>JAWZYT010002113.1:110000-230000 GCA_034508575.1 Petrolisthes manimaculis | reverse complement strand
AAAATTATATCTAGAAAACTCTCATTGTAAACAAAGATATGACATTATACACCACCATCGCCACTATAGTATTTGTATTTTTCTTTGTATACTATTCCTCTTTAGACTATCCACCTACCTACCTACCCACTCACCTACCTACCTGCCCACCCACCCACCTACCTATCTACCTACCTACTTACATAACCACCTACCTACCTACCTACCTACCTATCTAATCACCTTCCTACCTACCTACCTACCAACAGTAGTTCCAGGTGAGGACATTAAACATGGTATATATAAGGATCTAAGGTTTGCCGTATAAGAGCATAATGGTGGTGGTGGTGGTGGTGAGAGGTGATTGAACTCAGAGCATCACGTCCATCTCGTTGATCAAGATATCTCAGAGGCATCAGTTTCACATTATTTTTCATTATATCTCACCTACTCTATTGTTGACATGCATTTATATATCATTCATTCTATTATTCCTCTATTACCTCGATATTTTTTAACCTTTATACTATTTTATACACTTTAATTTGAGTATACTTTCTATATGTCCTTACTACACCACGCATCACAACTTCCACCAGCGAGACCATGCAGTGCTACGCCAAGTAAGGAGGCGGGTTTGTTTTGGTCTAGACACGCTTACCTCGTCTTCATTCATTATTTGGTCAGCTGGAGTTTATGAGGAGCTGCACACATAAACTGCAGGTGGTGGTGGTGGTGGTGGTGGTGGTGGAGGTTGGTAGAGTGAATATACCACCTCGTCACCCACACCTCAGTTAGGATACAAAATAATATTGGTCTATATGTAATTTCAAGAATCACCCACTACTGAATGTTCTATCAATGTCGAAAAAAAGAAGAGCCGAATTCATCACTGGTTAAACACACACACACACACACACACACACACACACACTTAATGTAAACAGACTACACGAATAAACAACATCTGTCACTTACCTACTTAAAATGTGATGCGCCGAACTGCAATGTTAGTGTTGACAGATATCCCAGTTCATCTTAATATACGGACGGTTACCATTTGATGGCGTTACACTTGTGGCAATTGAAAGTTTGTTTCTCTTTGTTTTTGTTTTCTTCCTCAGGTACTACAACAACTTTCAAGATTCCTGGCAGTGACAGTCCTGAAAAACAGAAAAAAACACATATAAATATCTTAGTCTCTCTTAATTTTTCCATTTACATTTCACCAAAACCTTCCTATCATTATTCCTTTTCAGTTTTCCTTATTGGTTTCTTCACTCTGTCATCTTTCTTCAATATTCACCCCTTCCAGTCTCACTATTTCTCTTCGCTATTAACCCCTTCGCCTTCTTTTATTCTATCATTCTTTCCCCTATCATTTTTCTTCTATACACTCTCTTTATTCTTCTTTTGCTCACGTTCCTTCCACCCACTCACCCAGGCAGGCTAGAGTGTTTATGCCAACAATAATATTTAACCCAGCCAAGATCCCAATGTGTAGTGTTTCTCACATGTCCCCTCTCACATCTGCCTCCTTCCTCTCTCTCATAGTCTATCATCCTTACAGCTTAGCCAACATAATTTCAACTTTTATTTACGTAAGAATGATCATGGTCCCTATCTTTTATGAGCATCAAAACATTTAATTCACTTCAACAATATTCCCAAACATACAAATATTAATACGGAATCATAGCGAGGGCAAAGAAAACGTAGCCTGGTTCTCGTCACGTGAACACTGCCTGCACATGACAGCATGGCCCAGGTATACATGGTCAACCCGTTTCGCTCCAAGACCTCCCTCCGGGGGGGTGAGATATTCTGTGACGTAGGGTGTCGGCCCGCGGTCAGTCCCACAACACACCCGTTTTCTTTCGACATAGTAAACTTGTGTATTCCTCGTCGTGTCTTGACCATAAATATGCCTAGTGTATGTTGTGTAGATGACTGTGTTTATAAGTTCAAATTAATTCCGAAGGAAAAGAGTGTACTATTTCACAGATTTCCCAAAGTGAAGAGCTTACACGAAAGTGGATAGAACTGTGTAATAGAGAACCAGATTTGGAGGTGGGTGGGTGCTGGAGTAGGGGGACAGGCTTGGGGGGTGCAGGAATACGGGACAGGCTTGGGGGTTGCAGGAATAGAGGGACATGCTTGGGGGGTGCAGGAATAGGGGGACAGGCTTGATGGGGGTGCGAGAATAGGGGACATGCTTGGGGGATGCGGGAATTGGGGACAGGCTTGGGGTGGTGGAAAGCCTGTCCCCCTATTCCCACAACCCCCTAACTCCCCCCAAGCCTGTCCCCTACTCCCGCACCCTCCAAGCCTGTCCCCTACTCCCGCACCCCCTTAAGGAGTGGAAGGTGTTAATTGTGGGAGGGACAATTCCTGTATTTAATGCAGATTACTGGCTATGGTCAGGTGACTCCCTTCCCATCAATGTATGACATGCCTCTCTCTCTATCTCTCTCTTAATTTATTAACACATTCATAATATATATATATATATATATATATATATATATATATATTCAAAAGTTAAGGAGTGTTTTGGACATGGAAGGTGTTAATTGTGGGAGGGACAATTCCTGTAATTAATACAAATTACTGGCTATGATGGTCAGGTGACTACATTCCCATTAGATGTATCACATGCCTCTCCTCTCTCTCTTTATTTATTTATTTCTTACTTCCTCTCTCTTTCTATCTTCCTCTCTCTATCTTTCTTTCTTTCTTAAATTAAAATATAGTGTAACAAACACTAAAACGAAAAAGAAAAAGAAAAAAAAAGTATGATATTTCATTCTCTCAATATCGGTATTGTTTAACATATAAAAGTCTTATAGGGCCAAATAGAAATTCGCACAAAGTATATGAAATACTTGTGTGCATATTAAACACCTTTCCTCATAACACACAACACACATTAACTCGAAGAGAACACAGCAGGGAGAGTTTCCCCATAAAACTATCCATTCTCACTCGTGTGTTTGTTGGTAGGCGGTGACATTTGGCCGTGACGTCAAGTCTCGGCCCACACGCTCCGCCCCCTGAAATTGATACCCTGTATGGGGGGGTTAACGGGTTGACCATGTATACCTGGGCCATGCATGACAGGTTATTAATATCCATCTGATGCCTTAAGGGTAGAAGACGTAGCATAACTTGTTGCTGGACCAATACTGAAAGGCTCCATCGTGTTCACCTTTCATTTTAGTCATCTGCTTTCGAGTATTTAGTTTAGATCAATACGAAGACAAGATAATTTGTTGCGACACGATTTATTCATCCTTATGTTTGGTCTCACTTTCTATATTACCCATAACATAAAACGTCATGGTACACAATGTCTCACAATATTACACGAGGCACGTGATGTTAATAATATATAATGTTTCCAGGATGTACAGTAATGTGTTGTGAAGAGAGCAAGTTTGGGTTGTTATGAGTGTTGTGTTTACAGAAATACACAATGATGTATATACGTTAAATCGTTGTTATTCATTCATACATTACAAATGGCTATTACAAACACCCCAAACGAACTACCATTCATTAGAGCACTAATGAGTGCCCAGGTGTGCCCCCCAAATTACCCATTAACTGGTAGGCATTGTCAATATAAACAGTCATGGCTTTGTATACAAAAGTGTATAATTATAGTTAAATACGTAAAAAATAAATCCCCCCAGGTAAATAAAGCTCTTTGAAATTGTTTGCCTAAGCCCCTTCCTAATGTTTAATAATATCGTTCTTCTGGTCAAAGCAACATAATACATTCACCATAAAAATTCAACAAGACACAAGAGGTTATCTAATGACCCATGTACGTGGTTATAATAATTGGTATTGATTCTTTAGTTTCCTTGTAGAACATAAGATGCCACCAATTACTAACCATAATACTTGAATATGACAAAAAATACAGAATGACCCACACAGCACATATTCCCCCAAGCTTTAGTAATTCACACCCAGTCAGTCAGTCAGTCCTCTTGAAGACAACCACGTAGCAATGGTGGGTTCATGTCAGTCCATCTAAGTAATTAACTAAGTCTCTAATTACAACTGCTTGTCCAGAAGTCGTTAAGGTGATTAGCATTCTTAATTACCTTAACTGCCCTCATTCAAAGAGATGACAAACAGACAGGCGTAGACAAAGGGAGAAGGGAAGAGGAAGAAGCAGGCACAGACAAGCTGAGAGAGAGAATGGATAAAATAACAAAGAAATTGGATAAACAGAGAAAATAAAGACACGGGAACAAGTTATAAAAAACAAATGTGTGGTATGTGTGTGTATGTATGTATGTATGTATGTATGTATGTATGTGTGTGTGTACTAAAGCATATTCTACACGTCTATAATCATCGGTATGTTTATATTGGTATAATTATATATACTGTAGGCATTCGTTTCTTCTTTCCATCTCCTATACACAATTTCTTTCTTCTCTACAACTGACCACACTAGTTTTTATCCTGTACACTACATATCAACCCACCAATCCGTCCTTCTCTTTTGTCCTCATATTTCCCCTCCCTTTCCTCTCTCTCTCTCTCTCTCTCTCTCTCTCTCTCTCTCTCTCTCTCTTTACCTGTATGTCTCCCTCTTCATCCTCTCACTCTGTCTTTCCTCTTTCTATTCTCTTTAACCTTTTCTCTTTTATCCTTTCCTTCCTCTCATATACTCTCTCCCTATCTCATTATGACCACTTTTTCTCCATCTACATCCCACATATTTCTCACCACTCTCATCTTCCTCCTCTCCAATGTACTTCTCTCTAAAACTCACTTCGTCCTTTTGGTACATTAGAGCACCTTGATTCCTCCAAAGTGTGCCAGGAAACAGGACCAGATTAACAAAAATAATGATGGCCTGTTGCTGGAAATAGTTTGGAGGAATCATTATCTCTAATAATGCCACTCCTCTCCTACAATTTCTCTTCTTTACCTGTGTGTGATTCTCTATGGGTTAATAAGATGGAATGGAGGAACCAGATCTTTATATAACGCCACACGGAGGGAGGGAGGGAGGAAGAGAGAGAGGTGAGGGAATGGCGTAAGTGAAAGGGAGGGAGAGTGGGACAGAGTGAAGGAAGGTGAGGATGGGCAGGGTGAGGGAAGGGGAAGGTGGGTAAAGTGTGGGAAGGGCAGGGTGGACAGAGTGTAGGTAAGGAAGGGGTTAGGGGGAAGGGACCGGTTCTAGGGGGGAAGGGATGAATGGATGGCAATGTATGGAAAGGTGAAGACAGTGGGATGTACGAGTGGTGGGGGGGGGGAGGAAGAAGGGGGAGAGAGGATCGAAGGACAAGTCGTTGTAAGTGGTAAAGATATCTGTGGTATATGGTGAAGTGTGGTGGTGATCGTGGGTGAGGTGGTGATGTTTGGTGGTGGTGACATCTGTGGTATATATATGTGATGATGAAGATGGTGGTGGTGGTGGTGGTGGTGGAGTGTTCTCAGTTCAGGTGGTGGTGATTGTGGTGGTGGGGGGCGAGCTGTGAGAGTGGTGAAGATGGGTACACGTGGTGGTGGAGATGTTTGGTGGAGAGAGAGAGAGAGAAGAGAGAGAGAGAGAGAGGGTGGGCTGTGGGTGAGTTGCTACAGAAATAAAAATTAAACAAATAAATAAATAGAGAAAAAATATAGTAACAAAGTATACGAACAAGGAAGACACTCATACACTAAAATAATAACAAACGAGAGACGAGCCCCAAAACAAGTAAATAAAATCAAAGTGTACGACGAAGGCTGACACTCACACCCTAAAATAAAATAAAATAAAATAAAATGAAGGTGAGTATTTATTTATCTAAGGCAGGTAACCAATCAGGCAGGCAGGCAAGGTAAAGATGTTGTTGAAGGAAGGAGTATAATTTTTTATATGGGCCGTTCATAATTTACTAGGGCCTATATATATATTATCTATCTCTCCCTTCATCTTCCCTTCACTCCTCCTCCTCCTCCTCTGGTATTTTTATTATCATTACTCTTCTTAGCACTTCCTGTTCTGTACCTAAACGAGTATCATACCTCATGTCCACCTGTTCTCTTTCCCTTACCATCCCCCTTCTCTTTGTCTCCTGCTTCCGTTCCCTTCTACCATCGTCGTTCGCTTCCCATCACAACTTTTTATGTCTCTCATTACTTCCATCTCTCCCTGTCACTAGTTGCTCAATAAATATCAATCTCTGATAAAATAAAACAAGGAAAAACAAATACAGAAATCACTATGACATATTCTCTGTAAGATGTTGGTTGACCTAATGTAAAAGTGGCATTCATCATATCTATTTTTCAAACACCCTTCCTACTTACATTTCCTTTGCTTTCCAACCCTTAAATCTTATTTCCATTTCCTGTTTTCATCTTCCTTCTCCTAAAGTTTGTCTTGTTTCTGCTCCTGTATTTGGTTTCATTTACGTTATCATCATCATCATCATAATTCTCTTCTCTTTTCTCTTCCTTCTCCTTTTCGTCCCCCTCCTACTCCAACACTTCATTCCCTTCTCCCTCTCCTCCTCATCATCATCAGGCGCCAGGAAGTCCAAGGTCAAGAGTCCAATATTTATTAATACAAAGCAAAACTAACCCACAAAAATAATAAAAAAAGACTTGGGGCCAGAACAACAAAAACGACAACAACTCATGCAGGCAAAGAGTTGAACCTCACATTTAAGAAGCTCGTGAGGCGAACCTGGTGATTACAGTGAAAAATGTGCCTGCATCTCTTCTTCTATGTACCCTCTCTCTCTCTCTCTCTCTCTCTCTCTCACACACACAGAGAGAGAGAGAGAGAGAGAGAGAGAGAGAGAGAGAGAGAGAGAGAGAGAGAAAGAGAGAGCACATGCATACCAATACAAGTTTGACATTAAGACTCCTGTAGGTACCGTTGTTGTTTTGTCTTTAGGTACCGTAAGTGTTTGTTATCAGTTTCCTTCCTTACACGTCTCAAACCTTATAGTCTCTATAGAAAAATATCATCTGCTACGTAATGGTGCGAAAAGATGTAAGTAAGTAAGAAGTAAGAAAATAAGCAAGAGATGTAAAAAATTACCTCCAGAAAATAACAAGGTAAAAAACACAGATATTATTTATATATATATATATATATATATATATATATATATATATATATATATATATATATATATATATATATATATATATATATATATAATATCTGCTTACGATAAGAGGTGTATTTAGGATCGGTATTGACTCATAAAATTATTTCCTCTTGCTTGCTTCAACTCATTTCCAGTTTTCTTAAAGTAGTAGTAATTATGGATCTAAGCACCCACGCGTACAGAGGCGATCATAAAATGTCTTAATGGGGGTAATCTGTTTGGGTTAAATTGGATGTGGGGCTCACTCTGGTCGGGAAGTAAATGATTAACTGAGTATAACGAGGGTAGGAGATATTACGTTTGGAGTGTAGTATAGAAGTATAACCAACTACGGTATCTAATTCGTTGAACATGAATTTACCTCTTCTTGAAATTATCCCTGTCAGAGGTTGGTTAGTTAGTCGAGGATTGAAGTAAAACCCCAACTGTGAAAATTAAGGACCCTCTCAGCAGTAAGATGTGAACCTTTACGAATTATAAACACAAAACGCTATATAATGACAACAACATACATAAACAAAGACATATATATATACAGGTAAGTACAGTCGCGGCACATAGTCCTTCACCAGACTTCCCCTTACACCCTGGTTTGCATGGACTATATACCACGACTGTACAACACTCCTCCTTCTTGGCGTCAGGTTGTCCTTACAGTATCTTATTCTGGCTCACTGCCCTCCACCTACACTACCAGAACCATTACCATTATCACCATTATGCACTCCTATACTGACATACAGATAACGTCACTACAACTACAAACAACCCTCACTACCACAACCAACTACTACCATCAATACCACTACCATCCTCTTATATTTCACCATTACTAAAATCACTATAACTACAACCTCACTTCCACAACCACCATCACCACTCACTTCACCATTACTGCTATACTAACACCATTAACCAACATCACCACAACTACACACTTTACTACCACTACCACTATTACCCACCCACTGCTCTTGTATTCAGTCATATCATATTTTCTTCGTAACTCCACCATCAATCATACACATACTATAGCATACAGCTCTTCAAATTATTCTTGTCTCACTACACGATCTTCCTTACACCACCACCACCAACAACAACAACAACAACTCTCTCCACCATAACCTCCTTCTCCTACAGCACCACAATAACAACAACAACTATATCTGCTGGTGAAAGTTTGGGCGCAGGGTCAAGGAGGTGAGGTGAGGTGAGGTGAGAGAAGGTCAGGGATGTGTTTGTATATCATAGCACGCGTTGTGTATAAAAATTAGTGTTGTAAATATATATGTGGGGTAAATATAGTGGTAAATATATAAGTGTGGTAAATATATAAGTGTAGTAAATATATGTTGTAAATATATAAATGTTGTAAATATATGTGTGTTAAATATATAAGTGTTGTGAATATATAAGTGTTGTGAATATATAAGTGTTGTAAACTGTATGTGTTCTTCTCCCTCCTCTCACAACCAAAACATCTCCTACTACTCCTCTACCATCAACATAAATACAGAGGCTCAAAATATATCTGTGTCTGCCAGGTGAACAAACAGTATTACTATGTTGTGATTTTAATGGTTAAGGTACAGTACACACACACACACACACACACACACACACACACACACACACACACACACACACACACACACACACACACATCAGTCGAGTTGTCCAGTGTTTGTTGTCTGATGGATTAATAAGGTATAACTTGTACACGTCAATAATCTTTTCTCAGCGTCGACTGCTCGTGTCTAGTGGCGGCGTCTCCTAGTCTTCGATCCTTGTGTGTGGTGGCGCCCAGGTGGTGCCAAACTTACTCCCTCCCCCCCAACCCCCACCACCACCACAACAGCCCCACCCACACCTAGCCACAGGGTCCGACCCCCCCAACCTCGCCGCCCCTCGGGTTATCGGATACATCAAGACCATGAACACAACAACAACAAAACTCTAAATTTAATTTATCTTGTGTCAGGGTAGGTATTTTGAGAAGACTATAGTTAATACTTTGGAAAAAATGGACAACGGTTGAGGTCCGTAGGGGCGGAAAAACCTTTAAAGTATTGCCCACACCATGGCGTTTGACATGGGGAATGAATGAATATAAGGGGGTATTTTTTTGTTGGTGAATTGAAAGGTCTCTGATTCCTCCAAACTATGCCACGAAACCGATCCCCTATTAGTACCATTGAGGGTGTCTGTTTTGTGGCATAGTTTGGACGCTAAGAAAACGATCAAACAATAAACAGACAGACAACATAACACTAAGAAAACGACAAACAGAACGACATCATAACGCTAAATAGACGATCATGAAAAACATGTTAGTAACACCTCAAAAAAAATGAAAACAAGGTCGACGATAAAGCATGACGAGACGACGACGACAACAACAACAACAACAACGTCCATCAGATGAAAACAAGGGATCCGATGATAAAGATGTGGACAAGAATAATAATAAAGTGAGTATAACTTGGGTGACCCTGATAACACAACTGAAGGAAGGAATAGATAGGCCACGTACACACAGCAGGAGACACTTGGTTGAGGATTGATTGATTGATTGATATTAGGCGACGTAAAAGCGAGGTCATATAGCGCCAGAGAAAGGTGATGGAGAGATGTGACAGTATGCAGGAAGGAATTAAAATGAAAAGAGACATGGTTGAGGAGTGATGGATAAAGGGAATTAAGGGAGGGTGAGAGAAGGAAAGGGAAGGAAAAAAGGGTGAAGAAAACGAAAGGAAAGGAAGGAAGGAAGGAAATGGAAGAGAAGGAGGAATGAAAGGAAAGGAAGGGAGGGAAGGAAAGAAGGAAATAACATGGCGGGAAAGGAAAGGAGGGACGCCAAGCTGCCTCTAACACATGTTCCCTTCCAAGTTGTGTCCGTCTCGTGCTCCATATTTCATAGTTCTTAAGAGTCGTCTGTAGTGCAAGCATGGAGTCCTTCCAAGCTTTATGGCCCACTGTAAGGATGTGTACCAAAGTAGGATGTACAGTACTCTACACTCACAGTCGGAAATTGTGTCCCGATCCCCTGGCAAGATGAACAACTGTGAGTCTCCCCACAACACACAGGTGTTAGAATCATCAAAGCTCAGCTAGTTGCGATTCATTGTGCCAAGGGATCAGCAGGACACAATTTCTGACCGCGAGTGTACACTCACAATCCACAATCCCTAGCCCACCTGATATAATAATAATAATAATAATAATACAACTTCTTCTACTACTACAAATAATAATAATAATAATATAATCATCATATATCGTTACAGGAACGGTTCGATGAGTTTCATACAAAACCATCCAGTTGTGTCGGTATAGGGTTGGTAAGCGTGACTGGGCGCGTTGCCAACCTGCCAAATAAGACTACCATAATTGGCCTGAGTCTAGTATCAGGTTTTCCTATGTTTTACGTAAATGTGTGTGTTATCCCTTTTAGGTTCGGTGGAGGCAAACATGGGTCGTCTCTCTATAAGTGATTCACCCTTTAGATGTTTTAAGCTTACTTCAACGGTAGTATAAATGTTTGTACTTTGGTCGTATCTGTCTGGAAAAAAGAGTCCCTGAGTTTTTACACTGCCTGTCAGGAACTCACACTGCGTGCTATAAGAATAGGTGTATTGTTGGGACTCAGAACACAACATAACTGGCTATATATAGAATACACTGCTTCTTTCAGACATCACCTGACACACAAACTGCTTATCATTCCTAGACGAGAACTGATTACAATGCATGAATATTAAACCCTCTTGCTGAAGATTGGGTTAGTAGTGTTAGGGATGAAAACAGATTGAAAAGGCACCATGCACGTACAGTTGCTGACATATGAAACAGACACACCTTATACGGAGGGAGGGGGGAGGGGGGGTCACTGAACAATAGGGTAGGATGAGACATTGTATGTAGAGGGGCGTCCTGTTCTATGCTTGATATGGGGTCCGTTTGAAGTGTGTCTGTTTCATGGGTCCACAACTGAACATACCAGTATCACAGGATTCATTTGGGTACCTATTGGTGATGTAGTGCGTCTTTAAAAAATATCTTCACCAGTTCTTCCTTAAGTGGGCAGGTAGTCAGGTCTCTTGCGGTGAGATTGGAGAGCTATTGATTCCTAAAGACAATGAAGGTAAAATGGTCCCATACTTGTATAACTCAATTTTAAGGGGAGTGTATAATATTATATACATTTGGTTCACTGGATGGAGCTTCTTGATGCCTCCAAAATATGCCATGAAACAGAACTACATGAACATAAATAATGGTGGCTTCCTGTTGCTTGGAATAGTTGGGAGGAATCATTTGCTTCCAGATTTCACAACACTCTAACTTCCCTCTTAACAAAGAAGTCGTCTACCAAGCGTTAGGGTGAAAGCCAATAAACAGCAAATACAATTATTCTGTATTACGTACTCTGCATCTTTAATAAACACAACCCCTCCCTCCTCTCACGCCCCGTGCATGGTAGTAGTAGTGTTGATATTGTAGGAGGATAGTAGTAGCAGTAGTAGTAGTGTTGATATTATAGGAGGATAGTAGTAGCAGTAGTAGTACCGGTAGTGTTGATATTGTAGATGAAGATAGTAGTAGCAGTAGTAGTAGTGTTGATATTGTAGATGAAGATAGTAGTAGCAGTAGTAGTGGTGATTTAGTAGATATAGGAGTCGTAGTAATTGATGTAGTAGATAAGGATAGTAGTAGTAGTGTTAATGTAGTAAATATAGGAGTAGTAGTAGTTGATGTAGTAGATGAGGATTGTAGCCTAGTAGTAGTGGTGGTGTTGATGTGGTGAGTGTGTTAAGTAATTAATATGCATCTTGTGTTTTGCGTGGTGTGGGTATTAATAAAGGGGGTGAATTTAAATTGGGTGGACAATAAGACTACCGATTCCTCCAAACTATGCCAGGAAACAAACTACTTCAATAAATAAGTCGAGAATCTGTTGTGTAGCATAGTTCGAAGGGATCAGTAGACTCCCAGCAAATGATTCCCTTATAAAGAAAGATGTAGGCTACTGTACACCCACCCAACACATTCCCACAGGCTCTTATAACGTCCACTGATATCGCATTGCCAAGCTTAGTTCACCCTAACCCATTCCATCTCAGACAGCATAGCACAGCACACGTCGACCTACTCAACTGATATCGCATTGCCAACCTAGTTCACTCCAACCCATTCTACCTCACACAGCACAGCACAGAACATGTCGACCTACACAAACCCACCACACCCTAGTCCATCATTGTAAGCTTCCTAATTTGCCCCCTCCCCCTCAGTCATACACTCCATCTATAAACACACCAAATTTCCCTCATCTCTCCCTCCCATCTTAGCATACTTTGAAGGCATTAAGGAACTCCAATGTACAGTACAACAAAAAAGATAAGTAAGTAAGTGTACTACTCTCTTAAGTGTTTTGTGTCTGGTGTTTCATGGTTGGTTTTTGGGTCAGGGAATTTCTGGACTCGCCAAGTGTGATGTTGTATTGACAGGTTCGCACTTGAGACCCATTACTTAAGCTCCACTTTTCTGTGTTGAGGTTCGGGGCCTGAGGCTGCACAAGCTCATTTGAATAATTGCGGAAAACACTGCATATCGATCAACACTGCTCCCACCTACATACAGTCAGTCACTCACAAAGAAATTTTCGCTTGGCCCTGTGTTTGTGAATTATATATATTATGTATGTAGCCTGTATTAGATAGATTTGGAAGTTACCGAACCCTCTAAATTGTGTCACAAATCAAAATACTTAAGCTAGATTTAATGAGGCAACGTGTTAGGAGTAAATAAGTTTTCTTCTATTGGTTAACATTATCTTGTTTCCATATATGCAAATGGTTGTGCCCATCAACTGTGGTGAAGGAGGCTAGGGTGAAGGGAGCATGTACCGACGGATGATTCTTTGAAAAGTTGACTACACAGGTTTGTAATTGATAAAAGTACAATGAAGGTAGAAAGGAGATGTCGGTGAAGTTCAGTCTGTGGCAATATAAGAAAGTTGTTTACTTGGACTAGTTTGGTGTTTAAGTGATAATTTTGACGTCTATTGTACACATGTTAATACACATTGTTAGCAAGTATCGGGATGCAAGCCATGTGAGGCACTGTAAAAAGGTTATGTTACAAAAGGTATGGAAATTAATCGCTTTGCCAAGTAGGGTAAGGAATGCATTAGCAGGTTCTTCCCTCAGCAGCTAAGGTCGAGCACGAAGGGGATCTATTTACTTTCACAGCCCAATGAACTATGACTGTGTAAAGAGTGAAGATTATTATAGTGACTAAGCTGACCCATGGATACTCAGGCAGACTACAACCAAGAAGATAAATTTAAGCCCATGATACCTTGTGATATATCGTATATTTTGTTCGTGTTAAGTTGCAAATTACTACAGATTTACTATTTTCACTGAATTTCATGTTAAGCTATCCTCAAATGAAAATGAAAATACGAGAATTATATATTTTATATACCGATATATAACTACTGCAATAAAACCAATAAACAACAACAGGTAAAGAAAAGTGACAGCCTGTGCTAAGATGATAAGAAACACTTAACCAATAACGAGATGAATGTAGCTTCAATATGCATCAGGGAAGGAGGCTCTGCCGGTGGTAACAGCATAACAAGTTGCCTCCTCATTAAGCTGGAGGGTTGGGGGACACCTGTGTACTTTTCCTCTTACTGATAGTGCTTATCTGATAGTCTAGGTACACTGAATAATCTTCACTGTTTAGATTACAATGTTTGTTTTTATTTTGGTTGATTAGAGTGGCAGTGGCGTGACTGTATTATCTGTACCTACAACAGTTTCTATACGCCACAAAGCTAAATTAATAATATTATGGCTGAAGTGTTTATAAAAGTGATGTTTATAACCAGCTGATTAAAACCCCTAATGTTGTAATGAAGACGTGATGAATGACTTTCCATACACAGAGTGGAATTATGATACACCTACTGTGCTCAAATAATTGATGACTGCCAACTTCACAACCCATTAGGAATTACAATCTCAAAAAGCAACGAGTGTTACAGACGCCACATTGTACAGCCATCTTAACCAGAGCTACAAACTGGTGACTAATGGTAGATGATATTGATAACAGTGATAGTAACTCATTCCACCTCTGTTCCCACCTTCTACCAAAAGTGACCATCAGAACAATAATGCCGTCCAATATATTTACACGAGGCAGACCAGACCAGACCTAACTGGACCAGGCCAAGGAAGAGAGAGTGGTTGGTGAGGTGTCTGGGTTATGTAGGTAGAGTGCAGCTCCACATTACACTACACCACAGATAATCAGGGCAAAGGCAGACCTACTGTAGTCAGTGAGGAAGCACAAATGTTGGGTCAAGACAAGACATCGACTACTTTTGGCCGCCGGACATAACGGGTTCCAGCTCCTACTACAACCAGGTTCCGGTCTTGATAGGGTCACCTTTATAGTCTCACATCTTCATTCAGGATGGTAGTTGCCAGGGCTAGTACGAATGTATAATGTTTCATCTGAAGGTGTGCCAGGACTCGGATGTTACTAAAACTTGAACTATATGACTGAACTGTAAGAATGAGTGCCAATTTTCCCAATGACAGAAAGCACGTCGCCTTGCAGATATTTGTATTACGGTATCTAACGCTACCTAAATGGTCAGAATGTTTGTCTAAAAATAATTATGTCCTCCAAGTCCTAACTCAGAGTATTATAGTTACTGTAAGTGTAATAATGGGACCCCATGACCGACCACAGTTCTCTTCACTCCTCCACATGTCCACCTTGTACCAGACGGAGCATGAAAAAAAATCCCCATTCATTTGTGAGGATGGCTGGGGCTCGGGGTGGTCGTAAAAGCTGGGAAGGAGACTCGAGTTGTGGTTTTATAGTGACATGAAGGTGATAGTACAGAGTATGACAAAAGTTACATACAACTCGATTCAATAATAATTATGCGACTTATTAAAGTAATCATAAAGCTGCGACAAAAGATACGACTCCAAGTGTGTACATCTCGAAGACATTTTTAGGGTTTCTCCAATAATCCTACATGGCCACTATAGCCTGCTTAAGTGTCAGTGAAGGGCAGGAGGGAGGGAGGGAGGAAGACAACTTACATTCCCTCCATTGTAGAAGACTACACGGCTCTCTGTCTGATTCTTATACACGTAGTGGGTTAAAGTTCTGTTATCACTGTCCCACCTAATTAATTCTCATATTAAATATATTGTGAAGCGATGAGGATTGTTATGGTAGTAAATGTAGCCTTAAATTACTTTAATAGTACATTATGTGATCTCGAAGTCAAGCATAAACACTTCTCTTCTAACACACGATATGTTACGGTACGATATAATCAAAAGAGGAAAGTAAGACAAAACATTCTTATGTCCATGACTGTACGACTCACCTCCCTCCTCAGCTCTGTCTCCACTAAATCTTGTCTGACTCTGTCTGGCTGGCTCTCTGCCACATCTTTGGGCCTCACTTTGTAAGGCATCTGCTGATTTTTTTTTCATAATCATGAGGGATGCGTGGAAAATATGAACTGCATTATGATTATTGTCTAAATTTGGTATTTCAAAACTACTCTACTAGCATGTTAACCTGGCGACTACCTTGTTGTTACTGCACTATGATATTATACATACAGTAGGTGTGTGTGTGTGTGTGTGTGTGTGTGTGTGTGTGTGTGTGTGTGTGTGTGTGTGTGTGTGTGGAGTCTATCCTGGCAACTACTCACCAATACCTGAGAAGGGCAGACTGAGAGCAGCCAGGTGTGACAGGTTTCCTACCTATCTGATCAACTAGGCTGTCTGAACACTCCTCCTAACCATGTGATACAAGTACGTACAGTCCACATCACAATGTGTATTAAAGGCAGATTCTCTTGTTGGTGAATTGGAAGGTCTCTGATTTCTCCAAACTATGCCACGAAACATATCCCTTATTAACATCATTGTGGGCATCTATTTCCTGACATATTTTGGAGGAATCAGAGACATTCCAATTCGCCAACAAAAGAATCTCCCCTTAATGCCATCGGCGTTATAACAATTGTGTGCAAACACAAACTATGAACATCGTAGTCTGACTCATTTTCCAATCAAACATCAAAAGGCACTTTGCTATATAATATTATCAGTATGGGTGTCAACTGTCCATCACTATCCGGGTATCATTGCCTTGGATTGTAGTAAAATATCTGTTATTAACTGTATACAGCCAACACACTCGTGCCACAATCTGTTTGATCAGACAAGACATCACAATGAATTTCTCAAGTGATCTTTTGTTGGTCTGAGAAGTGTTCCCATGAA
Organism: Petrolisthes manimaculis; assembly: GCA_034508575.1. Lineage (NCBI taxonomy): Eukaryota > Metazoa > Arthropoda > Malacostraca > Decapoda > Porcellanidae > Petrolisthes > Petrolisthes manimaculis. The sequence goes on along the minus strand of JAWZYT010002113.1, from coordinate 213,544 downwards.
GCTTCTTACGTCACGCGGACACCAGTGATTTGGAGATACAGTATTGCAAGCACAGACGAAGCCACAGACAGCAGGAAGGTCAGTGTGGTTGACTGTCATCGAAGCTTGACCATTTATCTCTCAAGAGTATTTATGAAGTGAAAAATTGTTCGGGGATGGATGTACATATTTCCAGTCTAATAAGTAGAAGAGAGTTTATACTGGAAAAGAATGGAGGGAGGATTCTGTGTTAACGATTAAATGCAAAAATTAAATTAATTCCTACCAAACTCATCAAAGTTGCAGTACCACAAAACCGCTTGGGGATATACTGTATGTACTACTTCTTTATTTAGCAAGTCCTTTTCTTAACTGCATGTAATAAACTGTTATGTTATCAAAGTACACGCTTGCATACATCCACAACAGTGAAAAAATGAAAACAAAACTCGTGCCATTGTTGTGAAGGCTGCTTTGTGCTGTGAATGAAGGTAAACAAACACATTCCAACAGGAGGTGTGTTTCCATCAGCTGATATTATGACATCACTCCAACCACAGCCCCATTGTTGGTTAGGTAAAGACTGTGTTGTGACGATAACAGGAAACAATATACATGTATAATTATCTACTTGGCAACATTATCAGGAAACAAACCTAAAACTCCACCATATCAAGATTCATATCCAATATTACTTCATTATTTAGTCCTGAAGAAATTATTAGATATTATTATGTACAGCAAAAATATTAACTGTGCATCAACGGGGTAGACAACGGGAAAAATAAACACAATTATTCTATAACGTCTCCGAACAAGCAAGCAAAGACAAACGTCAAGTAGTTGCAGGTTAACAACACTGACCTTGACCCATGATATGTGAGACTATCTGTTACCAAACCTGGACGACATGAACACGACTGGGCTAAGGAGTGTGTGTGTGTGTGTGTATCTTATGACACTCTATATACGGTGTGATGGTGGTCAGTGGTGTGTGTTGGTCATAGTATGGGTGGTCTCAGGTGACTGTCTCTTGTATGTGGGTGTGTTATCCATAGTGACAAGAGGAACCAAATTCTGTAACGTGTGTGTGTGTGTGTGTGTGTGTGTTATACAATGTGACAAGAGGAACCAGAGTCTGTATGGTTTATTCTCTCTCTCTCTCTCTCTCTCTCTCTCTCTCTCTCTCTCTCTCTCTCTCTCTCGTAAGGTTTGTATGTCTCCCCGATGCCTGACCAGAAGGCGTGTAATGACGGGTGTTGGTATTGGACAGGATGGTAGGGCGGAGTACCGATATTAGAGGCTATGACTGTGTGTGTCGCGTGCTGTCAGTGGTCTATTATCACCAACACCTCCTCCATCAATCACTATCTTCTTCCCCCTCTCTTTCTACTCTCCTTCCTTCCTCTTCTGCATCACATCCCCTGTTTTTCTACACCTTTATATCACCTCATTTTCCAACACACACAACTAACCTTCCAACTCCTTCACAATCATCTATTTTTCCTACATCTACAGGACATTACCATCACTACTACTTCCTCCTCTCTTCCAATATCATCACCACCTTATCTTCTTCATCCTGCTTTTCCCTCTTATACTATATTTTCCCTTTCTGTTATCTTTACATACTTTATCAATTCCTTTTCTGTCCTCCACTTCCCTCTTGTTCTTCCCATCTTACTCCTTCCCTTCCTCCTACACGAGCTTCCCTTGGTCAGTAGCTAATGGGAAGTGTCTGTCTGGCTGGTCTAACGGGTTGTACAGGTGGACAGAAAGGGTAATGGACGTTACGAAGATGACATTCAGGTGGTGAAGGCTGGAAGACGGAGGAGGAAGGAGGTTGTATGTGTACAAGGTATATGATGATAATCGTCAAGGTTTATTGGACAGAGGGAGTATATATAGGCTAGGAGGAAACAGGAAGGGTCGTGATAAAGGAGAGAAGATGGAATAAAAGGAGAGTAGCTGGAGGGAAAAGAGAGAAGCTGGAGGGAAAGGAGAAAAGATAGATGGGATGAAAGGAGAGAAGCTAGGGGGAAAGAAGAGAAGTTGGAAGGAAAGGAGAGAAGCTAGAGGGAAAGGAGAGAAGTTGAAAGGAAAAAATATAAGCTGGAGGTAAAATAGATAAAGAGGGAGGGGAAAAATGGTGATGGGTATTCGTTAAAAATGGATGTAAAGGAGAGAAGATAGAAATGTACAGTACAGGATGTAAGTGCAGTACTCAGAAGAAGGTAAGAAGAGATGGTGTGGACAGAATAGGAGATGTGATACGGTGATAGTAATATAAAAAAAGACTGACGAGAGGAAATAAGGAAATGAAGAGGAGACGTGGATAAGATTTACGAGAGGAGATAAAAAAGAGAAGAAGCAAAGGAGAGGAGATAAAGAAGTAGAGACGTGTGAAGACTTCAAGTATATACGTGAGAGGCACCGCTGGGGGTGACCACTGACAATAGTAGGAGACAGACAGGAGGTGTGTTGTTGTGGGGTGGGATGGTGGTGGTGGTGTTGTGGGGTGGGGTGGTGCTGATTGTTGTTGTGGTGGTGGAGGGAGGCAGGGTGGAGTAGTGGAATGGTGGTAGTGGTGGTGAAGGGGGGAGAAAGGGTAGAGGAGTAGCCTAGTGTGGTGGTGGGGGGAGCCGGGATGTAGTAGAATGGTGATAGAGGGAGGAGGGGGAGGAGTATGGTATGGAGAGTACAGAGGCCGGGGGTAGAGGGTAGTGGGATGGAGGTGGAGGGGGGGATGGAGGTCAGTGGAAGTGTAGCCAAGAAGGGAGGTGTAAAGGAGGAAGGATAAAGAGGGAGGGGGTGGGAGGAGGAGTGAGAGGGGGGCTGAAGGGGGCTGAGAAGGGAAAGGGAGGGTTTATGCAGTGACACGCGACCTCACAGGAACAGTATAAACAGACAATCTTGATTATAGTTTGACCTAGACTAAAAGAAGCCACAGCTACCATTATAACCTTTGAGGAACTATGTATTCTTTTTTACGACGATTTGGAGCCTCCTGATTCCTTCAATCAATGCCAAGAAACAAACCCCTGAGTATGAAAACTGTTGTGTTACTGTTTGGAGGAATCAGTATAGTTAAACTCATTGAAAATATTAGCAGACGATGACAACAGCAGTATTATAAACACTCCCTATAACAAGCTTTATTCCTGTTACACATTAAGGGGGAAGTTTTGTATTGGTAATTCTGGAGCAACTGAATCCTCCAAACTATTCCAAGCAACAGAAGACCATTACTTTTGCTATTCTGGTCCTGTTTCCTAGCATACTTTGGAGAAATCAAGGCACTCCAAAGTACCAAAAAAAGAACTATCCCTTTAAATTGTTTGGAGGCAGTTCAGGTTACACGTGCGTCGTTGATTGTTTATGGTGTGTGAGGATATAGGAGTTGAAAAGAGTCACTATAACGACGAATAGGCCTTGTAGGAGAACAACAGGAAGACAAAGAAACAGGGAAGAGGTTGAGGGTGGTGGTGGTGGTGGTGTTGGTGTGAAGGGGTGACAAGGCTACGTACGGCATTTTTCTCTAATCAATAAACCTTCACCAATGCTGTCTCTCCTCCTCCTTCTCCTCCTCCTCCTCCTTCACGTCTAGCCTACAGTACTTTGTCCCTCGGTAACCTCTCTTAGTTACAACACACACTCTCCATCCCAACCATCTCCCTTCCCTTCATGTCTTGTATGTATTTCTTAACTAAGTCTTCATTCACTGTCTTTGTTCTCCCCTCAACTTTATTTCATTGCCCTTACTGTCTTATTCCTTCTTTCCCATTCCCTTTCTTGTCTGTTCTGTATATTTTTTTTCCTTACTAATTCCTTCTTTCTTTCTCTTTCCAGTCTCTCTTCTTGCCCATCCTTCCTATCTTTTTACTGCCCCCTTCCTTTCTTCTCCTGTCTCCATCTTTCCCATTTTGTATCCTTCCTACCTTCGCTCTTTCATCTCCTAGACTTTTTTTTTCTGCAAATCATACTTACTTTTTCTTGCCTTTCGTCATCCTACTTCCTTCCACCTTCACAATATAAAACCAGTCTTCTTAATTTCTTTTTTGTGTAATCTTCTGTACAAAACCACTTCTCCCATCTGTTTTTCTCCTCCACTCTTTAGTTTTCCTCTTTCATCACCCTTCTTTCCTCCTCTTCTGCCACCTACTTCCACTTTATTAAAAAAAAAACTGTCTACTCTTCCTCCTCCACACTAAAACCCTCGTCTTCAAAGCAAGGGGCCACTTAATTATTAATTTTATTCGGATTAAAGGCTCCGAAAGAGAGAAAGAAAAATTACATCACCGAGAAAGGAAAGAGGAAGGTCAGTGGAGTACTGTCAGGCCTAATGTACAGTCGGCAGCATAAGTTATTATAAGCCTATAATGATGTTGCAATATTATCGAAATACAGAGATAACAGACATACAATACTTCTCATGTGGTAAATTATATATATTGCTAGAATAGAATAGAAACGTATTCAAAATGTAACTTTCATGAGTACATGGGGGGGGGGGGGGGGGAGATGGACGCGAATATATACTAGCGACTGTATACATCACATACAACTTTTAGGGGATAGCAGTATACTTTTATCCATTAGGTCTCCTTGATTCCTCCTAAATATGCCAGGAAACAGGTCCAGGGAATAGAAGAGATATCCGGGGAGTAGCAGAGTAAAATTGGCAATGAACGAGGAAGCAACAACTTGGGAGGAAAACGGAATACGGTAAATTATGAGAGAAAATGTGATGCTGACCGCGGAGTTGGAAATGTGTGTGTGTGTGTGTGTGTGTGTGTGTGTGTGAGGGGGGGGAGGCGGCAGACGAGAAGTGAGAGATGGTGAGTTGGTGTGGGAAAGTTTGGTGGTGGAGGGACAAAAACGTAGAGAAAGTATACCGTGGGATGCCGAGGGAGGAAGGGAGAGAGGTTGTGTACTGCAAAGAGTGGTGTTACCATTACGTGCAAAGACAGGTTACCATTACATTGTGTACTGCAAAGACAGGTTAATATAACATTGTGTACTGCAAAGAGAGGTTACCATTAAATGTATCATTGTTCATTGACAGTGCAATATAATGTCATTTAAAGGGATAGTTAGTTACCAAGGTTAACCTGACTCAGGATACTAATATGAAGTTACTATAAATAGCTAGCTTAAGTATAGAGAGAGAATTATATACTTATCAGTGAGAGAGAGAGAGAGAGAGAGAGAGAGAGAGAGAGAGAGAGAGAGAGAGAGAGAGAGAGGTACAGGGCGGGGGGAGGCTGTATGCTATATTTCGTTACAATATTATGTTTTGTGTAGGTTTTTAACTGAATAGCAAACCAAAATGTATAATGGATTTCTTCGTTCATGGATCCCAACTTGATTCAATGTTTAATACTAATAATATAAAAGTATAAATCAAAGTTAACTGGAAGTCTTCAGTAAACCCCAATATACATCAACATTTTTTCTTTTTCATTATGAATGTGGTAAAAAGTAAGGAGTTCATAAACAAATTTTTTGATGGATAAAGAGATCTTAAAATTCACTAATTGTCATGGCAGAATGACACCAATTGGAAAAGAAAAAAAAAGTCCCAACATTATTTCTGTATCTGCGATTCTGCGTGATTAATTAACGTGAACATTAAACCAGACAAAGTGAAAGAGAAGGCTATTAATTCCTCCAAACAATGCCATACAACAGTTTACCTCAGTACACGTGTCGGGAAATTGTTACTCTGCATATTTTGAAGGAATCTATATACATCCAATTTGCCCCCCTGATAATTATGATCCATCCCTTTACTTTAATCCTACCCAACATTGACCTAGAGAGAGAGAGAGAGAGACTATTACTTTGTTCCCCCAACTTTAATCACCTCTTCCATTCCCTTTATCTTCTACATTTTTTTTTTCATTTTTCCCGTGTCCTCTCAATTCTATAAACTATTCTAAATTCTCTATTCTAAGTTCCAACCTTATGGGTTTTTTTTTTCTAATTTTGCCATATCTCTCCTCCCCTCCGTTACTAATCCTGCCTTATCTCTCCTCTTCTATATTAATACATTCCTGTCATCACTCTCATCATGCGCACTCTCTCTCTCTCTCTCTCTCTCTCTCTCTCTCTCTCTCTCTCTCTCTCTCTCTCTCTCTCATATATTTAATCATTACTGACTCGATTTATTTACTTTCTCTCCTTACTTTTAGTTCTGTTTACTTTTTTCTTTCCTGAATCTCTTTACCATCTCCATGCTTACTGTATAATATTTCTATCCTTACTGTTTACTTTTCACTTTCATTTTCTTTCTCTTATAGGCTACTCCCGTTGCCCCTCTCCCTTGTAGTCAGTGTGTAGTGTCCGTAAAGCAAGCATCTCTGGCGCGCAATGTGTGTGTGTGTGTGTGTGTGTACTTCTATATTACCTATGTGTAATATAGGCACTAATAACCAACAGTAACCTTCTCTGGTGATTTATTTCATGAGCTGAGAAAATAATAATACTTATGTAGATCCTGTGAAGTTTATGTTGTTTCTAATATATATAGCCTCTGAAATTTGTTGTTTATGAATAACCTGTGAAGTTGTTGTTGGTTTTGTATAGTCTGTGAAGTTGTTGTTGTTAATGTATATAATTTTAGCCTGTGAAGTTTATGTTGTTTATGATGTGTCAGTTGATGCGAGAACTTCTGTTTGCGGCTGGACGTATATATAGCTATGTAGGTCAACTTATTGTAGATACGAGACCTTTGAGTGTGTGTAGGCCTAAGGTATAATAAGAAGCGTGAGTAGTCTAGCTCTGAAAGACTCATATGATGTATAGATAGGTCTGTGTACATTTGGTGTGTATAACAAATTGGTGTGTATAAGTAACTTGATGTGTGTAGCATACTTTTCATTTACACACACATTATATTATTATTATTATAAATACTTTTCATTTTCTCACACACTATATTATATACTGTACATGTCATTCACATCTACGCAGTGTAACAACATTTACATATAATGCTACTCATCTTTACACACATCTTGGCATGAACACAACACGTCTACGCAGTACGCACACACATCCATCCATCTCCACACACGGACACAACACCAACCAGCACAAGTTACGTAACGAAACCACAGCAACCAACGAGGACCAGACACGAGACCCTGACTTCACGTGGCCATCCCCTACTCTACTCTACCCACCCATACTCCATATACTATCACATGGTTGGTTGGTTGGCTTCTGACACACAGCCCTATCTATACTGCTACGGTACAGCTTTATTTGGCTCACATATGACAACTTCCAATTCTGCTACGCTGCTAAACTTTTTCACATTCCTTCCTACCCTATAGACTGACTACTGCTATTACTACTACTACTACTATACCATCATCACTACTACTACTACTACTCCTCCTATTAGCCTACTGGATTGAATTGCTCACCTCTTCTTTCTCTACCACCAAAGAGTTCAACTGAGGACACAACAACAACAACTCTGCAACTATTTCACTTTACGATATTTTGAACTGAGCTCATAACTTTCTCCCTCGTCCTTCCCGCCACATAACATGCACCCTCTGACTGATCTTCGACCTACCCTGCCTCCCCTTGCCGTTACTTTGCCCACATAAATAATAAATAAACCAGAATTGCAACTCGCCTGCATCCCCTGCCCACACTGGACCACTAAACTTGCTTACACATGCTATTTTCTTCACCTCCCTACCACCACTAAACTTCTACTTATAACTGCTTTTACAACTTATTAACCTACATCTGGTAACAATATAGACTGCTGTGTGAAGTCCACTGTCAAGTTCAGGAGAAAATAAAGTCTATCAAAATATACACCATCGTAAACTTGCCTCTATTGCTCTACTATTTATTGTCTACCATTATTATTACTATTTTGAAGAGCAACAACAGCGATTATTATTATTATTATTATTATTACCATTCAAAGCCTCTACATCGGTTAACAGACGCCAATTCATATATTTAGTCTTTATAACTTTCAGATGCAGAGTGAAAGATGTTGATCCCAATGTATGGCGATAACACACACACACACACACACACACACACACACACGGCACGTTAACCAGACAGCCATTGATGGATCGGATCGTTGATGAACTCTTTTTTTTTTAAGGTGATGAGTGTGGGCAGCGGTCTGACAACTGGATATATATACACACAACTCACGTGCTGCTCACCCACACACACACATACACACACATAAACAAAAAACATGTAAGGTTATATAAGGGAGTGTGACGTCAGGTAAGGATTTGTCACCCATCAGTACAACACAATCACTATAACAAGTCAGTGTAGGAAAAAGGAAAAGGTCATAGTGTTTTGTTATGGTAATGGGAATGTCGTCACAGAGTTGGTTAATTAAGGGAAGATTGGTCATTTGGAAGGCTAGGCTACACTTTCCTCCAAACTCTACCAGAAAACAGACGCCCTCAATGGTACTAATAGGAGATCTGTTTTATGGCATAGTTAGGGGAAATCAGTAGCCTTCCAATTTACCAACAAGAGAATCTCCCCTTAACTTTTCGACTCCCATTGTCCCTTGTAATTTATATCCAAAGTTATATATACCATGCTACATTTAGTCAAGTCCATTGTCTTCTATCTACTGTGGAAATAAATACTTAAATTGGAACAGCAGTGACAAATGTAGAGTAGAGTATTTTTTTCCTGGGGAGCCAAAGAGATTGAGATGTGACAGGCTGTGTGGGAAGGAAGAGTGAGTGTCAGTGATGGATGAGGTGAAAGGTGATGAGGCTGGAGAACAGGTGAAGAGAAATGGACGGTAGGTAGAGGTGTGTTATGTAAGGAAGACAAAAAAGGTGTGTGTGGATAGTGGAAGAGAAAGACAAAGTATAATAACACAGTCGAAGAGACGAGGGAAAGGATGTGAATGTGATAATACATAAAGAAAATGAACGAGAGAGAGAGAGAGAGAGAGAGAGAGAGAGAGAGAGAGAGAGAGAGAGAGAGTGAGAAAGAGGACAGCGTATAGGGTATAATATTATGAGACTGTGAAGGTGGTATTAAAGTTTAGAAGACCAACTAAAAGGTCAACGTCTCGCCTCAGGAAATATTGGTTGTTCACCATTACCAATCATATCCACCACGACCACCATCATCATCATCATTGTAAACACCTCCCACCCACCTGTGATGTCACCTGAAGCTACCCAACACAAACGTAACTCTATTTACCCTCACTGAGTCAATAAAACATGAGGTGAACTGTATGCTGTATAATCACTGAAGGGGAAATTGATCTTTGTATGTTTGAACAAATAGGATGAATAGTATTGGTATTGGTCTGGTATTGGTACTGGTATTGGGTCACAGTTCAAGGTCATTATTTATATAGCAATGGCTCCAAGGACACATACATACATACATACATACATTATGGAGTCATCGTATATACACCGGTTATCGTTATCGTTCTACACCCAATGACACTTCCTGCATCTAGGCCTACTAAAATTAATATAACTAGGCTTAAGGGTTCTGGTATATTTCACACACACACACACAAAATGTCACCATATTATTCGTACATGATTACGTCAATATGCGTCAGAATTTCATACATTAAAGTTAAAAATGACGCACATACAAATCACCCATACCAGAAACGTGTTAAAGAGGATAACACATTGCCAATTAGCCTAGAGCAGCAATACTTAATTCAACAGGTAACAAACATCATTATAATTATCGATGCTACTATATATAACAATAGAGTACCGGTACGTCTGTGGTTCCCATCCTCTCGGGTTTAGACGTTAGATGAGGTAAGTTAAGTTTGTGTGATTAAATTTATTGTTTACTGCCAGACTATAGCAAGAAAAGTAACTGTTAATAATGATTGTGCTATATATCCCCCTCCCCTCTCCCCAGTAACAATAAATATGCTTATACCAACACATCACACATTTTTTTAGTCGGTCTCTCAATAATGCATAACACGTTAAGTCTAGGTATAATATGGTACCGGGTACCTTACAAATCTTTGGTGTTTCCAAGCTTCAGTATGAGGCTGCTGCTTCACACCTGTTTAAACTATAAAATACTTAGAGTTAAATTTGTAGGTATCAGATAATTAGAATGGCCTTGATGGTGAGTGATTGACAATTATCCGTCAATGAGAGAGTTAACACCACCCGCTGAGTATTATAAACTTCAAAGCAGTCCTGTATCCTTGGAGCTTTCTCTCAGCGTAAGCGGATGTATTTATACATCAAGTAATTTACTTTGTAACGCAAAGCCAATTGCATTTACAGCACCGAGCGAGAACTGTGTCAAGTGGTTAAACGAGGTCTTTTAGAAAGGACTGGCGTATCAACCAACCAACCAACCAACCATGTCAAATGGCTCAGTCACCATCACAGGTAACTCTTGACAACAGGGGAGATGTGTGACCAATTCATGCACGTTATAGAGTTGATAAGCTGCTGCAAATCAGTGACATAATAATAAGTAGTTGTTGATATACGTTTCGTCTCCCCTCTAGCTCAACCTTCAATCATAAATTACTATACTACACTACAGCATTGTATTTACAATTGAAGGTGAAAAAGAAAATACACTGTCGAGGTCATACATAAATACTCATCATAAAAATGTCATTATAATAATCCTTTTTGTTTGTGGACGAGCGGACGCTTCAGAATAATTGTTTTGGGTGACTGTATGAGTTTACCAGGACACATACTCATTATTTGTGATGGTAGGTATTTGTCACACTGCCAAACACTACAAACATTTACCATAGTGTTATGTCGTCTCTTTTTCCCTTTTCATAACTACCGGGATGGTGAAGGTTTATAATAGGACTGAGTTCATGTTCATCCTGTTGGGAGGAATGTGCAGTAAGGTAAGTGTGCCATATTTTGCAGTGATATTTTTGCTGTGTGTGTGTGTACGTGTGTGTGTGTGTGTGATCTACTTATTTCTGTTCTTGTTTATCAAATAACTCTTTAATTTTTATTGTTGTTTCCTGTTATTGTTGTTACTGTTAGTTTTAGTTGCTGTTGATGTGTTTTTCCAGCATGTTACCTTATCTGTGTAGTCTTTGTTAGCTAGCGGTCCTTGTTATTATATATGGTGCAGGATGTTGTTATTCCTACGTACTATTGTTTACATTGTGTTTGGCTCTATGGCTACCAGTGTTCACCTTTGTTGTTGTCGGTAATTAATGCTTCCATTCTTTTTATTGTTGGCTGTATATAGTAATCACTATTTCAATCTCAATCCAACTATATGTTTGTCTATACTACTAGTTGTTTCTTGTTCCATTTCGTATAACCTCCGAAAGTGAAGGGGAAAATACATTACTGTGGCTTACCGTAATAGTTCACTCGTAGGCCTACACACACACACGGCCTACACAGGTCTAAACGGAAGGCTTATCTAAAATTAGGGTAGGCTAACATCGTCAGGATTCCACCTGGCTTTAAAAGAAAATACATATCAGACAGGCTAAATGTTTTGTTGGCAAAACAATAATTGTATATTGGAGTATTTATATATATATATATATATATATATCAGCATATACAATATATACAATATAGTATATATAGTATATATAACCTGTGGACTGTGGGCTGTCAGTAACTTGTGTCTCTTGTGAGGCTCTGGAATTACTGAGTGCTCTCACTGTCTTTTCTTCTTTCTCTTTCCCTCACAATGTCCTTTCCTTCTTCCTCTTTCTTTTCCTATTGTGTGTTTTCCTTCTTGTCCTATCACTCTATTCCTGCCACTCGTATAATCTCCAGTGGTCTGTTCTTATAATACCTTCCTTGGTTATTCATTGTCTCTGGGTAGCTTAGCTTGATGGGCTCATTTCATCCGGCTACAATAATTTTATATTCTCTATGACTTTCATATATACATTTATATAATTATACCTTATTTACCATTATTTTCCCAACAAACCAGTTTTTCGCCTTTATTTGTCTTTTTATAACTTTATATCCCCCTACCCTTATATACTCCTTTTCCATCCTATCACGACTTTTTTCTGATGCCCTTGTGTCCTCTTTTCCTCATTAATCCCCTTTCACTATTCATCCCACTTTCCCTTTTTAGCTCCTGATATTTTTTCCATCCCTTGCCAACTCCCATATACCATACCCTACCCTACCCATTCTCTCCTACTCTCTCATTTTACCCTTCCTTCTCTTTTGTCCAACTTTTCCCATTCATCACCTCTTTTACATCGTCTTCACAGCGTCCTTCTCACTTTACATTACCTTATTATACTCGTCTTTCCAATTATCCTTCAACTTATTCATTATCACGGCGCCTTCTTCCCTTCAACATTTTCTTCATATAATATAATATACTTATTCTTCCTTCCCTCCCAAAGAACGAATTTCCTTCCTCTATTTTCCAGGATTATAACTGACCTATTATTTATTATACCTTTATTTTTACCCCCTTATGATCCTTACACTGCTTCCTTTCTTTCTTCGTTCCTATCCAAAAACATCCTGACCAAACCTTTAGTAACATCCTCACATATAAAAAAGGTGTAGACTTTTACCCTTCCGCTGGCTTCTCTCCCTACCTTCTCTTCCTCTTGCCGTCCACCTTAACTTCATCCATTTTTACCCTCTCTTCTCACATCCACAAACTCCCTCTGCTCTCCTTCCTACACACACACACACACACACACTCACACACACTGACCCACCTCTGGAGAATTTTAAAGATGATGCACAACACACACCGTGCACCCATTCAACACCCCCCCCTCCCCTCACACACACACAGTCATATAATACTCTGACCTGCACATCCAAATATAAACCATAATCCCCAATACCCACCCTCGCTTCTCGTACAGTAAAGAGGATCGAGGAATCGCTGGCACATCAATTCATCACCAACAACAATAGATTGACTCTTTAAGGACCCTGTGATCGTGTATGAAAAATGGAGGCTTCTGATTCCTCTACATTATACGACGAAACAAGCCCCAACCTTATAGGTGGTGTTTCGAGGCAGTAATTGAAGGACTCATTTACCTCCAATTTTCTAACTACATCACAGGGTCCCTTAACTCCTGTCTGTCTGTCAGTCTGTCTATGCACCAAACGAGAAGGGGTATACAGGGGAACCAAAGTAAGAGCCCCACCTCACTAAGTACTGGCTGCTCCACAACTCTCAACTCTCCTGTTCCTGAGTAATAAGATAATTAGCGTGACTAATGGTATACATGCCACCTCAAGACTCCCCCATCCCTGACTAAGGTAGGTATAATTATGTATGCACACAAACGTGGTCTGACTTGTTTCACTGTATTACGTTTCATTGAGAGAGAGAGAAAGAGAGAAAGAGAGAAAGAGAGAGAGAGAGAGAGAGAGAGAGAGAGAGAGAGAGAGAGAGAGAGAGAGAGAGAGAGAGAGAGAGAGAGAGAGAGAGAGAGAGAGAGAGAGAGAACGAGAGAGAGAATGAGAGAGAGAGAGAGAGAGAGAGAGAGAGTGTGTGTGTGTATACTTAACAAGAAAATTACCTATGCTTCAAGTTAATACGGGCTATCTAAAACCTTATGAGCTCCTTCCTTCCCTTCGGTACCTTATTGCACTATCCTTCCTTTTCTCATTTTTCACTCTACACTTTTTCTTTTCCTTTAAACCACTCTTCTTTATCTCCTTTACTCTTATTTTTTGTATTATCTTAATGCTGATTTTTTTTTTCCTGTTTTCATAGAGTACCGGTATCTAATACTATTGTTCATTACCGGAAAATTTAATATGTTTAGAATTAATTTTTAAGGCTATTAGTTATCGTTTTACCATTATTTGTTTTTATCTTTATTTCATTTTCTTCTAGGTCCTAATGTAATATATTTATTTTATCGTTGCCCTCTCTCTTTCTCCTCTGTGTTTCCTTCTACAGTACTACTTCTCCACCTTTCCTAATCTTCCTCGCCTCTTACTCTTCCTCTCCTCCTACTCTTCCTCTCCTTCTTCCTCGACTCCATCTCCTCAAACCAGTCTAACAGAATTATATCTTATCATGATTCGTTTGCTTAACGGACCCTGTGATGTAGTCGGAAAATTGGAGGTAAATGAGTCCTTCAATTACTGCCACGAAACACCACCTATATGGACGGAGTTTGTTTCGTGGTGTAGTCAGGAGGAATCAGAAGTCCCTTAACTCTCATACACGATTACAGACTCCTTAAGTAGGTAATTTTGTGTTGGTAAATCTGGAGCAACTGAATCCTCCAAACTATTCCAAGCAACAGAACACCAATATGTTTGTTCATCTGGTCCTGTTTCCTGGCATACTTTGGAGGAATCAAGACACTCCAATGTAACAAAAGTAAATTACCCCCTCAATTAAGTCACTCATCCATCATTCTCATCATTACCACTGTTCATTATTCCTCAAACCATTTCCAGCCTTCTGTGTATCCGGACTCAGTATAGGCTGTAGTAAATTCTCCTTCCTTCCTTCCCTTCTTCAAACCATTACCAATCTTCACTATTCATTCAATGATTACCTCTCCTTCTTTCCTTCCTTCCTTACTTCCATTCTCACGCTTCTCTGTTGAGTCATGCTTACTTCTTCCTCCACTAGACTATTCTCTCTCTCTCTCTCTCTCTCTCTCTCTCTCTCTCTGTGTGTGTGTGTGTGTGTGTGTGTGTGTGTGTGTGTGTGTGTGTGTGTGTGTGTGTGTGTGTGTGTGAGTGCAACTCATTGTTATGTTGTTTGTTATCTTTCAACTTCACCACCCTCAAACCTCCACACTCACAATTTCCTTTTTCTCCTCTTTATTTTTCTATGTGCTCTTCCTACTCACTTCTCTTCCTACAATACCACAACAACATTCTCATCCTCTCCTTTTCTTCCTACCAGTCCCTCCTCTTCTTTCACCACCACCATAGGTATTCTCCTCTTCTTCTTCTTCTTCCCCTTCCTCCTTCTCTCCTCTTTTTCCCACTTGTCCCTGCTATTCCTTCACGTGAAACCAAACCACAATAACTTCCAACGCAATCTCCCACCGCCTCTTTCCTTTTTTTTGTACTCCTTCTTTCTATCGTCTTCACCTGCCCACCTACTTCCATGTAACTCCATCATAACAATCCACCTGTTTACCACCAACCCACAGCTGCAGACAAAACCAATTCTCAGCACAACACAGCACAATAACACAACACAACAACTCGCCATCTCCCACGTAGCACCATTGTACCCTGCAGTCTCTATAAAACTTGAACACTAGCTGGTGGAAATATCCGTCTGTGTATCCTTTATTGTACCCTTGTTTACGTCTTACTATATTTATCATTTTACATTTATCTGTTTTACTATCTATACTATCTATCCATTTGTCTGTCTATCTATTAATTTACGCATTTCTCTGTCCTTGTACACTTCTACAGGACCTTCTTTTTACTATAATCTGTGTTATTATCTATTACATATTATTTCTATCGCTACATGTCGACTATAATGGGTATCCTTCTTTCAATTTATCTATGTCTGTTTATTTTTATGCCCGATCGTTCACTATACACAGTACGTCTTTAAGAATGGTCTAATTAAAACTTTTAGTCCTGATAAGAGAGAGAGAGAGAGAGAGAGAGAGAGAGAGAGAGAGAGAGAGAGAGAGAGAGAGAGAGAGAGAAGCAGGACGGCAGTAAATATATATAATGTAATTGGCTCAACTCATTCTGTCTGGTAATGGTGGTGGTGGTGGTAGTTGTGCTTGTGCTTGTGTTGGTGTGGGTGATGGTAGGAGTGGTGGTGGTAGTGGTAGTTGGTAGTAGTGCATGGATGGTTGACAGTAGTAGTAGTAGTGTGTGTTGTTAGCAGCAGTATGGTGGGTGATAGTGGTGAGAGATAGTGATTTTGGTTAGTGTTGGTACGAATGATAGGTAATGATGGTAGTAGTGGTGGGTGTAGTGAGTGATGGTGATAGTGGTCAGTCGTGATTGCTGTGGTAGTAGTGGTGAGTGTACGAGTGTATGGTGTGTGATGGTGGTAGTAGTGGTAGTCATTCAGTCAGTTGTGTTTGTGGTTGTAAGGGTATTAACGTTTATGAAGGAAATTGTGGGGAGGGGGTGAGTTAAGATTTATAGCAGAAGAAACATTATGAGATGGGAAAGGACAGTAAGTAGAGGTAATGATTGTGTTGCTATGAGTGATGGTGATAATGAAGATAATGAGGCGTGTGTGTGTGACTGTGATAACATTATTGTATTTGTATAGTACTGGTAATCAAAGTGTCTATAGTAACTAACTGTAATTGTTTGTGTTGTGGTGACTAATATCGATACAAATAATAATGATAATAACAACACAATCAACAACACCAACAACAACAACTATGGGTAGTGGTGGCCATAAAGGTGTTGGTGAGGGTAGTGGTGGTAGCAAAGTAGTTTACATAGTGATAAAGATAGTAGAAATGATACTGGTGGAGGAGGAGAGGAAGGAGGTAATGATAGTGATAAATGTTGTACTGAACGTTGTGGTAAACAGACAGATTTTCTCGTGTATGTATGATGGTGGAAATGGCTACGAGTCTATCAAATTACTTTACAAAATTTACTTATATAACGAAGTGCTAGTTTATTTCCCAGAATTAATTGGAGGAATCATATCGCCCACACAAAAATAATAACCCCTTTAAAGTAGACCATTACACAAGATTAAATATAACTATAAAATAAACTGCTTTACATCATTAGGTATCAGTCAGTATTATGAGATATGGAGTTTCAAGCCTCTAGTATTTCACATGTACATAATATTAATATCCCCGTGTTGAATGCAGTAAGAGTGAAAAGCTTCTCTAAATATCCAGTGTCAGAGGGACTGGTCATTATCCCTTGATTCTGTGCTGTGCGTGCTAACAGTGAGTTAACATTCTTAGTGGTTGAAATAGCACCATCATAAATATAGGTCACGCTTGAATCATAGCCTGTGGGGGGTCGCTGAACCTCCACTTTATTTTGTTTTAAATCCCTTATTATTGCACCAAAGAGAGGTTAGGTTAGGTTAGGATAGGTTAGGCTAGGTTAGGTTAAGTTAGACTAGGTTAGATTAGGTTAGTTATCTCTTATCATTGCACCAAAGAGAGGTAAGGTTAGGCTAGGCGAGGCTAGGTTTAGTTAGGTTAGGTATCTCTTATCATTACACCCCACAGACAGACAAAGAGACGTTCATGGCTACGTAGTATAGCCTACTGTTGAATGTTGTGGTTCCCAAAGAATGAATGGACTGAAAATCATGTATATCAAATTACTAAAAACACAAACAGACTAAGTGATGAATGCTGCTAGTGTTTCAACCGAGACTGAAAATGTTACTAAGGTTGCCAATCATTTTAAAGACTTGAGCCTAATTTGTGTGATGAGAAATTCAGCATCCTCTTCCTTCTTAACTTTCCCTCCCTCTATAGTCTATACTATCAAGGCATGGGTCTGTGTAAACAATCCTATGAGTTATGACAGTAATTACAGTGAACAGTAAAAGGTTGAAGGTGAGAAAGGATATACTGATGGAATGTTTGTTTGCTTGGAGAGAGAGAGAGAGAGAGAGAGAGAGAGAGAGAGAGAGAGAGAGAGAGATGGTGGAGGTGGTAAGCTGGAAAATTGCTCATATTACCGTAAGCCATTGAGATACTAATTATCTTTCAGTGCGTCGAGATGGGGGTGGGAGGAAGACGAGATGGGAGTGGGGGGGAGGGGAAAGAGAGGAGAGATGAGTGGGGGGGGGGGGGAGCAAGAAGAGAGAGGGGTGGGAGAGGGGGTATGAGGGAACGAGAGAGGGATGAGAGGGGGGAGAGCAAGAGAGAGGTGTGGGGTAGGGGATGCAGAAACAGTGGGGGGGAAGGGGGGGGGGGGAAGAATTATGGAGCCTGGTAACCCATCCGGAAATTAAGCCGTATAGGCCAACAGTTATGAAGGTGTTCTATTATTTATTACCATGAATTCGTTTGTGGTGGAGAAATTTTGCACTGGGGTTGACGATTTACATGAAAGGGGTGTGATGGAGAGGAAAGCGAGGCAATGGGTTAATGAGAAGGAGGTATATAGTAGAGGTATTGACATAAGACTGGGAGTTGATGGAGTAAAGATAGTTTTAGAAAGAAGAATATTGTTAGGAAGATGGAGAGAAGGAAGTTTTAGAAAGAAGAGTATTGTTAAGAAAAAGATGGAGAGAAGGAAGTTTAGAAAGAAGAGTATTGTTAGGAAAAAGATGGAGATAAGGAAGTTTTAGAAAGAAGAGTATTGTTAGGAAAAAGATGGAGAGAAGGAAGTTTTAGAAAGAAGAGTATTGTTAAGAAAAAGATGGAGAGATGGAAGTTTTAGAAAGAAGAGTATTGTTAGGAAAAAGATGGAGAAGGAAGTTTTAGAAAGAAGAGTATTGTTAGGAAAAAGATGGAGAGAAGGAAGTATAAGCAAGAGGAAGATTGTTATGATAATGATGGATGAGCAGCGAGGTAAGGTAGACATCTGGATGAGAGTAGTATACATAATGAGGTACCTGTATTGAATTATAATGTAGATACTTATATATACACCCGCACGTTCACACACTGGTAGGCCTCTCCACACACACACACACACACACACATCTACAACACCTGTCTACAGTATTATGTGTATCATACTGTAGATCCTAATAGGCTACACCCGCACATTTACACATTGGTAGGCCTTTCTACACACCCACATCTACAACACCTGTATACATTATGATGTGTATGTGTTTAGGTGTACTGTAAACACACACCAGCATGTAGGCCTACAGTACCAAAGCCTATACACAATACACATCAACACCACTAAGTATTATACGTCAACAAACCGAACCAACTGCCAACCTACTGTTTAATTTTATAGTAGACTATACAGTATACTTGCCCCTTCCCCCAACACACACACACACCCACAATTTATATCGTATACCCGTATATACTAGTGTAAAGCCTATAAAAACTACCCTCGCCATCAGTACATATATATATATATATATATCGTACTCACACCTGGAAATACACACGCACACGCACGCACACACACCAACACAAACACCACCACTCAACTCTGCTCGGGGACATTTTTTAAACACACACAATTACAATCAGTGACATACAGTAGCCTATATATAGACAGCACACACACATTTACGCAGACATATAAACAGCAACACTTTCTATATAAGCACAGCGAGCTCCAATATTTCTAAATAAGAATAATTGCAACATTGATACTTATGATAAATGAATAATTAGAGCCAGAGGGGAATTGAAGGTACAGAGGTATGGACAGACACATATACGAGTAGATTAGACACAGACTTATATCGACAGATGTACAATAGGTTCATATATACAATCTAGGACAGACATCTAGACAGGTAGACGGACTGAAAGACAACAACCATACGAATAGGCTTAGATTAATTTTGCAGCTGCTGATTGGCACTTAAATGTAATTATTATTCTGTGTTTTCTTCATTGCATGCACTTCACCTTTTGGTCTCATTCTGTCTATCTAACCAAAAAATATAAATTTCACTGCGTTGTCATGGATCTTTTCTGTGGCAGGTGTAATGAAAGTGGGCTAACTTTTCTGACTCCTCTTACTTAAAACTCATAATTCAACTACCATGAATAGAGTTCACCTTGATACCGATTTCTTTTGATTTGATAAATTACTAGAAGTAAGATTAAAGAAATATGGAATGATGTGAAAAATTTCCAATTTATCATTATACCGGTATACATTACACTCAGCAAATATATAATAAGTGGTCCAGAAGTAAACAATAAAACCTACATTCAATAGCACTAATAAATTACAGGCAACAAACTAAACACTGAAAGTTGATTTTGTTTCAGTATTACATTAGAACAAATCGGATTACAGTTAGGTTCCCCTGACGCTCTTAATTGGTTCAGTGTTAATTACCAATCTACAGAAATTAACCTTTCCGTGGGGTGTGGAAAATGGCACAAAAATAGGGAAAACCAAACTGGAAAAGACGAGAAAAAGGGAAAAGATAAGAAAGGAAATTGAGACAAGGGTGGATTTAAGAAAAACAAGATGAGCAGAGAAGAAAGAGGAAGCACGAAAGGTATGGAGGGAAATGTGAAGAGAACAGAGAAAGATACAAAGGAAATGAGAAGGGAAAGACAAGTATAGAGAAGATGCTGGACAGGAGAGGAGAACTGGAAGGAGAGAGAGAATTTAAGAACCCGAGAGAAGTAATAAAAGAAGAGAAGTGAGAAATGAAAAGAGAAGAACAGGAAAAGGGTGTAGGACCTTCTGAAGAATAAGGAGAGGATTAGAAGGTTAGGGAGACAGATGAAGAGTGAGGGGAGGGATTATTGGGGGAGGGGGAGGAGGGAGAAAGATTAGGGAAGGGGAAAGGGAGGGACACGAGGGATAGGATGGCAAATTGACAGACGACAGGAGGAAGGAAGGAGGGCTGAAGGAAGGAGGAAGGAGGGAGGGCTGGCTGGAGGGATAAGGGAGAAGATGGGTGTGGGGAATGATGTAAACAACTTATGCCAGGTCACTCCTATATCGCTCCTCTCCCTCTTACAATTCTCCCTCACTCACTCACTCGCTCTCCCTCCCCAACTCCATTTCTCCTTCCTTGATCATGGAGATATACAGGAGAGAATATAAAAGGGTTAGGAGAGGAAATGGGATGTTGGAGGAAAGAGATTATATTGATTCGAAGGGAAATGAGGAGTGAATGAGAGATAATGGGATGGAAAGAGGGGAAGGGGGGAATAACCAATAACAGAGGGAGTGAGTTGATAAAGTTTAAAGAAGGAGGATGAAAATATATGAACAAAGCTTAAGGAATGGCTCAGCGCTGGAAGAAACATAGCCTTATATATCAAACAGAGGAAAACATATACGACAGTCAGTGGATCATGAGATAATGTACAATGAAGTGGAAGAAAGATATACTGACGGTGGATGATGAAGAGGAGGAAGAGTTATGATGATGAAGTGGAGGAGGATGAAGTCAGGAGGAAAGGTTGAATGAAAGAGAAAACTGAGAACAAAAAAAATAGTAGAGATAATAAAAAACAACAATAAATGGAGGAAGAGAATCATGAGGCCAAGGTGTGGAAGACAATTTTCACTTAATAATGAATTCTGGTGAAGATTGGGGAGGACTTGAGCACATAACCCATCAACAACGACGCCACTCTCATCCATTTTAAAACTTCACAGTATTGTGGAACCTTGATAAAAATGGTACAGACACTCATACACTTTCACACAATAAACCATAGTGTAGTGTACAGTCGGCCACAGGTATTCTTATACACCACTGTGACATCAAAGGTTCGTAACAACGAGAAGAAAATTTAGTACTGTACACCAAACTTTTCTAGTAATGTTATTTAGCTAATACTTGAATCAGTCAGCAGAACATTATGTGCAGAATAATGACCCCATTTAACTAATGTTTTTTAGTGTACCAATTCCTGAGTCTGACTGTACATACTGTAAATAATGATAGAGCACAACCACATCCTCACCCTGAAACGTACAGTACATACGAGCGGAAAGACACAATCCTCGTCTTCCTTGTTATTTTGTTTCTCGATGATCACAGACGAGTAAACCCTGGTGAGAAATTACTAAGACCTTCGTGTATCGAGTTGGAGAAAAAATTACGACAATTGCGTGTTGTCGAATGCTTTAACTTCCTCATCAGAGAGAGAGAGAGAGAGAGAGAGAGAGAGAGAGAGAGAGAGAGAGAGAGAGAGAGAGAGAGGAAAATGAAGAGTATATAGGTAGTCAAACAAGTAAGGGATAGAGAGAGAGAGAGAGAGAGCGAGTGAGTGTGTGAGTGAGGCAGGTGAGTGTTGTTGGTGGAGGGAGAGGGGTGAAAGTGAGGGCTATTCTTGATGATGACGTCACAATCCTGATAACCAACCAACCACATGACAGCTATGAGACTCACAGGCCGGCAGCACCAATGAGGCGTCACGTACAAATCGCATCTAACCACGTCAGTCCTGATGTTTTAGCTGGATGGACCCTTGACCCTTGTGAATCCAAATGGGTACAAACAAACAAAGGAGGAAGAAGAGACTTGGTGTTGTATAACCTACCCTCCTGAAAATACTGTGGTTAAGGGGGAAGTTTAGTGTTGGTAAATCTGGAGCCACTAAATCCTCCAAACTATTCCAAGCAACAGAACACTATTATTTTTGCTCTTCCGGTCCTGTTTCCTAGCATACTTTGGAGGAATCAAGACACTCCAATGTACTAAAAGAGAATTACCACCTTAAGGGACCCTGTGATGCAGTCAGAAAATTGGAAGTTAGTGAGTCTTTCAAACATTGCCACGAAACCCCACCTATATAGAAGGAGCTTGTTTCATGGTATAGTTAGGAGGATCCAGAAGCCACCAACTCTCACACATGATCACAGGGTTCTTTAAAAAAAAAACCTTCCTGGATTATTACGTAGTTATCTGACAGTAAGGAAGCCTCTGAGAATACACAGTGATCGTTTTCATACACACAATATATCATTTACGATTTTTAAAGTTACAGAAATTACTTATCAACAATGGAAAGAAAAAACAATGATGGATTTCGTGCACACAATATATAATTTAAGATTTTTTAAGTTACAGAAATTACTTATGAACAATGGAGAGTAAAATAAAAGACGTACAGCTTGTATGTAACCCGCTGCTACACTGTCACCCAAGATACCTACCTACCTATACCTATATAATATTATATTCTTAATCATCTTACACAGGACTGAAGCTACAAGCCTGTCCCCTACTCCCGCACCCCTCTAAATCCCCCCAAGCCTGTGCCCCTATTCCCGCACCCCCTTAACCCTTAATGGTTCCCCTGTGTGTAGCGTAAGGTTAGTATATAAAAAACAGAGGACCGGAAGGTGGGAAGTACACACACCAATCCACCTTCAACTTAGTTCTCTGTAGTTACACACACACACACACACTCATTAATAACTTACTGCTGAGAACCCACACACACACTGTATATATATATATGCTGGCCATTAATAACTTACCCCTGAGAACCAAATACCAATATACACGCACAGAGAGAGAGAGCAATAAAGCCGCAACACAACACACACACACACACACACACACACACACACACACACACACACACACACACACACACACACACACACACACACACACAGAGAGAGAGAGAGAGAGAGAGAGAGAGAGAGAGAGAGAGAGAGAGAGAGAGAGAGAGAGAGAGAGAGAGAGAGAGAGAGAGCAATAAAGCTGCAACACAACACACACAGTAATTATCCCTCTTCCTCCTCCTCCTCTTCTTCCCTCAGGTTGCTTGCTCATCTCTCTCATTCCACTGTGGCCTTGTGTGACGCAAACCCTGACCTTGGAAGGGGAGCCGGTGACAATGACCTTGAGGTGAAATGCGTCGAGGGGGAGTAGGGTGGGGTGGGGAAGGCAAGTGAGGATGCTAGGAAATGTTTGATGATGACGATGATGATGATGATGATAAGAGGATGATGGATGGTTGAATGTGGGAGATGGTGGTTGTGAATGAATGGGTGTATAAATGAATGAATAAATGAAAGAGGATTGGGTAAAATGTTAAAGGGGAAGAATACTATATAGTCGAGGATGTGATAAGGGGGAGGAGGAGGGGACGGAAAAAGAGGAGGCTAAGAGGAAAACGGACTATTGGTAAAAAAACAAAGTAGTACATGAATCAATAAATCAATAAATAATGGGTGGCGTAACCTTGGAGGCCAACACTAAACAGATTAGGGTAAAGGGCGAGGGAGTGAGGGTGGGTTTATATATGTGAAGGACGTGCATGGATCAGGGAGAGAAACTATAGTGTAAAAACAGTAACGGTAGCCATCCATCCTTCCTTCCTTCCTTCCTTACTATCCCGATGGTACAACAACAACACGTCCAGCAGTCGGCCAGCCAAGGGTAAACATCATCAGAAAACGGGCGAGGGGAGAGGGAAAGAGAAAATGAAGGAAGAGAGGAAGGGTGGAAATAGAAAGGAAGAATGGGTTGATGAGCAAATGTCGAGGGGAGAGGGAAGAGAAAATGAAGGAAGAGAGGAAGGGTGAAAGTATAGAAAGGAAGGATGGGTTGATGAGGAAATGGCGAGGGAAGAGAGAAAGCGAAAATGAAGCGAGGAAGGGTAGAAAGAGTAGAAAGGTGGATGAGGAAATAAACGGTATGTAAAAGGAGCTAGGAACAGATTAAAAGAGAACAAACCGGCGGAGAAGAGAGATAGATTAATGTTCAAAAAGTAGAACAAATTGGGGCACAGACGAAACAGAATCAGACGATATCAAAAGAGATAACACTGAATGAGAGGAAAGATATGAAACGACATGACCACCTGTACAGCCATTTACACTTCCACTTAGAACAGACCCCTCCTACCTACCCACCTACCTACCCCACAACCCACCCTGTGTAAAGAACCAAGGCCACACGCGTTGAGTGTTTTCCTACTGCACCCATGAACATACATACATACATACATACATACACACCTCTCTATCCCCCTGTCTCAATTTGCAGGTCTCCACACCATGCATAGTGAAAAGCTTATTATGGAGAGCGGCTCAGTGAGAGATAAGACACTTTTCTTATCTACCCTGTATTATCTTCTTTTCATTTTTCTCTCATAATCTTCTGCTCACAGCGCGCAGGGTTCGTGTAATAATTTTGAGAATATTTTACTTGGGATTAAAGTAATGAGGTCTTACAGCAGGTGTGTGTGTGTGTGTTCTTATCATTTTCATTTTCGACACCTTCATCCAAAATTGATATAAAAAATACTGCAATATATTCTAGTGAGTGATGTACAACTCCAGACTAAGTGACGGACAGACGGATAAGCTGAACTGACACCAGAAGTGCAGGGAGACCCAAAGTTTATCAATTCTCATCAAGTGACGGATTCTGTGTAAACGAAATGTTGTAATTTGTACCTCGCTACTTGGCTGCACGGTGTGGCTGATAAGAGATAACAGTCGTGACGTGTGCGTGTGTGAGCAGTAGTTGACTTGGGCCACGGTAACGGGCTTGATTAAGCGTATGTCCAGTGTCAGACCATATATATATATAAGTATATATGTCCACAATATATTCGAAACAATAATAACACTGGGGAAGAAGAAATATACATGTACACAAATTTAATGTTTTATGATACAGGTATTTTCATTTCTACAAACATTCGAACTTTTCTTTCTGCTTGATAATATATAATTGATCAAGTGTAATACTATGTTTGACCACACACACACACACACACACATACACTTCTGCCCTCCACTGTTAAATATAAGTTGAGGGGATCGTCTCTCAAAGTCAACTGTGGGTTCTCCTTTCAAAACACACTTGAGGCCTGGACGGTTCATCTCCACACCTGATTGATGGTGTGGTGTGGATGACCGTGTAAGTAAGTAAGTAGGGAGGGAGGGAAGGGGTGGTGGTGTGGGGATAAGAGGGGAGAGGGAGGTGTGGGATAGATGGGGAATGGAGGTGTGGGGCTGAGGAAAAGGTGGAGATGGTAAGGGAGGTGTGGGGAAGGGAAGGGAAGGGAAGAGGAGGTGTGGGGATGATGTGAAGGTGATGTTGGTGGATGCCTATGAAAGCGAGGGAGAGAGGGCTATGCAGGTTAATTCTGAGTATGTCTGTGGATAGTACGAAGGTGGGATGAATGGCCGGAGGGTGGGAGAAGGAAGGAGTGCAACAGATACGGAGATTGTAGAGAGGTGTAGGTTTAGGTTAACGTCAATATGTAAAAGGGAAGGAGTTGGGCACAGGTGAGTAGACTGGGGAATTAAGTTGAGTGAATATGAACAAGGGATGAGGTGGGTGGCAAAAAATATATAATTATTTATGATCTCCTTGCTGGATTTTGGAAGGTATATATGTGTGTGTGTGTGTGTGTGTGTGTGTGTGTGTGTGTGTGTGTGTGTGTGTGTGTGTGTGTGTGTGTGTGTGTGTGTGTGTGTGTGTGTGTGTGTGTGTGTGTGTGTGTGTGTTGTAATAGAATAAGGGTACATGCAGGGAAAAAGGGGTGACAGTGTAGAGGGTGATATGACTGGCACCAAAGCCATCACACAATATTGTATTTTCAAGTTGACAAAAAGCAAACAAATTTCTATCTGATAAAATGCATTCCGGGAAATAAATATACATAAGTGCAGAATAAAATGCCTAAACAAGCACGTATAATTATGTAATAAACTTCCGAAACACTAAGCAGATAAACGTAAAGAAGGAATATATAAAATTGAATTCAATAGTTTCACATATTCGTACGGGAGAGTTTACATACTTTCTCACACCAAAACAGATACGATTACATAATAATAAATAAGATGTGTACAAATGTTATAAAAAAAAACTCTATTATTTTATAGTTGATGTGAAAGATGACTAACTTACCCGTGGTGTTGTTTGTGGCAAGAAAAAAATCATCCTTCATAATTATATACGTTAAGGGGAGATTCTCTTTTTGGTCAATTGGAAGGCTACTGATTCCTTCTAACTATTACCTCAATGGAACTATTATAGGGGATCTGTTTCGTGGCATAGTTTGGAGGAATCAGTCCTTTTAATTCATCAACAGCGAGAGAATATCCCCTTAATGCAGTAATTATACACACATACATACATACACTCTTGTCTTACATTTTTCGGACATCCGTATTACAAAGAACATAACCATCTTCCTTTACTTATACAAAATCCCCAGGACATCATGACCATAGCCTACCTCACAACACAGACCACATTGTCATCATATGTTTGTTTCAGCCAAGGCTAACAATCGGGACATTTTTGTATACCGTTTTTATTATGTTTGCATTTTTTGGTGGTGAATATAACCCCACAAGGCTAATTATAAAACAATGATTTAGTTGGACATTTACGAAATTTTGATGATCATATGAGTCAGGATCCCAAGATTTTATTTATATTCGAGATAATTAATGCAGCAGGACTACATAAAAAATAAATGTTTATCATGTCTGATTGGCATTTACAGCTGTACTGCGTTATTTATAGACCAGTGATGTGAGTGGCTATATCATAGTTAAGGCCCTCGTCCACGTCAGGAACATGAATTGGGTGGGGACCATAAAGGGTTTTCATCTATGGACAGGCAAGGTCATGGAGGAAACCCTGTGATAATGGTTGTATAGTAGGATTGGCAGTTTCCAGAGTACAGGATTTCACCAACATGAATAAAACTCTTTGGTACAAGATAATAATGTGGAGATGAACAGAGGATTGGATAAAATTGGCTGAAAATGTGATGGTAGGTATGGACAGAGCTTATGGTTACTGATTTATATGAAGTGAAACTTCATTATAAATAATTCTTACGAATGAAGTAACATGAAAACATTACCAAAGTTGCTAAATTTACTAAAGCAACATGTGTCGAATTTTTACCCCGTTGTACGATTACTTTTATAAGTGTCGAGGAAAAATAATATAAAATCAGCAAAATGCTTCGCTTACCTAGGCTTTCTGGGGTGGGGGATGTGTAGCAGGTGCTCAGGCTAGGTAACACAGGTGTGGCAGATGTTCAATATATGTGATGGTGGTGGATGGATGATAGAAGGGCACACCTCACTCACTAATAAAGTTGGGCGAGGGGCAGAGAATCCAGAGAACAGGCTACAGTAGACTCTTTCCCTCGGGTCTCCAGCCTACCCCATCTTGTACGAACAGACACACTTTTTGACAACCACCATACTCTCTTTCTATATATTTTTCCCTTGAGGAAGCTTCACTATCACCACTTTCTCTCTGGATATTTTTTGTTCGATTATTTACAGTTCTTGGTTTATTTTTTCAGTTACCTTAATTCAAATGACTCAATCGTCGAAGTACTTTTGCAAACTACCGTACCTTAAATCAAAACAGAAACAAAATTAACAGTTTGCCAATTTCAGATATATTTCACAATTGTCAATTTACTACCTAACTAATCTTCTTCACACGTACCCCCCCTAAACCGTTAAAGTATTTCTGGTGCTATATACTGTCAAATTCCACAACAACTACAACAAAAACAACAACAACACACAGCACCAGACAACAACAACAACGTAAGAATGTGGTCCGTTTAGGCTATGGGGGTTTTCTCAAAGGGTCGAGAGTTAGTTAAATTTAGCTATCTGTCAACAAGACACATGTATGTAAACAAACGCTACTGGAGACCTTGAAATCATAAAGACCTCTGACGCACACACTCATACACACACACACACACACACACACCACTGCAACTTCATTTACCACAGTTTCCCTACACACTAATCTTTCTTGACTTCACTGACTATTTTCATTGAGTGTAGTTTGAGAAAGTCGGTCCCATCGCAGGAGTCACCTGAAAAGAGAATGTAAGTCTTTATTTAACACTGAACATTTTTTTCGTATAATACCGTAGTTTATTAAAAGACAAGCTGAAATATTTCTCTTTCAAAATATTATGATACATACCGATGAGTCTATTTAAGAATAATCAGAAAACAACTATTATTAAAATATAACAGTCAAATTGATGATATGGTATGAATACAGTTCAGTTTAACCCTCAATGCAATTATGACCATTTGGCGTCTGAAGTACATTGCTCTGAAACCAAATAAGTAAACAGTCAATGTAAAATCTTTCGTATCTAATGGTTTCAAATGCTGTCTTTTATGTCTGAAAATGCTTTGTCTCAAAACGTCGACAAACGTACAACTTTCAATCAAAACCATGTTTGTAAAAGTGTGGACAATACGGATCTCACTCATACGATCTCGAAGAAACTCTTTTCATATGTTATGATGTTAGTCACACACAAATATAACCAAAAACATCATAAAATGAATGTGTGTACCATGTATCTTTGACACACACACACACACATTTCACCAAAAATACCTTAAAGTGATTGAGCATAAGGTCTCCCTCAATAAGATGCAAGAAAAATGTCCTCCTGTGTGTGATTCTGTTTGTCTAGGAAAGATATCGTGAATGCAATCAATCACTCAGACGGAAAACTGTAAACATGGGTTATTCCCGCAGACTTCAAAGGCTGTATCTGACACTCACTAAATTGGCATTATTTATTGGAAGGGAAGAAAAGAGTGGAGTAAAGTGTGTGTGTGTGTGTGTGTGTATTATTCCTTTGCCTGGGAGCTATTGGACACTGCCATGTATAAAGAATAGAAAACTCATAGAAGGTAACGTAAATCAAAGAACAATATCATC
The DNA here is from genome assembly GCA_034508575.1 of Petrolisthes manimaculis. Classification (NCBI taxonomy): domain Eukaryota; kingdom Metazoa; phylum Arthropoda; class Malacostraca; order Decapoda; family Porcellanidae; genus Petrolisthes; species Petrolisthes manimaculis. The sequence continues at coordinate 184,252 of JAWZYT010002113.1, read as the reverse complement.
AGGGTCAGCCATTAACTCTACCAACACAAACTAAACACACATAACATACCAATAAGAGAATGAGAGAGCTGTATTAATCTATTCTAAGGTTTATAATTATATAGTAACTTGTTCTCCTGTTTAGTTCTGCAGTTCCCTTTTCGTATTAATATAAATCCTTGGTGTTCTGAAAGAGCGTTGCATTACTGTATTATTTTAATTTATAGGTACAGTTAATATCCATGAATGAACACCATTACTTATCATCGCCATCACAAAATAATATATCATCTGCATGGATAATCTTCAACCAATCTCAAAAACTTCAAAAACCAACATCAATCAATCAATCAATCACTTCTGCTGATACGGTACCTGATTAACAGTTTTCCACACCCACCGTTAACCACCACCACCATCAATCACCAAATTAGACCAGCCCACCTCACCACCACCAACACCAACACTAACACTAACATCGCCAACACCAATAAGCTTCCGTGAATCCATATCTGTGAATCAACAAGGCCATTCTGTGGTATAAGAAATAAAATCCCATATTGAATGCCTGTCTGAAAACTCAAGGTAAGAATAAGGAAAGTGTCCACGGCAATATCAAGTTAGAGTATGTATAAAATGAACGAATAGGAAAGAATATATATACTGTATATACAGTATGTGCAAAGGACATGGAATTGGAAAGTGAAGGAGAGCTATTATAGTTATAAGCACCATGCACACATGGGCCTTAGAAAACCAGAGCTTAGGTTATTATTTTTTTCCATTCTATATTTTCTCGTCCTCGGCAAAGAGAAATGCGTTGGTAAGTTGTGAAAATATGTGGTTTATCTCGTTGGGTGTGTGTGGTAGACGTTCACGTTTTCTTTGTGGTGGTGGAGGATCGTTCTCCGTGCATGTGTGCATGTTGAAGACCGCATTTTGTGTGGTGAAAGAGTATTTTTTGTGTGCATAAAGATGATATATATATTTTGCATGCAAGGTGGGAGATAGTATATATATATATATATATATATATATATATATATATATATATATATATATATATATATATATATATATATATATATATATATATATATATATATATATGCAGTCATCATATTTTATTTGCACAACATAATGATTAATGTGGTATATCACATTTCCTAATATTTCGTCAGGTATATAGATGGTTTGTTAAGACATGGTATCTACTGTACTATATGGTGCACAAACATTCATTCTCTCACCCAACCACAATCTGACTGATTGATGTATTTACTTATCTTTTTAATTTCTGTGCTCTGTCAAGCTTCCAAGGTCAGGAAATCACATCCAAAATGCAATGGAAAATTATACCTAAATATGTACAGTCGCTGTCTATAGTTCTGCACTGGGTGAATAAAAGTGAGCCGTGAGAGTGAACCATATGAACCAATATTACAGACACCGACAACTAAGGCTTCGCAACATTTTTAGTGGCCGTTTCATTCAAAGGTGTTGCAGGACTATTGACCGTGTCTGTACAATAGGTTCCGACATTTGCAGTGGAATGTGATATATATTTAATGGAATACTAGAATGTGTAGTGGCATCAGATTTGTTCAGACGGAATTTCGGTTCAAGTTATATTGATTTCATAACAGACCTGAATGTATGTACAGTAAATGAAAATCTACATGTACCGTATGTAAAATGGAATACAGTATTTATGACGGAAATTCAGTTTAAGTGATATTGTTTTCATACCATACTTTCAATGTAGTGTATGTAGCCTAAATGGAAAACTCTGTAAAGTGGAATGCAATATTGACTAAAAGACGAGACGAGGCGTTCAGTGCAATCCATCCACAGTAGCCTAGTCACACACAACTTGCCATCCTTCAAACTGTCATTAGTGGTTTTGTGTGTGTGTGTGTGTCATACTCAGTCACACCACAAGCACGTGTATTAGCTTCATAATAAACTGCTTCCTGAACTATTTTATCAGTTACATGCTAAATAATATACTTATTTCATGTATGACTGTTAAAGACCTCCTCCCTCCCTCCCTCTCTCCCCCACCAAGCAGTGAGACCTTGGATGATTCTTGCCTCTCATTTCATTTCATTACCACTCAGTTCGTAACTTTCCTTTCGTTTTCCTGCCTAAAGACCGAAATTCTCTCTCTCTCTCTCTCTTCAACATTCGTCTGGACTTGCCGACGTCAAGACCGTTAGTTATTTGTGTAAGAACTCCCCGAGACATGACGATGCTACGCCTTAAAGCCTCACTCACTCATCACCACCACCACTACCACTACTCTGAGTAATGATGGTTGTTGAGGTGGTGCTGTGATGATGGTGGATGTGTTGTTGAGGTGGTCTTTCAATTATCGTGCAACGTGTGTGTGTGTGTTGTGTGTGTGTGTAAGAGAGAGACAGGTATGGCACTAGAGATACAAAATAATAACAATGAAACAAGAAGTACTGGAGAGTAAATTTTATAGCGTGGCGATGCTGGAACAACAACAGTGGTGGTGAGAGCTGAGAAGCAGTCAGGCAGGCAGTCAGTTAGGCCACTGTGCCATTCTCCATTCTAGTTTAATTAGTGTTAGAAGCTGTTGATGTGATGGTTACCCTGGCACCAACTCTATCCTCAGTCATACACACACACACAAACAAACTATATAATTATAGACTACAATATCTTCCTATGTTATTGGTATTTTAAATAGAGTATTACGCTTTCCCATATGACCATAATATAGTATATTATGTATACTGTACAGTCTAACATGCAACTGAAAATAAATAAAAGATAAAATTACACCATCAACAATGATGACATCACGGTTGTTTAAGAAGTCTGGCAATGTTGACAAAAACAATTTACAAAATCAGTATTCATAACTTTACACTCCTTGTCATACATTAATGTATTTTTTGTTCAATTTTCATTTTTTTTCTTATTGTAAGAAAGCTTTATACTTCATATTTATTCCTTTCAAATAAATAATGATAAATTAGATTTCTGCCCCACTATTTCACAAAAGTCAGAGAAAAACAAGTGTATACGGTAGGATACTCAGCAAGTTCCCCCATGCAAAGACTGTAGTTTTGTTATTATTATCACTATGCTATTCAAACTCTAAATTAATAAAAAACCACGGAAGATTAGAACTACCAGTGATATGACTAGCCTACAGGAGGATAAAAGCTAGACACGCATTAATATCACTAGGTACACAGGTGTTTCTGTCAAGTCAACGTACTCTATCTTAACATCTGAATAACACCTGCTGGTTAGACTCACATAGAACCCTGGAAAATTATAGCTACCCATATATATACTGTATATCATAATATATATATGGACAAAATTAATGTGTACCTATTCATCCCACTGTTCGATAACTCTACCAGCTCACCCTAAGCCATAACCGTACCGTACTGTACTGCACGCCTTTTTTTATTATTGTGTTTGAAACCTTTTCCGTGCTAACAAAAAAGAGATTAATAAGATATAATATACTCTAAAGGTTTGAAGGTGTCTGATGGAGTTAACAAACTATTGGTGAGAGTGTAAGCGAGAGTAGGTGGAAATTTAGTCATAGCAAGTATCCTATAGTATATTTTAGGCAGCGTGAGACATTAACAAGACAGAACCCCTGCCATTTCACCTTTACTCACTAACTTTATACTACTGTACTATTAGATTTTGAACACATGGATAAGTAATATATACGGTACACCACCAGGAAGTACTGAAAGTGGTGGATAACACTGGATGGAGTTTATGACATTAGGTAGGCCTATCATTTGGCTCTGACACTAATCCTTGGAGCATATAAATTATACAAATACTATACATGCAATAATTTAAACCGCTACCTCCTTCTCTCTCTCTCTCTCTCTCTCTCTCTCTCTCTCTCTCTCTCTCTCTCTCTCTCTCTCTCCTTCCTACGTAATGACCTTGACGCAACCTGGGCTCCACTACCCTCCCTTCAAATATATCCTCCCCTCTTCCTCCCTCCCTATGGTCCTAGGCCTAGCATTACTGAGGAAGCTATAGGCCTAAAGGAAGTAAGAGGGTCGGCACACTGACCTTGTAAAGACTCGTATTATGCCACACCAACCCACGGGTATAGGCCTAACCACCTTCACTAAACAGGTAGCATTGGTAACACTGACATAGGCCTATAGTAGAAGAAGGGGGAGGGGGGGTAGAAGGGGGAGACCGTATAGACTAGGTGTTATAAAAATAAAGATATCTACCGGTCCATTAATTAATAAGTCCGTGTGTCATACAAGGAACCAACAATACAAGGAACCAACAATATGAAAAACACTTTGTAAACATTATCATCATCTACGGTACTCAATTCTTCCATTTACCCTGTACGGAACTCTTAACACATACACACACACACACGAGCGATGGTGATATGGCTTTAATAGTGACAGCTTTAATTCATATGAGTAAACATGTCTGTGGGTGGTCGGTCCCTCAGCCAATCATAAACACGGCTTCTCTCACCCGCTCAACTCACCCAACCAATCCAACTCTCTCTCTCCACGTCAACACTAATACTTCCTTGACTCTTCACACCCACACTCCTCCTACCTCCTATCTATCTCCTCCCCCTCCCCCTTCTTGCTTTACCTACTATATCCTCCCAGACCATAACCTGACTCCAGCCTTCACCCCTCCCCCTTTCCCTTCCACAACCTTACTCCAGCCGTCCCCCCTCCCCTTCCACAACCTTACTCCCACATTTCCCCCTTCCCATTCTTCCACAACATTATTCCAGCCGTTCCCCCTCCCCTTCCACAACTTTACTCCCCCCTCCCCTTCCACAACCTTACTCCAGCCTTCACCCCTCCCCTTCTACAACTTACTCCCACCTTCACCCCTCCCCTCCCTCAACCAGGCCTGCCAACCACTAAAGAAGACACGAGCAGTACCAACGAATGTAAACAAGTACCAGTAATAATAATGTATGATTCCTTTATCATTGGGGGTGTACGAGTATGTCACAGAACTACTTATTCTTTTGTTCAAACCATCCCTGTTTAATGGCTCTCACGTATTCAACAGCCCATTAATCCACCACAATCCATCATGGATCTTCTTGTCATGGATACAGCCGAGATTTTCGTTCTTAATACCGGTACATACATTACCTCTTCTAGCTTGCCTATTCCTTGATTGACTCGTAAACTACCACCACTTCCTTACCTGTTCATAAATTCTGTGTCACACCTCTTGCACTCCCATCACTTCCAACATGACCCCACATTCACTTTCCTCTCACCACTCTCATTCCCTCCTCTCCTCAATAACAAAACCTTCATCACTTCCCTCCTCTCCCTAGACCTTTCCTCTCCAAAAACACTCTACTTTGAACAACCTCTCCATTCCTCCTCCTCACCACCACCACCGATCCATTCCTTTATCCACTGCCTCTCTTTTTTTTTTTTTTTTGCAACACTTTCACCCCTAAGGCTACTACTACTTCCCTATCTCACCTCCACATAAAACTCTCACTCTCCCTCTTTCACCTACACATACACATTTACTTTCATTCACTTAGTCTATCTTTCTCTCTCTCTCATACATATTTTCTTTCATTCACTTCATCTCTCTCTCTCTCTCTCTCTCTCTCTCTCTCTCTCTCTCTCTCTCTCTCTCTCTCTCTCTCTCTCTCTCTCTCTCTCTCAGGTTGTTATCGCTTCCCTACATCTTGGCACTTCAATTCCTTCTCAGCCTCCCTCTGTCCTACACCACACCCTCTTCACCTTCAAACGCCCTTTTCACTCCCTCTACAACACAATCCCATCCATCTCCTCCTCCTACTCCTCTTCGCCACTCCTCTATTCTACAACCTAACCCAATATTCTTCTCACTAACTATCCTTTCCCTTATTACCTCCCGTTCCTTCTGCCTCTTACTCCCCTACTGTCCATTCCCTCTTATCTTTTTCAGGCATTCTTCCTTCCTTCCCTCCCTCCTTCCTTCCTCCTTCCTCACCTGTATCGCTGGCGGCATGGATGACATAACAAGCAGAACACGTGTCACAGGCAACGTTAAAAAACAAAACCCGTCTTGGAAGTCCACAGTTAGAGAGAGAGAGAGAGAGAGAGAGAGAGAGAGAGAGAGAGAGAGAGAGAGAGAGAGAGAGAGAGAGAGAGAGAGAGAGAGAGAGAGAGAGAGAGAGAATGAATGAAATACATGCGACAGGAAGGAAGGAGACAGGAAGGAAGGAGATAAACACAGTTCATGGAAAACTGGAGAAAGCTTTAATTAGGAAAGAGTATGGGGAAGACAGCTGACGACAGAAAATGAGATAAGCTACGATAATGATTATTATGAAAAATATACTAACTTACGGGTCTGTGTGGAGTTCAGAACGATATATTGTACTACTTCTGGGTACAAAAACACCATTAAAATGAACATTAACTTGTAAAGGAAAATATTAGGTCAGTCTCCCTTCCTTTTAGGCGAGCTTCCTTGCCATAGATTTCAATTAAGATGGTAAACATAAACGTGTATAGTGGTAACAACAGAAGCAACGGGATACTTCAGAGGTACAGACTCACCCAGCCATGCATGTAGCCTACAAGATAAGGCTCTATACAGTAGAAAAAAGAAAACCCTTAAGTAGCTCCGAATTCAACCACAATAAACTCCTTCATTAGGCTATGTTGTATTTGTTCAGGGAGTATATAGCCTATGTATCCTATGTATGGTAGAATGGTGTTGACGACAGCTGGAGTCTATCTATTCCTCAAAAGTGTTTAATAAAATCATAACCAGTTTAAGTGTTTCATTCTGCATGTGCCTGAGTTTGGAGGATTCATTCGCTAACATGAAACAACTTAAAAAAATGATAACAGAATATAGGTTGGAGATGTAGAAAGTGGTTAGTGAAAGGGAAAGAAGTTGGCGAGTTTGAAGAAGATAAAGATGAGGGAAAAGGGTGATGAAAATGGAAGAGGATTAAGATAGGGAAAGGGAGGGGTTGGGGGTTTGAGTAGGCTTAGGTTGGGGGGGAGGGGGGTAAAACGATGTGAAGAGACGGGAAGAAAATGTGAAGTGAGGGGAATGCGGTGTGACGAAAGGGAAAGAGAGGGGAAGTGAGTAGGGGAAGGAGCGCATGAAGTAAAAAAATATATAGAAAAACTGTAAGCTAGCAACAGAGGTAGAAAGAACCAATAGAAAATGAAAATCAAAGCAAAATATAAAATGAAGAAAGAATGAAATCGCGGAGACTCACTGACCTGGCAAACGAAGACAAATAAAAGAATAAGACAAAAATAATACAAGGAAGGGGTTGAAGAGAACTTTAAGAGGAGGGAAATAAGTGGAGAGGATCAAAGAGAAAAGAGTTGGATGAAAAAGAAATAAAGTTATTGCAAATAATGTGAGGAAAGGGAAAACTAGAATAGCCTAACTGGGTTAAAGTATACGATCTGATAAAATGAAAGAAGTGCATGTGTGAATCTAATTAATTAGCCGAAGAAATGAAAGTGGAAAATGCAATACGAGAAAGATATGAGATAGAATGAATGGGAAGCGTTAAAATTAAATAAATATCGGAGGATAAAAATATTAGAAACAAAAACATTACTGAGTGACAGGAAGAAAAATACGGCAAAAGGAAGAACAAGGAAAGGAGAAATGAAGAAAAGCCGTAAATGAGAAATAGAGAGAGAGAGAGAGAAATAAATAAAGAAAGATAAAGGTAATACTGAAAGAGCAAGAGAGGCATGACGATTGCGGAAGGGAAGGAGGAAGATTGGACGAAGGACAAGAAAGGTAAAAAATAGTAGGAACGGGGTGGAAGGAGAAAAGGAGTGATAAGTGAGATGCCAATAAAAGAGAGAGAGAGAGAGAGAGAGAGAGAGAGAGAGAGAGAGAGAGAGATGAAGGGAAAAGGATGAGCGAGGGAGACGGGAAATGGAAAAACAGATCAGAATAAAGACAGGGAAGGGAAGGAAAAGTAAGGTGCGAGTATTTGGGCAGAAGAGGTAAGGAGTAAAAAAACGAGGTATGTAAGAAAGAGGATAAATGAGAAACAGATATGGGCAAAGAGGACAAGGGAGGAGGTGGTAAAAAGAGAATGAATTAATAGGAGAGAGTGATAATGAGGAAAGGTAAACGAATAGGAAGAGCAAGGAATGAAGAGTGGTTAAGAGAGAATGCAGATGGTGTAGAAAAACAGTAATGAAGGTGGAGGGTAAAAGAAGGAAAGGGAAGGGAAAGGTAATAGGCAAAGGGAAAGACGGAACGGGGAAGAGGGGGGAGGAGGTAAAGATAAGGGAAACAGAAGGAAATTACTGATGAAACAAAGGGGAAGGCAATGGAGGGAAGACACAGGAGGCGGAGATGGAAGAGAGGGAAGGACGTGAAGAACGAGACAGGGGAAGTGAAGGATGATGCCGGGAGGAGGGAAAGGAAGGAGCAAAGGAAGGAAGGCAAGGGATGAGAGACGAAGGTGAAGGTCTGATGAGAGAAGAGGGAGTCGAGACAAACGGCGGCAGTTAACTAGAAGAGAGAATGAAGAGAATCAGAGGAGGAGGCGAGGAGGGGGGAGATATTTTCCAGCAAGATGGTCAATATGCAAGCACTGGAACTCTTCTCAATACTCCACACAAAGGGGATTATAAGTTTGGCCTTGGAATTATTATATACGCTATACAATTGTTGTTGTTCTTGGTGGATGGAGATGTTCTACGTGGTTAATGTTTTAAGTGTTATTTCTAAACAGAATATGCTAGTCAGTCCATATACTGTACTTGGGACACGAAGGGAATAAAAACGTTGACAAACCACTAACCAAAACAATGCCTATTACAGCTACCAAATGGCCAGTGAATAACCATAACAAGATTTACAAGAAACACAAACTTTTATCATCATCATCCTACCCCGACAACTGACAGATTAGGCTTTTTTGTGGCTTAGCGTCGATATTTGATTCAATCACTACGCTCAAAGTCTCGCGAGGTTAATCTTTACAATAAAATTAAAGGTAAATCTAGGTCAGGTGTTTGTTTAATTCCTCTAATGACTCCCCAGCCAGTGACTGAAATTGTGTAACTGCAGAATTTAATCAGGTGACTTAGTGGAATCAAGTTCATGGTTTGCAGTTTATACACGATTAAGTAGAAAACTAATACCCGGTACGAAGTTAATAATTATACACACGACAACAGACTATGGAATCATGCCTAATGTAATAATTTCCTATTAACGACCACCTGCCCTATACTATTGTATGGCCTGGAAGAATGAGAATGGATTACCAGGTGTCCAAAGGAGCGCCAAAACTCAAAAATATATTCGGCCCACATCTTGTTAAGCAACATACAGTACATCTTCGGTGGATAGATGGAGGAAATTGATTAGGCTAGGATATTAGGGCAAGTAGTTAGTCAAGGTTATACAAGCTGCCTCTGGTTTGTTACCAGTAGGTAAACGTTTCATTTGTATTCATCTCCAAGTCTCGTGTATTGCTCCAGTAATATATGCAGCTTCATCAGAGTTCTAACATCTTTTTGTATCTCTTATAGTTTGATTTTCTTCATTATTTAATTCCCTGAAACTGACATCGTTAGTAGGCTATATAAATATGTTTGCAGTAAATCATGTTCTCTTTACATCATCTCAAATTATTATTCTCTGCAGTTTTTTTCAAGTTAGGAGAATAATATATCTACTGTCCGGTAAAATGTTATCCCTCCGCGCTCTTTGCATGTCCAACATGTTCACTGGGAGTATAATGCATAAATTTCAGACAGCCATTCCTGTTGCGGTACATTTGTCCATTCGTTCCTTTGCACTCTACCATTTATCGCTTATTTAATTTTTCACCCACTCAATATTTCTCAAACTTTATTTTTATACTTTATTTTTATACTTACGTTGTCAGGAATTTATTCAATTTGCTTTTTATTGGTAATTTACTGGGCAAGAATGAGGGTTAGGTAATGTTTATAGACTTTATTAGTACCGTACACACTTATTATCGTAGTGCCCTTCTAGTTTTCGTAGGTCATGCTTTCTTCCCTCTTTTCTTTCTCTACCCTTCCTTACAATCTGTCAACGCAAACTCCCAGTTTCTCTGTATCCCTCTCACGTTCCTCCCATGCTCTATGCAATTTATCTTCCCTCTCACTCCACTATCTTTTGTTTACCCTCTCTTTGTTTTCTCTTGCCCTTCCCCCAACTATACAGGCTACCAAAATCTGCCAATATTTTATTTATGTTGGTCAATTCGAGCGTAAATTAGCCGACGATTGGGAAAATGACAACTAGCCTAACTGATTCTTCATTTGCTGAACATTTGCCATCACGTATAGGCTACAGTAGAGTAGTAGACAGACACTCGTATATGTTGCCACCACAATAACTCAATTAAATGACTCAACAGGACTAGAACTGGTGAAATTCTGATACAAATGTATAACTTTTCTTACGCACGGTAAAGTAAACTGTTGCTTCTGCTATTCCTCCTGGAAATATTAAGTTTGACTACTCTTTTTTGTTTTCTATTGCAACCAAGTTCTTTAAAACCCAAAGGAAATACATTTATTTCGTCCCTCATTTTTATTTTATTAGCTAACAATCAATCTCTCTCTCTCTCATTATTATTATTATACACCCAAATCCACCTAACCCCATGCAGTGAGTACACCCATTCACCCCGACCAATTCCACCCACCTCATCACTACACCAACACACCAATGTTATCCACACCTGCCATAACACTGATTGCTCCTAAGTGGTTTCATAATATTCTACAATTGGTTCCATTACACATTTGAAATGGACTCTTAACATCCGGCTAGGTTCTATTCATGTGTTGTTGCCTCACTGGTTGGAGTGTCTGTGTGCCTGTCTGTTTCTAATTTTACTTACCTTTACGTAGCCTAACTACAGTTAAGTCAGGAGTCAATAGTAAATGTTGGTCGTGTATTCTGTGATTATATCCTTTAGCCTATGTGTAACAAACCTTCCATCACATCCTCTTCTTTAATACAGAAAAAATATAGACGCTGTCATTATTGACATTTTAGTCCTTGGTATGCAGGTACTTGTGGTTGTCAAGCATAATGGTCAGAACATCACAACTATAATACACATTAGTAAAATCTATGTAACATAAATACACTGAGACACCATACATCTTTACTATATACCATGTATATGATGACTGGCCTTCAGTGACACATAAATCTAAGAAACCCTGATGTGAACAGCAAGCACTATGATGTATTTGACGTGTATATTCACTAGAATCAATTTACCTGAAGCGTAGGTAGGTGTGTGTTGAATATTAATGAAAAATGAGAACCTCAATGATGCTTTATACCTTGTGCATCGAGGGTTTTTTACACATTATACTGTTTTAATATAATCCAAGAACACTGGTTAAGACGGAAACCTTACTTTTGGGGACAACCTAATATACATTCTCTTGAATATATCGACGTTAGGAAAAATTTATGGTAATAATAATAGTTAGGTGGAAGTCGTAAGAATCTAATTATTGACAACCGTTATCGATGAAGGGTTAAAATCCAATTTCTAGCATGTAAATTAACTCCGAAAACAGCTTAATTAAACCACCAGGATCATAATTACGTGCTGACGGTTGCAGTATTTTTGCTGTAAAAGAATACTCGGTCGTGATCCAATTTTTGATTCCCCACTTGTTTAGAATAATCTGAGACGAACTCAAATAATATGTGCTGATTATTTGAACGGGTTGGAACACTATTTAACAGGGTTAAAACTTCTATGCCTGAGGATCCAAACTTTGGTAAGTAACTTTATATGTATAGTTAATATCATCAATCTCCAAACTGCCTTGTTGGTGACCTCGGTAAACTAATAACCCAATACTAATAGAAACGGCTTATTGTTGAGGTAAAATTAATAATATATATATTTCTATATCTAGTTTCCAAACTCTATGTTAGTACAAGTCATTAAAGCACCTCTAACATAAGGGTATCAATACCACCATAGCCTATTCACATCAACAGTGCTATTAATTTTGTTTTATATGCATTCTGCACTCAAGGGATACCGGGGAAAATGTATGTCTCTCATGCAACCAGCGTCTAGCCTGTACAAGCATAGACTGGCAAATCTTCAAAAACTGATATGTGTTCCCGGAATGGAGGTTGGGTCATGGTAGGGCCCTGGCGTGAGAGGAAGGGGTGGGGGTGGTGGGTTGAGGGGGTGGCACGTACTGTATCGCCCTAGCAACTTCAACCCAAACTGACTCTGTGACCTTCCTCCCACCTTTTAGTCAGCAACTGGTTCGGTCAATATGAGGTCAACTGACGAAATATTATACTGTCTATCACACTGATTTTTTTGTGTTTTTCGGATAGTGAACACAAATTAATTAAACCAAACATTTACAGAGCTAGATATTTATTCATGTGCTTGCTACTTTTAAATATGGCCATGCTTTTTAAACACGTGAATGTAAGCGAAACGTGTAGCTTAATTCATATTAATTAGAAATGAATATGTGCATTTTTGCTAGGATAAAAATAAAAGTTACATAGATTACGAGTGCGACATAGTATCTCATGATATAAACTTCCATTTTAGGCCTATTCATTCACTTCCTGATTTCCCCTACCTCATAACCCGTGCGACTGATGGACGGACTCTAAACCATATAAAACAAACCACATCATATAAAACCATATAATATAAACCACATCATATAAAACCATATAATATAAACCACATCATAAAAAAAAAAACTGACGATGATGAGAGTTTACTGTACGATAAATTTTCAGATGACATCAAAGCAACGGCTGAAATAGCAATGAATTGGTGCCAGTCCAACCTATAAAGAACTCACTCGACTGCAGCTAAAACGTCATAGCCTATTATGTATGTCTCCTCACAAATCCTGGATAACTTTAAGCCAAGGCTATGTTACTCGTCATATATTTACACCCTCCCGAGAACATACTTGTGCATACAATAAAATGAACACCGAGACGAACTGTGATATATATAATTATTTAAATTATTGTACTATACACGTATAGCCTAATTAAGGTAATAAAATAAAATACTTTTTTATTCTATCTTTTCCCTAATTTGGTGATATAAACAGTAGAAACTAAAAGGAGTAAGTGAGAGATAAGGATGGTAGCATAAAATCATGACTATTTTATTGTGTATATTAGCACCTACCTAACGTTAGCTAAGCATTCCATTCATTTAATTCACCACGTCTCATCTAACGTTAACTTCCATCTTTTTACCTGGACCTGTCTCCACCTCCCATTCCTAGTCACTAAATGTTTACGTAAGAAAGTGACAGCAACTGATAGGCCTGACAGCATGTGGATTTAGCAGGGCCTACCTCATACAGTCGTCACTTGCCAGTGTGGGGCTCCCAGTGTGGCTGGCTACTTGACCTACACTTTCTATTTTCAGGACTTGATTTTGCGGATTTGTGCACAGACTGATGAACCTCACTTGATCCAGCCGTGCAGTCACACTCCACGTTCACCGTGACTGCCTGCCGTGCTCTTAAAAACCGAGTGAAAATGTTGGAAGGGAGGCGTGAACAGCATTCCCCCGTCACACCAAAGAGCCAACTGAAGTCTGAATGCGCAGATAAACACACACGCGTACACACGAACACACACTCCGTGCGCCCCACACACACCACACACTCACATACACACATACACACACATGAACCAACTCTTCTTGCGCAGTACTAGTAGCTTGGCACATTGTGACAAAATGTATGGGTATATGTTGTTTGATAATTAAAAGCAATACAGTATGGAAGTTTGTAAAAGAAAAGACGATGGTACAACGTAAGAATTGTTTACGTGATGAAACCTCTGCAAGGGGAAGATATAAATGGCGGTATGTGGCATCTATCCAACACCACCACCACTACCACCACAGCCTCTCTCTCTTACTCCTTCCCTCCCTCCCTCTTCCCTTCTCTCTCAAACGGACAGCTACTACTACTATCTTACTATAGCCACACATATGTTGGCCTTCTTCACACAACCACGTCCAAAGGAAACATCAATTGTCAGAAATATAAACAGAAGAGTGCATTTTTTTTGCCTAGTGAATATACTACGTGCTCTCCTCTCTACCCCAAGCCGGTTTGAGTGGACTGGGGGGAATGGGGGGGGGGGGACATTTTTATCAGCAATTCTGGAATATTAGGGAGTAGATAGCGTTTCCTTGGGTACTTATGGGAAGGAACTAATAGGAAGGGTGAAGTGTAAATGAGAAAACCCATCTGTGTCTACGGTCAACATGCCTCATCGCAAGAATGCGTAACTGTGTGAGCGGGAGGTTAAGAACGGGGGGGGGGGAGGGGGGGAGATTGTTGATGGCGCAGTTGCAAATATGCAACACTAACTACCGTACTCTTATTGATCCTTTGATATTGGAAACATACTGCACGATCTCCATGTCTAAATTATATTATCCCCAAATTATGACACCAATATCACCATAAGAGTAGAAATTATACGATATATAACTTACGGGAGGAATACAATCTAGTGACATGTGGCAGGTTTTCACCCTCCTACCCTCTCTACTTGCATCTCTGCCCCCCTACCCTCTCCTCTTTTTAACCCCCTCCCAGTCTTGCACCCTCTCCCCTCCTCCGTCCCCTCCACCTCGACCTTGACGCGGGTGAACCAGTACAACCCCGTTAGTGAGAACCCACCGGCTGCCGACCCCGTTAGAGGAACAGGCCGCCTTACCCCCTCAGCCTACCCACAAAAACACGGTTGATTCTTCTCTGTTGCTTTCTCCCTTGCCTCTATGCTGGTCACTATTGTATAACCATGAGGCATGAAGGCCGCCGTCCTTACCTTTCGCAGAGCTTAAAGGGAAGAAATCAAGGAGGGAAAGCGTGTTGGAAAGAGGAAGAGGAAGGGGGGCGACAGGGCTGGGTCGACAGGCTACTTGGTACATGACTAGGCAGCCGACGCCCCCCTCTCCACTCGCTCACACACACACACACCCTGGCACTACTCACTCACCCTCTCATCTTGACTCGCCCTGGCACTCGTACAATCTTTCTCTCTCTCTGCATCTATCACTGTCTTACACTTATATTGCATTTCTTTTGCATTCATGTCCTCTTTTCTTAGTCTTTTAATTTCCCTCTCTCTCTCTCTCTCTCTCTCTCTCTCTCTACGTAATCTTCATCTCCTCGGTTGTCCTCGTGTTCTCTGGTATAATAATAATAATGATAACAATAATAAGGAAGGTTGGTGTAAGGTATAGCATTCGACCTTAAGACTCTACATGGTCACATCAACCCCACGTAGAAGAAGGAACAGATGTAGCGAAAGAAGTTAATAATAATAACTATAAGGTCATTCTACCAAGGTGCATACCTTTGCAAATACTAAATAAACTCTAAGGACACAATCAACCCACATTTCACACTTATCTGCAGAAGGTGACAGAAGTAAGCCGCTCTGGTCAGAAGACTATTGTTCAGGGGATAGTTTACTTTTGGAACATTAGAAACTCTTGATTCCTTAAAAGTATGTCAGCAAACATTGCCAGATTAGCCAAAATAATGATGTCTTGTTGCCTGGAACAGTTTGGAGGAATCTATTACTTCAGATTTACCAACGCTCTACTACAGAAGGAGGAAAACAAGGAAATGAAAAAAAAGAGAAAACAGGAGAGAGAGAGAGAGAGAGAGAGAGAGAGAGAGAGAGAGAGAGAGAGAGAGAGAGAGAGAGAGAGAGAGAGAGAGAGAGAGAGAGAGAGAGAGAGAAGAATGAGGCAGAAGGGAAATAGAAGACAGACGAGATGGGAGGAGGACAGATGGGAGGAGCAAAGAAGAGAACGATAAGTAGGAAGGGAAGAAAGAGAAAAATAGAATAGAAGGGGACAAACAGAGAGAGAGAGAGAGAGAGAGAGAGAGAGAGAGATAGAGAGAAGAGAAAATTAAGAAAGGAAACCAGTACGAGGAGGTATAATTCTCTCGTATATATAGGTGTGAAATGGAAGGTCACTGATTTCACCCAACTATAATAATATTCAAAACAGATCTCCTATAATATATTTAGTATAGGCTACTTGAGGTGAATGCATGGTGTGGTGCTTCCTGGTACAGTATATAGCCTATAGTGTAGTGTGGAGGAATCAGTAACTAACCCTTCCATTCGTACAAGATGGATTGCCCTCTTAAAGTTGTATCTTGGGGAGGAAGGAAGGAAGGGAGAGAGGAAGGGCAAGGGAGGAAAGACAAAAAGAGGAGGAAACAAGAGAATGGATAAAGTTTACTGAGAAGGAAAGCAATAAACTCTACGTCACGGGACACCGAGGATAAACAATAAGAAGGAGGGGAAGGGAAGAAGAGAAAAAAGGTGATACATGGGGGAAAAGAAAGGAGAGGATAATTGGGGGAAGAGAAGGGTAACTAAAAGAAGGAGAAGGAGAGAAGGAAAGGATAATTGGAGGAAGGGGAAGGAGAGAAGGAAAGGGTATTTGGATGAAAGGGAAGGAAAAACGGAAAGGAAAAATGGGGGTAAGGGAAAGGAGAGAAGGAAGGGATAATTGGAGGAACTAAGGAAGGCGAAAGGAGGAAGGACATGAAAAGAAAGGAGAGAGAGCAGAGTTTGGGAGGTAAGAAGGAAAAGGGATAAATAAGGAACTGGGAGGCGGATGAGGAGGAAGATGGAAATATATAGGAAGGAGAGTTGAGTTAGTAAGGTAATTTGAGCAAAAAGATGAGAGAAACGTTACGGGAAAGGAGAATAATTTTGGTGTGAGGTGGAAGGGGGAAGAGAAAACATATGATTATAGGGAGAGTAGGGGAAGGAGGGATATGAGGAAGGAAAATGATGATAAATGGAGGGAGGGAGGGAGTAATGAGAAAAAGAATAGAAAGAAGGAAAGAGACTGAAGACAAAAGGAGGGAAGGTGCACATGGGAAACAGCTCTAGGAAAGGAGAAAATATAATGGGTAAAGGGAAAGTACCGTAACTGAAAATATGTAAGAAAATAATGTTATGATATATATTCACCATAAGAAAAAAATTGTATTAAAGAGAAAGTATATTATAATGTTATGATATATATTCACCATAAGAAAAATTGTATTAAAGAGAAAGTATATTATAACATGGCATTGTAATTTTCACGAGGTAAAGTTTGTAAGTGTGTAAATAAACGCTAATGATGCGTTATAGTCACGACCCTTCCCTTGGAAACTCGGAACTCTATATATATAATATTTTTAGAACAGGAGAGGTTTTATCATCCAAACAGACGATATTGTTCTTAAGCCATTTCTACACGGAAATTCTATGCTATAATATACTCCCTCTGAGATGAAAGATGCTTCAGAACAGCAGTGGCACAAGAGACATTTCAATTGATTCGTTATTGTTACCTGTACGGCTTCATCTTAGGCTCTTATACACAGTGGGAATAAAAAAAGAACAAAATAAAATATGAAAGAAAAATGAAAATAAAAAATATAAATAAATAAGTGAATAGAGAAACTGACAACAAAACATCAGGGAAAAAATTCAATGAAGTTTAGAGAACCAGATTTAGAGTAAATATTTGCATAATTGTTGTTGGATGTTGCCAGAATATATTATTATCTGAACGAAGTACTTGTTTATATTAAATTAGAGCTCACCGTCTGAATGAGGGGAAAAAATATATATATACAGATAATTTAAATAAGAAGAGGTATGATAGTGTGGAAGGTGTGGTGATATTTCCACAAATCATAACAGAAGTCGACTGTCGATATTCCAATTCTTCATTTTAACTTGGAGGAAAAAATTGATAACGAAAAGTGGTAGACGTAGGAGTGGACGCAACTGTACACCTCAAAAAAAAAAAAATGAATAATAATAAAATTAAGTTATAATAATAATAATAATAATAATAATAATAATAATAATAATAATAATAATAATAATAATAATAATAATAATAATAATAAATATAATAATAATAACAATAACAACAATAATAATAATAATAATAATAATAATAATAATAAAATTAATAATAATAATAATAATAATAAAAATAAATAAATAATAATAATAAAATGAAATAATAATAATAGACTAAAGAAATAATAATATACTCCCCCTAAAAATGCACCCTCCCCCCCCACCCCCTGCCTCAGTGTGTGTGCATGTGAGACTGAAGGTAACAAACCATGTTGAATCACGGATGGTGTGGTCATAATGGTGCACCACATACTATACCGTACAGCTTTCATCAATATTCACAGTATTTTCCTGGTGTCTGTGGTCGCACTCCTTATTTCCTGCATTCTTACCAACCTCTCTCTCTCTCTTCCTTCCTTCCTTCCTTCCTTCTTTCTTACCAACCCTCCCTTTTTTCCTTCCATCTTTCATTCTTTCCTTCCTTTCTTCCGTCCTTCCTTTCTTCCATCCTTACCAACCTTCTCTCCCTTCCTTTCTTCTTTCCTTCCTTCCTTCCTTACCAACCCTCCCTTCCTTCCTTCCTTCCTTCCTTCTTTCTTACCAACCCTCCCTTTCTTCCTTCCATATTTCATTCTTTCCTTCCTTCCTTCTTTCCTTACCAACCTTCCCTCTCTTCCTTCCTTCCCTGCTGCCTAAACAAAAACTAATCTATGCAGGTCGTAAAATGCTCTTGGTCTTGAGCTTCACTTCGTTCATGTCGCATACACGCTTTTCTTTCCACACTTAGCTCTTTAATCTTTTCATACTCTGCTGGTCTTTAACTCTTGCGTTCTTTTCACACTCTGATCTTTACCTATTGTCATATTTTCGTACTCTGGTCTTTAGCTCTTTTCTTCTACCCACACTCTGCTCTTTAACTCTTTTTCTTCTTTTAATACTTTGGTCTTCATCTCTTTTCTTCCTTCCTTACTCCGGTCTTTCACTTTTGTCTTCCAGTCATAGTCCTCGGGTGGTAAAATAATTATGACATCTCTTAAAACATAGGGGTGAACAAGGACTTCCTCATTTCTATATATATTATCCTTATGAGTTATTACAATATATTTATACGAGACTCTTAAATACATCCCAAACATTCGAGGTCTTACATGTTACACGAATATATACACTAACGAATAATGACCCAGTATCCCACACAGTTTGTACACCATCGTCATCCTAACCAACAAAGACAACAATAACTTCTTCAAACAACAGTAACTGCACTACACTCCCGTAACTACTGTACTGTGTGAAGCAGAATATGACAAGACTTTCACCGAGTAGTGTCAGACGGGACTGTGGCAGATGTAAAGAACATGGGTAATACATAATTATAATCTCTTATGAGTAAATGTACTTGGGTTTTGTGGGAATTAATACACTTACAATTTTTAAAGACTTGTTTACGAACTGTATTAAAATCTCACAAATTCACTAGGTGTTTTGAAATCACATGGAGAAACCATAAACTGTAGCAAGGTCACCAGGAAAAACAAACAAACAAACAATCAATCATCAACGACACCACTAATAACAAATTAACAATCTCAGTGGAGAGAGGGACTTTTAACCAAACAACCAAACAACTAACCAAGAGTAACTCACCCACTTGTGTTGTAACGTCGAGAGGTGAGGCGAGGGAAAGTCTGAAACATCCACGTCACTTCACGTTTCTAAATTCAAGGTCCCTTTCTGTCTCCCCGTGGTGTGTCTGTGTGCCCGTCTGCCGCCCAAGTGTATGTGTGTGTGTGTGTGTGTATGTCCAGTCAGTCTCCATGGTCATTGGGTTCAGGAGGGGAACTGTAGACCCAACTGGTGGCTGTGATGGTGTCGCAAGTCCTGGTGGTGTTGGTTGTGTTGTTGTTGTTGTTGTTGGTGGTGTTGTTGTTGGTGGTGGTGGTTGTGGTGGTGGGTACGTATATCCCAGTGGTGTGGCAGTGGTCAAGAGGAGTGAAAGAGGGTTAGTTAAATGTGTGTGTTTGGAGAGAGAGAGAGAGAGAGAGAGAGAGAGAGAGAGAGAGAGAGAGAGAGAGGTATCGGAAATAAATATGGACTGTAGGAGTGAATGGAAAGAATTGGGGGAGGGGGTATACTTGTAAGGAGAGGAAGTGACGACAGAGTGAAAGAGGAAGAGGAGGAAAAACAGATGAGAAGACAGAGTGAGGGAGTAGAAGGAGGCGAAGATAGACAAAAAATGAAATACAGTAGATAGATGGAAGAAGATAATGAGAAAGGGAAATAAGGTATAAAGAGAGAAAAAGAAAGATTGGATGAGTGGGAGACTATGGAAGAATGAAAAGAATAATATAGATGGTTGTGAATATTTATAAGAGTAAACAAATAAACAAAGAGACTAAATGAATGGAATGGGTGAACGAGCATAATAAATATGGATGAATATATAGAAGGAAAGGAAAGTAAGAAATAATATAATCGAAAAAAGGTAGGAAATAAAACAAATGAAAGAAAGAAGGAGAAAAGAAGGAACTGAAAGAATGAAGGAAAGTACAGTAGTTGCGTGACTATGAAAGCAAAAGCAAGGATGGATGGCATGTTACTGACGTGTTAATTCACAATACAATTACAATACATTACACCAAAATTACTTTTACACACACACACACACACACACGCATACACACACACACACACACATACACACATACACACACACACACACACTCACACACACACACACACACACACACACACATGCTCAAGAAGATATGACCACACAAACATACTTATAAGCTTACACAAAACTCATACCTGCACTATACACACACACACACACACACACACACACACACTACGAAGACAGAGAGGACCCAGGAAGATAGAACAAACCAATAAAGGGAAAGCCAGAAAGAAAGAAGGTAAAGACAGAAGAGAATAGAATGATAGTAAAGGAGAGTGAGAAGAATTGTGAGGACAGTGATAAGTGAACATCATCACTGTCATAATGGATCTATATATCACTATCTCTTTCTATTTATTGCTTTATCCTTGAGAAAATATATAGTATACTTGTGGTACATTGATTTCCCCCACGAAACAGGACTAGATTAACAAATATATTGGTGTCCTGTTGCTTGGAATAGTTTGGAGGAATCAGTTGCTTCAGGTTTATCAACATTATACCTACTTCTCCCCTTTTAAGGACTCGTTATATAGTACTGTATATTATTATGTTGGCTATATAGAGTGTGTCGAACGCCTCCAACCCGAGCCATGTAGGAAACACCAATGATGCTGCTGTAGTCTGTTTTATGGTATAGTTTGAGGGAAGTGGTGTTCTTCAGTTCGTTGACAAACCAATAAATAATCCCAAAACTTATTATAAATTTGGTATATATTTTATTGTCATACACGATCACAAACACATACATACATACATACATACAGTAGACAAAAATACGAGCACAAACATCCAACATGAGATTAACACACACACACACACACAGAGACACACACACACACACACACAGACACACACAGACACACACACACCGGTATACCCATAAAGAGACACAGGCACCCATTGAACAACACACACACGAACATTAGCGGGTCAGCAGATGTACAGTACAATTATGTCCGGGTAATGAAAGAGACAGGTAAATAGGTAGGCACATAAAGCAGGCAGGGCAGGTGGGGCAGGGGTCAGTGGGTAAGCAGGCAGGAAGGCAGGAAGATAGGCAAGGTAAGTGTAAGGTAGGAAGAGAAGTTAATGGGTTGGTGGGTGTGGTGATAGGCAACTGGATGGGCTGTATGGCAGATATATGGTATAGGTTGGCAGTGTGGGACAATGTGAGTGAGTATAGGGAGAGAAAGGAAGGAGGAGGAGGAGGAGGGGAGGGAGATATTAACTGGTGGAGGGTGCATGGGAAAGGAAAGGGGGAGGGAGGGTAGGAAGGTATGGAAAGGTTAGCTGGGGGAAGGGAGAAGGCAAAATATATAGGATAGGGCCTTGATTATGTGAAGAGAGAATGGCAGAAAATGAGATGAAGCGGAAGAGAGAAAAGGGGTTAATCAGACAGTCTTTTTGTGAGGGGGTGAAAGGAGGGAAAGACGAAAAGAAGGATATGAGAAGAAAGGAGAGAGAAGGAGTGTAAGGGAACTGGAATAGTGGAGGAGGAGAAGGAGGAATGATTGCAAGAGGAAGGGAGTGAGGAAGAGAGGAAAATTGAGAAGGAAAGGAGAAACTGAAGTAGGGGTCTCACGAGAGTTAAGGAGGGAGGGAGGAAGAGGGAAAGGGAAGGGGGTAAGAAGGAAGAGAGAAAGGGAAGGAGGGTGGGGGGGAAGGGAGTGCGTGAAGGAGGAATAAGAGGAAGGTAAGGAGGGAGAGAAAAAATGAGACAGGCAAGGTTGAGTGGGAGGGGAGAGAGGGAAGGTCTAAACTAGTGGGAGGGAGGAAGGAAAGGGAAAAGGAAAGGAAAGGTTGGGTTTACCTGTGAAATGTATGAGCTCTCCCTTCCTGCCCTTTCCTTCCCCTGTCTTCATTCATGCTTTCATCCCTTTATTTCTTCTCTCCTTCCTGCTTTAACCACATTTCTTTCTTCATCCTACCCTGCTTTCAATATTGTTCACTGCGTTCCTGTTCACATTCCAACCTTTCTCCAATATTCTGTCTCGTCTCCTTTAGATATTTCTTCCATTCCCTTCGTTCTACTCCATTTCTCCCATACATCCTTCCTTCCTTCTTACTTCCATTTTTACCTATCTTCCTTGTTTGCTTATTTGTTCTTTCACTCTCTATTTTTCGTTCTTTCTTTCCTTCCTTCCTTCATTATATTTATGTTTCCCCATAATATTTCAATAGAATTAATATACCTCACTCTCCTTTCCTACCAACAAATCATTCTCTCTCTCTCTCTCTCTCTCTCTCTCTCTCTCTCTCTCTCTCTCTCTCTCTCTCTCTCTCTTTTCCTTAATATATTGTTTGGGCTGAAGGTATTCCTCTCTTTTCCATTCTTTCTTCCTTGTTGCTAAAAAAAATCTGTGTTAAATAAATATCTTTTGTGCCTCCTTTCCTTTATTTAGCACATTAATTCTGTAGTAAGCTCATAATATATTCTCTTCCCTTACCTTTCATTACTTTTCCTTTATCCCCTTCCTCCCCTCCTACTGTCATCTCCCTTAACCTCTCTTCCTTCCTTCCTTCCTTCCTTCCTTCCTTCCTTTATTTGGTTACTACAACATCTTTACCTTTCATCTCTCTTCTCCTACTCTACCTCTTATCTCCATTTACAATTATTTATCTCTCCTTATCTTCTCTCATCCTCCCCTTTCCCTTGCCTCCTTTTCTCCCTCCTTCTTTCCCTACCCCTTTCCTCCATCCCTCCCCAGGTAGACAAGAATCGATAAACTACCTCCCTCCCTCCCTCCCTCTTCACACACACCTCTTTCCCTCCTTCCCTCCCTCTCTCCATCTTCTTCTTTCTCTTCACCTCATTTCCCTCCCCCTTCTCTGGATATCTTTCTCTCTTCCTCCATATTCATCCCCATGTCTCCTCTTCTCTCCATTATTCTATAGACCCTTTCCTCCAAATATCTTCCACTTCGGTGTTTCTCTCTTCGTTTCTCCTTCTCACTCCCAATTTCTCACCATTTTTCTCTTTCTCCCTCTCACTCCCCATTTTTCTTTTTCTCTCTCTCTCACTTCCAATTTTTCCCCATTTTTCTCTTTCTCCTTTTCACTCCCCATTTTCCTCTTTCTCCCTCTCACTCTCCAATTCTCTCCATTTTCCTCTATCTTCCTTTCAAGCCTCTCCCTCTTTCCCTTTCTTCATCTCCATCATATTTTCTTCCCTTCCATTCCTCCCCATTCTTCTTATTAATTTTCTTCTTCCACTTTCTCTAATTTATTTTCTCCTTTGTTTTATTTTTTAACTTATCGTACTTTCGCCTCCTTTGTTTTCCCATCATCTGTATTTCCTTCCTCTCCTTTTCATCTTTTTTTTTCCTTCTCCCTCGTTTCCTTCTCGTCTTCATTTCCTCTTTTCTTCTTCCTCCTCCATCTTCTTCTTTTTCTTCTACTTCTTCATTTTCCTTTTCTTCTCAAAATATATAATTATTGAGTTTTCCCTTTTCTCTTTTTCTTCTTTCTTCTTTTTCTTCTTCCTTCTTCGTTTCCCTTCCGATTATCTGTCTCCATTTCCGCCTCCATCATTCTCCTACATTCGTTCCTCTCGTTCCTTTCCTCTCTCTCTCTCTCTCTCTCTCTCTCTCTCTCTCTCTCTGCCAAACTGGTGAGGCAGTTGATAAAGTGAGGGAGAGAGAAGCCATCAAATTAGTAGTAACAACTATTTCAGGGTCTCTCTCTCTCTCTCTCCCTTACTCTCTCTCTCTCTCTCTCTTATCTTTATAGTTTTTACGTGTTGTCTCCTTTCATTCTTATCCCTCCCTCCATCACATCTTTCCTTCTCTCTGTCAGTCTGTTTCGTCCCTCACCTCCCTTCTCTCTATCAGTCTGTCATTCCCCTCACCTCCCTTTACTGTCAGGCTGTTTCTTCCTTCATCTTCCGTCTGTCTATCACTGTTACCTTCTGTCACCCGTAGATTCCCATACTGTCTGTCTGTCTGTCATGTTGATTTCTGAGTTTGTGGAAATTTGAATAATTTCCTGATGGGTGGTAAGGGGGAGGAAAAGGAGAGGTAGAGGAAGGGAGAGGAAGGAAAATGAGAGGCAGCGGATGGGAAAGGAGAGACAGAGGAAGGGAAAGGAGAGACAGAGTGAGGGAAATGAGAGGGAAAGGGGAAGGAGAGGTTGAGAAAGGGAAAGGAAAGGTAGAGGAAGGGAAAAGCTAGGGAGATAATGATGAAATGAAAATAATTGATGAAAAAAGGATCTTAGGACTTTTTTCTGTCACTCTGATCCGTAGAGAGAGAGAGAGAGAGAGAGAGAGAGAGAGAGAGAGAGAGAGAGAGAGAGAGAGAGAGAGAGAGAGAGAGAGAGAGTTAGTGATGAGGTAAGAAGGTAAAAGAAGAAGAAATAAAATTAATTCATGTTATTAAAAAAGCTTGTGTTATCGTTCACCCATGGACACTAAAGGATTATTATGGTGATCACATTATCATACTAAAGAGGCCCAGGATTTTATTGACAACACAACGAACGTCCCTCTACTCTCTTGTCTACATGCATGAGCTTCAACAGGTCATTGGAGTGCCGTAATTCCTCCAAAGTATACTAGGAAACAGGACCAGAATAGCAAAAGTAATGGTGTTCTGTCGCTTGGAGTATTCAGCTTGTTGCTCCAGATTTATCAACACAAAACTTCCTCCTTAATCTTCTTGTATATTATGGTGTTTTTGTCTTCATTCCCTCTAGTTATATGTGACATAATAATACTACATAGTTACACTCTTTAGGAAATAGTAAGATGCTCAAACGAAGAGGTGAATGATCTCTCAACCCATATACCGCAGCTGCTTAGTCGTATCTTATTTACCTTATCTCCCTTCTACCTTTCACTGCCCTTTTCAAAAACCTACTCTTATATTCCTTCACCTCACCTCTCTCTCTCTCTCTCTCTCTCTCTCTCTCTCTCTCTCTCTCTCTCTCTCTCTCTCTCTCTCTCTCACCGTAACCTTATTTAATACAAGTTAAGTACTTTATCTCATCTTATTTTTCCGCATTCTGCCACACTCGACCTCACAATGTCTCGTCCTTTTTCAATCTACCTCTCTTTATCATATACATACACTCTACCTACCTACCTATCTACCTCAACCTGCATGTCTTTTTCTACTTCTCTTTCTCTTTATCATATACATACACTCTACCTACCTACCTATCTATATATACATCTCTTTATCATATACATACACTCTACCTACCTACCTATCTATATATACATCTCTTTATCATATACATACACTCTACCTACCTACCTATCTACCTCACCCTGCATGTCTCAATCTACCTCTCTTTTATCATCTCATCCTGTTTCACTCTACCTTTGTTTTCCTCACTTTTATCTCACTCTACCTCACCATAATATAAACTTTTTCTCACTCTCGATGCCTCTGCTTACGTCAGCTGATTATTTATTCGACTCGTCTACTTCCTGAAACAAGATTTACTCCCTTCCTTTGTGCTGTCACTATATAGGCCTTTTCAGTCTTGGCATTTTTACTTTGTCTTTTCTCCTTGTTTATATATTCCCCAACCCCCCCTCTCTCTTTCGTTCCTTAATTCCTCTCCTTTCTCCCTCCATTTCCTTCTTTGCTCTTGTTTCTCCCTCCCTTTCGTTCCTTCCTCTCCTTTCTCCCTCCCTTTCGTTTTTTTATCTTTCTCATTCCATTTCGTTCCTTCCTCTCCTTCCTCCTTTCCTGAATCTCCCTTCCCTCCTTTCATTCTCTCTTTCCGCCCTCCTTTCATTCTATCTTTCCGCCCCCTTTCTCCTATCATCCTTTCGTGTCTGTCAACTCATTTCTCCCTTTTATTCCCTTCCCCCTTTCACTCCCCATTTCAAAAACCTACTCTTTCATTCCTTCACCTCTCTCTCTCTCTCTCTCTCTCTCTCTCTCTCTCTCTCTCTCTCTCTCTCATTTGGCGCTTCCTTCCTCCCTTCCTCTCCACGGCAGTCTCTCATTCCTATCCTGGCATCCCTCCTATCCACACATCCCTCTCCTTCCTTCCTTCCTTCCCTTCCCTCTTTTCTATGATAAAGCTCCAGACGTCAGCCCATTTACCCTCCCATCCTGACCATCTCCCTCCTTTTTTTTCCCTCTTACCCTATACCTAGTCTTCCCTTCCCTCGCCTGCCTCCCCCCCTTCTCCCAGATATATACCCCCATCAGTACATATCAGACAAGCTTCAAGTAGGATTAAGCACATGCATCACTTGTGCTATGCCGACCCTTTGAATTCACCATCCCTGCAATAGGCTGAATACATCACAAGAAAGAGAAAGGGAAGGAAGAAGAAGTACAGGGAAGGTAGTGAAGGAAAAAACAGGATGACGATTTGTTTGTCAAGGGACCCGTGCAGTAATGTAGTTAGAAAAGTGGAGGTTAGTGAGTCCTTCAAACATTGCTACAAAACACTATAGACCCTATATTAAAGGAGCTTATTTCGTGGCACAGTTAGGAGGAATTAGAAGCCACCATACAGGTCTCATACACGACGGTGCTTCAGGGGGTGCGGGAGTAGGGGACATGCTTGGGAGGGGGGGGGGAAATGGGGGATGATTGTATGGATGTGTAAGTATGAAGTATGATGGAAATAGGACGTGGATAGAGCAAAATAATAAATAATATATATGAAAAGGAATAATCTACATCTTGTACATGATCAGTTTGTTGGTAACGAGAAGACAGGACCAGGAGGGGATCTGAAGGATACACAAAGGAAAACTGGACCAAACCTGGAAGTGACTGGAAAGGAAACCTGTGGAGGGAAGCCTGGGAACTGATGGGGGAGTAGTAGTAGTAGTAGTAGTAGTAGTAGTAGTAGTAGTAAGAGGAGGAGGAAGAGGAGGAGGGGGTAAAAGGAAGCGGAGGAGGAGGAGGAGGTAGAAAGAAATGGAGGAGGCGGAGGTAGAAGGAAATGGAGGAGGAAGAGGAGGAGGAGGAGGTAGAAGGAAATGGAGGAGGAGGAGGAGGAGGTAGAAGGAAATGGAGGAGGAGGAGGTACAAGGTAGTGGAGATGGAGGAGGATGAGGATGAGGAGAATGAAGGGGAGATAAGAGGTAAGTACAGAGGGAATATTAACACTTCATATCACACTATAACTGGACTCTCATCCTGACCCACAATTTGGTTCAATTCACCGGGTTAATTTATATATATTTTTTGTATCAAAGAAACTTGTCTCAGAGGAAATAATAATGTTCACCTCGACCCGTTGTGTATGTGTGTGTGTGTGTGTGTGTATACGAGGGTCGTAGGGTACATACATATATATATACTGTAAGTCTGCCCGGCTGTTGAACTTTGAAAGATGCAAGTAAATTTTCTGCGACCTTCACGTTTTTTTTTTCCTCTCTCTCTCATATGCCGGAGGGGGAAGGAAGAGTGCGAGAGTGGTGAGAACTGTGACGAAAGGAAAAATAAAAGTATTGATTATAACATGACAGATAAAGAAATTAGACGATGAAAAGAGGAAAGATGGAAGAGGGGTGGGAAGGGGTAAAAAATGAATGACTGAATGAGAAATGGGAAAGAAGAAAAGGGTGGGAGTGAGAAGGGGAGAGAAGGATGAACGAAAGAGCGACAGAATACATAGAGGGAGAAGAGGAATGGGAGCCTGAAAGCAACGAAGAGAGAGAGAGAGAGAGAGAGAGAGAGAGAGAGAGAGAGAGAGAGAGAGAGAGAGAGAGAGAGAGAGAGAGCTTAATGATATACTGTTGCATATACTTTGAATATTTTTACTCTTCTTACAATATTGCATTTGGAAACTGACTTCTTTCTCTGTTTCCCAATATCTCTTCCTCTTATTGTATTTGCTTATTGATATCTTTTCTATTAACTAATACTAAAGTCATAGTCATTAGTTTCTGTTGTTGGTAAATTGGAAGGCTACTGATTCCTCCTAACTATGCCAGGAAACAGACGCCCTCTATAGAACTATTAGGAGATCTGTTTCGTGGTATAGTTAGGAGGAATCAGAAGAGACCTAACAATTCACCAACAAAAGAATCTCCCTTTAATTAAGGTAAACATTCTCTATCTTATCTCGGGGTTGGTGAGGGAATGTTTTGGTTATCTTGTCAATCAAACACTGATATATATTAATGATTAAAGAGAAAATGATGTTGTAGGCAAACTGGTGGCTACAAAAACTACAAAGACTTCCTCTAAACTATATCACAACATATATAGACGCCCTCAGTATTATATAGGAGTTGCTGTTTTGTGGCATAATATGGAGGAATCAAGTGGTCTCCATCTAACCATTAAAATGTTCGGTCCCTCAACTGAGATAACATGTAGACACCGATAGTTACTCACAACGTCAGTCATAAATTATAAGAGTGTCGTTTTATAGTGGGAGAATTGAAAGGCTCTTGACTCCTTCAATTTACGCCAGGAAACATAGCAGTACCTGTTTAGACGAGTGGAGGATGTGTTAAGTTGTGTAGTGTGGAGGAATCAGAAGCCTTCGTTTTAGTCTAAGATAGACAGCAGTAAAAGAAACCCACTTTAAGATTACCATACTCGATAGTTGTCAGCTCTGTATAGGGTTTTATTTCGTTTGTTTATATTTACAGTTGGCAACAATGCAAACGTTTCCATTCTATTCAGGTGTGAGTACATTTTCAGTGTTTTCAAACCGTAGTTACATATAAGTATGTATAATTCGTACATATATACATAACACATAGTAAATGCGATAGTGGAGCCGAACTTAGTTACTCTAAGTTAAAACAATATCAATACAACAACAACAACAACAGTACACGAGCATCAAGGAAAGTAACTGAGGTAGAATGTGTGGGGAGAACACAAAATTTCACACAAGAAAATATTGGATTGATTAAACACACACACACACACACACACACACACACACACACACACACACACACACACACACACACACACACACACACACACACACACACACACACACACACACACATGGAAAACGTTAACACACATTATTCATTCCATCGTAGGAAAATAAACACAGGAACATAATTTGTTGATGGTGAAGCCAATATAGGAACCTAGTGTTGAAGGCGAGAGGTTCAGCGACCCCACCGTCCCTCACTAACTCAACCAGTTATATTTATATCTCTCACTATTTTCTCAACCTTTCTTCCTTCCTACTCTGATGTTTAAACTCATTCACACTATTTTCATTCTGTTTCATATAAAGACTAGAATTGTTTCAGAACTGTTAATTTTGCACCTAATTCATATTAATATCATATATAGAGACGTTTCGTTTGATTGTCTTGAAACAAGGTCGAATTTTCAGAATTTTTTTTTTTAGCAATATTGATATGGAGGTCCAGATGCATCCCAAAATAATTGTATGAAGACGAAGAAAACAACAGTCGAGCTTCCCCTGTGTTATTATATTCTCTAGTAGAGTAAGTTAGTATTCTTTTATTGGTAGTGAATTGGAAAGTGTGTGATTCCTCCAAACTATGCCACAAAACAGATTAAATATTAGTACTATTGAGGGCGTCTGCTGTTTTCTGGCATAGTTTGGAGGAATCTGTATAGCCTTTTAATTCACCAATAACAGAATTTCACCTTAACCTAGAAGTGGGCCAGGCGGCTTGTTAAACACCATGACTGTGATCGTGTGAAAATTGGAGACATCTTATTCCTCCTGACCAAGCCACGCAACAAGTTCCTTCCATATAGGTGGTGTTTCGGGCCAATATTTGAAGGACTAATTTACCTCCAATTTTCGGACTACATCAAAAGGACTCTTAAAATAAAATAGGATAGGACTTGATGTGTGTAAATAATTCGTACAGTAGATAATACAGATAAAGTCAGGAGGAACGCAGAACAAAACAAAGAAGGAGAGGAGAGTGTAAAGGAAAGGTAGGGAGAGGTGGGAATGAGGTAACGTGTGAGGGAGAGGGAGAGGGAGTGCATGGTAGTGGGATTATGTGCATGAAGCTTATTAATAATTCTCTTAACATTACTTATCATGGGATTTATATCAACAAAAGCAAGAGCATCCAAATTAGCACATGAGATTTTGGGTGTTGTAGTGAGCAAGCATTTGATACAGTGCAGCATGAGATAATGATAGACATTTTAAAATCAATTGGAATGGACAGCAAAGACATAAGATTAATTGCTAATCTCTACTGGGAACAGGAATCTGCAGTAAGAATTACAGATGAAAAAACAGGATGGGTTAAAATAAAGAGAGGTGTGAGACAGGGATGCGTTATGTCCCCAGATATATTTTCCATCTACAGTCAATATGTAATAAGAGAGTTACAGGATTTGGAAGGAATAAAAATAGGAGGAAGAAACGTAAATAACATCAGGTATGCGGACGACACAGTGCTGGTGGCGGATTCTGAGGAAAAGTTGCAGGCACTGATGGAAAGGTTGGATATGGCATGTGGAAGAAAAGGTTTAAAAATCAATATAATGAAAACAGAAACGATGGGAATCACAAAATCAAGGCATGTATTAAATGTAAATGTAAGTCTAAATAATCAAAGAATTAAACAGGTGCAGAAATTCGCATACTTGGGAAGTGATGTAACAGAAGACGGAGATTGTGAGGCAGAGATAAGGAAAAGAATTATTTTAGCAAAGACAGCTTTTAATCAAATGAGAAGAGTTCTTACTAATCTAAACATGGATATTAGTATAAGAAAAAGAATATTAAAATGTTTTGTATGGTCAAGGCTGACATATGGGGGTGAGACATGGACAATCAAGAAAAAGATGGAGAAAAAGTTGGAGGCTGCCGAGATGTGGTTCTACCGAAGAATGCTGAGAATCCCATGGGTAGATAGAGTAAGGAACGAAGAAGTGTTGAGAAGAATGAGGGTGGACCGAGAACTAATGAAACACATAAGGAGGAGACAATTGAGTTTTCTGGGGCACATTTTGCGAGCTGGAGAACTGGAAAAGGATTGCCTACTTGGAAGAATAGAAGGAACGAGAGCTAGAGGACGACAAAGAATGAAATATTTAGACAGTCTGCTTAAATATATGGGAGAAGAGTGGACATTGGCACGGCTGATTGGCCTTGCATGGGATAGAGAGAGATGGCGCTCCATGGTCGCTGACGTCACATGACAGGCACTTCGGTATGGTATGTAGTGAGTGAGCAACTTTCACGTCACACGGTACGTCATATCGATTAATAAATAAGAGCGTATAGCAGTATAGAGGGTTTATATAAATAGTAAGGGGTGCAAAGGTCATGAGGTGAAGCGGATATCCTGATAGTATGGGGAGATTATATAAATAT
The DNA here is from genome assembly GCA_034508575.1 of Petrolisthes manimaculis. Taxonomy (NCBI): domain Eukaryota; kingdom Metazoa; phylum Arthropoda; class Malacostraca; order Decapoda; family Porcellanidae; genus Petrolisthes; species Petrolisthes manimaculis. The sequence goes on along the minus strand of JAWZYT010002113.1, from coordinate 152,361 downwards.
TGAGTTGGTGAATTGGAAGGTCTTTGATTCCTACAAAATATGCCACGGAACAGAAAGATCCTCTATTAGTACCTCTGAGGATGTTTGTTTTTCGGCACAGTAAGGAGGAATCAGTAGCCTACCCATCTGCCAACAAGACAGTTTCCATAATTAATGATAAACACCAGCACACACACACACACACACACACACATGTTTGGTGGTGAGTTACTGACGGCAGGTGTGTGTACAGACGAGGCTCCTTGGTATACTGACAGCAGGGTGGGGACGGCAGACCATGTTAGATAGTGACCAGCGAATTATGAAAGGGAGGGGAGAGAGGCAGGCAAAGGGTGCGGTAACTATAGGAGGCAATGAAATGAAGAGAGAGAGAGAGAGAGAGAGAGAGAGAGAGAGAGAGAGAGAGAGAGAGAGAGAGAGGATGGGTGATGAGTGTGCATGTAACAAGGAGCGAAAGGTAGTAAGTGAAGTGGTAACAGAGATGGTTAGTGTAAGACAAGTGGCAGTGTGTGTGTGTGTGTGTGTGTGTGTGTGTGTGTGTGTGTGTGTGTGTAGGAGATAAGATAGGATGAGAGGGCAGAGGAAGGAAGAAGGGTTGAGAACTGTGAGGATACAACAATAATAATAAGAGAAAGAGTCAGAGAGGCGTGGGGAGAAGAGGAATTAAGGCTGACAAGAAGAGAAGAAAAGGGAGTTATAGGAATGGGGAATGAATGAGAGAGATGGAGATATGAGAGGAGTGTGGTCTTTAAAAATAATAATAATCATAATAATGGAAGGGGGTGGGAGAAATGAATGAGATAGAGACTGGGGAAAGAGTGAGAAGAAATGAAAGAATGATAGGAGAGAAATAGGGGGGGGGGGAGGTGAGAATAAGTAGAGTAGATAAGGGTGAACGAAAGAACGAAGAGTGTGAGAGAGAGGGTAGGCGATAGGAAGGTGTGGAGGGTGAGAGGAAGAGGTCTGGGTGGTCAGGAAGAGAAACATTAAACAGGTAATGGGGAAGGGGAAGGGGAAGGGTGAGGAGGCGCAGACGAACGAGGGGATTGGGGAAGGAGAGTAAATAAAGGAAAATGAAGATAGGACGAGAAGAAGGATGGACGTGGATGAGGAGAAAAGTGATGTATAGGGAGAGGTAATAGAGGTAGAAATGGGGAGATAATGTACTGTATTATGAAAATAAGAAGTAAAAGGGTGTTGAGGAGTTGAACACCACTGCCAAGACTAATCATATATACACTCTACCAAAAGGTCACATTTAGGCTACCCATAACCCGTGAAAGTCTACGGACACTGTCACCCATGTTTCACTCTCACTCATAACAATAATAACAGCTATGGGGAACGTTTACTTTCAATACCTCCACCAACACTCTACCGACTGACTTCTAAATGTACTAAAATTTTCATTGGCACATACTCGATCTGCGGGCTAAATTTGGCTTAAATTGGCTCCCAACATTTTGAGATAATTTCATCTTGGTAACAGACTGACAGACACTAAATGGCAGAAGGACAAACAATTTAAGGTGAAAACATACCCTTTACCTTCATTAGCTGAGGTAACGAGTGAACATCAAATATTTTGTGTAATACATGTTAAATATAAGTCATTTTACCTAGCCGTTTATTACAGCTGGTAAGTACAGTAAATAACAGGTGCAAATAATTCCCTGTGTGTTCAAAGTATAGATTACCTCAGTAAAAAATGTGAATTATATCCAAAAGTCATATGCCAAATTACAAGTCTTACTAGAAAATGCAAGAGATAAGAACCCATGAAACTCCAGGAGGGGAAAACATAATAGAAGAAGAACGCAGAAGTAATTCTATTAATTCTGTACAACATAAAGGAAGGAGTTAGGAGTGTATGTTATGTGGTTAGTGTGTGTGTGTGTGTGTATATACTCTTGGTGGAGGTTACAGCAAGGTCACAATTGTTATTCCGAGACATTGACGTTAGCTAGAGGGCGGTTTTAGGTTGCTCTTCTCATTTCCTTCCTAATGTTGCAGTGCATGTGTTTGCGTGCTTACATGAGTGCGTGTTCAAGTGTGTCTTTAATGGCTACCGGCCTCTTTTTACAGTCACTCATATATGTGTACCTGGAAACTCGGGTCATAAAACCGTTCTGGTAACACTGTGCCAGGTGTCAGTGGTGGTGTGTGAAGGAGAAACGTGGTCTATCTACTCGATAACATTGGAATAAACTTTAGATGATACGAAGCATGATTTGAGGCAGTGTTTCCATCAGATCAACACCATCACACCCTTGTTGATGTGAGGTGTTGTACAATGTTACCAGAATCAGAATGTTACCAATATCACACGACTTTAAAGGTGTGTGTGTGGATACGTATACTGTATTATGGAGAGGTCTTGAGAACTGTACAATAAGATCGAAAACTTTCTTTCCCCACGACGTATCAATTCAGTATGTAAGGTAACTAACTATTGGCCACTGTCTCCACCACCAGCCGAGCCAAGCCAATAGTCGAACAAAAGAGAAGATTACACAGTCCACATACACGATAAATGAGGCTAAAATCGGTGTCTAACTTCCTTTTACTCTATTCTCCCGGAGTTCAACAACCGGACACACACACACACACACACACTCTCTCTCTCTCTCTCTCTCTCTCTCTCTCTCTCTCTCTCTCTCTCTCTCTCTTACACACACATATACACACACTCACTCTCTCTCTCTCTCTCTCTCTCTCATACACACACACATACACTCTCACTCTCTCTCATACACACACACATATATACTCTCTCTCTCTCTCTCTCTCTCTCTCTCTCTCTCTCTCTCTCTCTCTCTCTCTCTCTCTCTCTCTCCCGTAAGGTCTGTTGTGGTCTGTGATTCTATGATTCTATGTAACTCTCTCTCTCTCTCACACACACACACACACACACACACACACACACACACACACACACACACACACACACACACACACACACACACACACACACAACACATGCACGGGGTAAAAGAGAGTGTGACATTTTCCTGATCCTCACTATAAAGGAAGGACGCACCATGTTCAAAGACTACATACACACACACTACTTTTTTCCTGCCTGGGCCGCATTGAGCAGGAATGTGAAGAGCGTTCACCGACCTAACCTATCAACAAAATAATTGGCTTAAGGGGGAAATTATGTGTTGGTACCATAAATCTGGAGCAACTGAATCCTCCTAATTATTCCAAGCAACAGAACACCATTACTTTTGTTCGTCCGGTCCTGTTTCCTATCATACTTTGGAGGAATCAAGGCACTTCAATGTACCAAAAAAGAATTACCACCTTAATTTAGGGGCCCTATGATGTAGTCCAAAAATTGAAGATAAATGAGTCCTTCAAATACTGTCACGAAACACCACCTGTATGGAAGGAGCTTGTGAAGATGAAGAGAAAATGAATTAGCAGATGCCTCTATATAATTTTCATACACAATCACGGGGTTCTTAATGAAATAGAACAAACATAATAATTTGCTTTAACTTCCGAACGTTAACGCTTTTTTCCTACAATGGGAGATCTTTTGGTGAAGGGATACAACTATTTCATACATACACACAGTCGTAAAATCACCACATCCTGTTAAAATATATAATAAAACGAAATTCTCCACATTACATCGTGAGACTTTGGTAAGATTTAGATAAATAAAAAAACAAAACATGAAAGATGGAAGCAGCAATAATTTCCCAGTGCTTGTTAGACCATTATATTTATTTTATTTTTTTTTCGTTTACAGAGTTGACTATAATGAGCTGAAAGGACATCGTATATATTCCATGTCAACCACATTTTGTAAGAATTGACGAGCTCAAGGCCATTATCACCATCATTAAGAACTAAATAATTGCCTACTTCACCTAATGAGGTTCATTTCGCATACGACCTCAAACGCATTACTTGGGTTGTAATAAAAACTGTGTGACTGAGCAGCGACCTCTACGACCTTTGTGAGTCATTTGGAAGGTGTTGGTGTACAGTCACGAGCTGATGAAACAGACACACTTGAAACGAGCCCCACATCAAGCATTGGCAGCTCACACCACTACACATCTTACCTTTCAAGTGTGTCCGTTCCATCAGCTCGTGACTGTACATACCTTAGTGTGAATGAAACACCAACAGTTAACCAGTTGTTTACGGATAGGTTCTTTCTTTTGTTGGTGAATTGTAAGGTTTCTGGTTGCTTCAAACTTGGCCACCAAACAGATTCCCTATTAGTACAATTGAGGACGTCTGTTTTTTGGTGTAGTTATTAGGAATCAGTGGCATTCCAACTTCCCAACAAGATTATCTCCCCTTAATGTAATCCCATAGGAGAGTATTGCCTGTAGTGATGTGGGCAATACTTTAAGGGTTTTGGCACCCCTTCGGTCCCCGCCACTACCTTCCAGTTTTTCAACTGTTCCTCTTTTCTTTCTTTGTCCTTCTTGCTTGATGTCTCACCTCTCTATCACCTTCTTCTGGCGCTATATGACCTCGCTGTTGCGGGGCTTAATATCAATCAATCAAATAACACCTAAGGGGGTAATTCACTTTTGTTACATTGGAGTACCTTCATTCCTCCAAAGTATGCCAGGAAACAGGACCCTATGAACAAAAATGATGGTGTTTTGTTGGTTGGAATAATAATGAAAATATCAGTAATCATGATACGAGGTGACTGAAGGCTATGAAAGTTACTAAGAAGCGATAATAAGTGTGGACTATAGGCTACATATGAGTACTGGTGCAGATGTGGGTTGATACTGATGGTGATATTAGTATTCATGTACACAATTGCTGCTTGGTTACTGAGTATGTTTTCCAAAAGAAGGAACTGCTCAGTTTGTCATACTAATTGCCAATTTGGAGCACGTGTTGATACGAAGGCCTATACTGCATGACGACGACGAGGAGGAGGAAGAGGAGAAAGGAAAAAGAAGAGGAGGAGAAGAAGAAGGAGAAGGAGGAAGGGGAAGGTAAAGGAGGAAAAGCCGTGGAAAAAAAGATAATAATAAATGATAATGAGGAGGAAATGGGAAAGAGAGGTATAGGGGGGAAAAGCAGGAAAAAAATAATGTAGTAAATCCCTTTGTTATTGCATGAAGAGAGAGAGAGAGAGAGAGAGAGAGAGAGAGAGAGAGAGAGAGAGAGAGAGAGAGAAACTGTTGTTACATTCTGCAGCACAACAGCCGCCTGCCTGTCTGTCTGTCTGTCTGCCTTCTGCTGAGTCCTTCCATGTGTTGTGTTGTGTGGTGAGAGATCAGCACGTCACACACTGTTATCATTTTGTCTCTCACTGTCGACTAGAGAAGGCAAGGCAGTGTAACGTGACGAGGGAGGTGGAAGGAAAAGAAGTAAGAGAAAGAGCAGGGGAAGGAGGAAGAGAAAGAGCAGGGGAAGGAGGAAGAAGGGGAAGAGGAAAACAAGTAAGAAGAGGGAGGAGGACGTAGAGGAGGTGCATGGAGGAGGGGAAGAAGGAAGAGAAAGAGGAAGTGAAGAAAAAAGAGAAGGAGGAAGAGGGAGAAGGATGTAAACGAGAGGAAAGAAGGGAAAATGGAAAAAGAAGTAAGAAGAGGGAGAAGGACGTAGAGCAGGTGCATGGAGGAGGGGAAGAAGAAGGAAGAGCATTAGGAAGAAGGGGAAGAATGAAGGGGAGAAGGAGAAAAATAAGGAATAGAAGTAGGAAGACGGGGAAGGATGAAGGAGAGGTAGAGGGGAAGAAGGAAGAATATAGGAAGAAAGGGGAGGATGAAGAGGAGAGGGAAGTGAAGAAGAAGAAGAAAAAGGAGGAGAAGAAAGAAGAACAACACGACATGAGGGATGAGTAGGGTGAGAAGGAAGAGGAAGGAAAAAAACAGAATGAAACTAAAACTACATGATCATCAGGTTGGAGTAGCAGTGATTGCATTTCTTATATAAAAACGTAGTGATCAATCAACACCTGTCATCGGCTGGACCAAGAAATGAATAAACAGCTACATAAATAAATAAATACATGAACATATATGTGAAATAAATATATAGCTAAATAAATGAAATGAATAAATAGCTACATGAATAAATAAATACATGAATATATAACTTAAATAAATAAATGGCTAAATAATAAATATATAAATACATGAATAAATAAATGAATGAATAAATAAATAAATAAATAAATGCATAAATGAATGAATAAGTATATGAATAAATAAATAAATAACCAAAAATAACATAAAATATATAAAAATAACCAATGAAATATTTGTTAGTCCTTCGAATCTGAGTCACTATGTGTGTGTGTGTGTGTGTGTGTGTAGTATATTGGTAGGACCTGAAGGAGATGGAGATTAATGTGATCCGCTTTACAACATCCAAGGGAGAGGGACTTGTGATATAATTATAGAGTTAGTGCCTTTTCAAGTTCGGTAAATTGCTGCTGACAAGGCGTATGTGTGTGTGTGTGTGTGTGTGTAGGAAGGATTGTGTGAGGGGTGATAGCAATGTGTGTGTGTGTGTGTGTGTGAAGCTGTCTTGTGTGAAGAGTGAGAGTTCAATGATATTTGCGTGTGAGGTAGCAGGATGTATATGTGAAGGGTGATAGTAAGGTGTGTGTGTGTGTGTGTGTGTGTGTGTGTGTGTGTGTGTAGTCGTGGCTGATGCGTAGTTGGTGTGGTAAATACAAGGCTTCACCACCACCTCTATATTCCCAGGAATCAATATAATTCCTAGTCATTACAATCCTCCCTGCAGCCACTTTAACCAACACACACCTGTATTTAGTAAAGAAAGATTTTGTTAGTAAATTGGACGTTATATGTTCCCTCTAACACAGCCAGCAAACAGACTCCCTCATTATAAATTGTGTTTTGTGGTAGAGTTCAGAAGAATTAGTATCCTTCAGTTTTCCGTCAACACAAGACTTCCTATAGGTCTATTTTGATACCACTACGAGTCTTGGAAGGAATGTACAGTAAAGTAACGTTTGGCAATAAATGTGGTGAAGGAAAGTGTTCACCTGCATGGTTAGTTGATAAGCAGAGTCTTGTCAAAAAGCCTCATAACTAATTCAATTTTTCTACTTACGTCCAGTTGACAAGACATGGTCGCTGTTTTTGTCAGAATCAGACTTTATCTTTAGTGAACTAACACTTTTGGTATTAATTAAATTCTTCGCTGCTTTAATAGTACAACAACAACCTACTTGGCGGGCGTGGTTTTTACACATAATATTAATCAAGTATCCTTCACCACTGAAATTGTAGTAAAATGTGGCATTTAAACACTTGAGTTGCCTATCAGTGCTACAAGACCAGTATTCTATTTTTGTTCGGTGACGTGATAAAATAACTATGTATGTCGTGGGGGGTCCAGTACACAGCCTTACTCCAATACATACACACTACAGACACATTTGTGGGATACATTATGTTGTATATTTGAATCACCACGTACAACATTCGGGTATAATAATATTATGTATCATTGGCACCACTTGATATTGTATTGTATGTCCGAATAATGAAAGCAATATTTAAGGGATAATCTGATGTGCTGATGGGGTTTGTACTGTATACATGAGTACGCTAAAGTCTGTTCAAACCTTGTGTTCCATTTTCCTCTATCTATCTGTCTCTATTTCTATCTATATCTTTATATCCATATGTATTTCTATCTATATCTTTCTATCTATCTCTATCTGTCTCTATTTCTATATATCTCTTATCTGTCTATCTATTTATCTATCTATTTCTATCTATCTAAGCATAAGAGGCCAGCGGAACACAAGTTTTGAACAGACTATAATTTGTCCTCTTTAGGCAGCGCAGTACGAACGAAAAAATTTGTACTGCGTTAATATATACACTTAACAGTTAATGACCGTAAAATTCTAGTGGAGAGTGTGGTGGCTGTGGAGATTATAATAGTAGACAAACTATTAGGCAAGTAGTGGTGATATTGCTGGTGGTGTTGGTGGCAAGGTCTTGAATCACACCAGACCGTACCACCAAAAGTTCTCCTGTACTACATGCATGTTTTTATGATTCTTTACACTTAAGGGGGAAATTTTGTGTTGATAATTTTGGAGCAACTGAATCCTACAAACTATTCCAAGCAACAGAACACCATTATTTTTGCTATTCTGGTACTGATTCCTAGCATACTTTGGAGGAATCAAGGCACTCCAATGTACCAACAAAGAATGACCACCATAACACGTTGTAATAATCACACACGGCATTTCCTTCCCTCGCTTCCTTCTCCTCTTTTGTTGGTGGACGGACACTTACTTATGTACAGTGTTTTTAGTTGGAGAAATTCGTTCCTAGGCTAAAACAGTACAAAAATGTTACACTTGTGCCAGCCAGACCACATGGTGCTCTATCACACAATAATATATAGTCTAAGTAAACTGAACATTGTGTGTACCTGTTCCCTGACATAGCAATAAATAATAATAATGTATAAACGTAGCACTAAATTATAATAATGTATAAAACTAAGTAAATTACACAACCTATACTCCTTAACAAGACACTACATCACAGTACAGGTAGAGAGTCTAAGTAAAGTATATGACGTGTTTCATGGCTATAATATACAGTAACTCTGAGCAGTGTTTTAATTTCTTTCACTCTCTCACTTATACATGAAGCAGACAAGTTCTAAAGTCAACCAGAGTCATAAATCCAAAAATATTACCTCCCTAGTTATGTAGAATTGTTTGACACAGACTGTACAATATTCATAAACACACACTTGCTGCTTCTCTCTGTTTTTTGGACTGCCGGGGAATTTTTGTTAGTGGCTCCAAACATAATCAAGGTCACAAGTCCTGTCCAGTGTGGTGTGTCAAAAATGAGACAGACAGAATTATTTGTTTACTCCAGTATGATGGGACTCGTGACTCATCTATCTATCTATCTATCTATCTATTTGTGTACACTCATGAGTCATAAATAAGTATCCAGATCTTTTTTCTTTTCTTTTTTCGCATTGCCTGAACAACAAACTTTAGTCCTAGAGTGAACATTCGAGGGACTTTTACTGTCAGGTTTGGTCGTGCTCCAGATGAAGTGATAAGACTTGTGTCCCTGTCTGTACACCTCAGCCAGACACAACATCACCACAGTTATTATAGTTTCCTACACCTTACATACCTTCACTTGTTTACCTTTCCAAATAATAATATCCAGTATAACAGTTTGACTCGGGTTAAAGTGACTAACGTTTGTTTGATGAAATGTAATATGTTATTCCTGCTAATTATATCACCAAATATCACCTATCAACTACTTTAAGTTATTATTGAATGTATAGTCATGAGCACTTTGGAGGAATCAAATTAGTCCAGTATATCAAACGTGTACTACTGTCCCCTTAATTAATGAACAACAGAAATGCTAACAAAACTGATTCAACACTATAAGATAACATTGGTTAAAAAAAAAAAAAAAAAAAAAAAAAACAGGTCCATTAAAAACATAACAAGGCAAATAGATTATGAAAATGTAGAAATATAAAAAAATAATTGTGATACACATTAGGAATACCATAGGAGAAAATAAAATATGAGATGCGGTAATATTACAAAGGCTCAGTGCTCTCCAACACACCAACCAGACCCCTTCCTCCTCCACAGTGAGAAGGGGTTGATGGTGGAGATAAAGAGACACTCTAACACGCCACCACACTCCTTCCTTCCTTCCTCCACACTCAAGAAGGCAGAGATGGGAGAGGTAAGGCTTGTACGCAGTTAACGCTATACTGTTTATTATTATTATTATTATTATTATTATTATTATTATTATTTAGGAAAGTTTGTATTACTCTATGGGTAGTGAATGAGTGAGTGACTGATGCTGGGTACTTAATTAATTCAACGATGTTCAAAATTGTTTTCTCTTGACGTATATAGTATAGGGGAAAAAACAAACACTGGCTACTCGTTTAAATTAACACACACACACACACACACACACACACACACATGGAAAAACACGCCACACGAGATTATAGGAAAACCTATACAGACACATACATCCACTCATGGGCAAGGACACACACATACACAAACACACACACACACACAAGATTAAAAGAAAACCTACAGACACATACATCCACTCACGGGCAAGGTCACACACACACACACACACACACACGGGAAAAAAACTACAACAACGTACAGTTATATGAGGCAGTGTAACAAACCGTAAGACGAAGCACACAACACAACACACAACACAACATAACACACAACGCAACACAACACACAACACAACACACAACATAACACAACACAACACACAACACAACACACAACATAACACAACACAACACACAACACAACACACAACATAACACAACACAACACACAACACAACACACAACACAACACACAACATAACACAACACAACACACAACACAACACACAACATAACACAACACAACACACAACATAACACAACACAACACACAACATAACACAACACAACACACAACACAACACAACAACATAACAACATAACAACACAACACACCAAACCAAAGGAAGGGAAGAAGGAGGAGGAGGTGTGTGTGTGAGGAGGGTACATGACTTTTGGCACATAAATAGTAAGGTGGACCAGTTGAGTTGCATGCAAGGGGGAGTTGGTGGTGCTGGGGAAAAAGGGGGGGGGGATGGTAGTTTGAGGGTGGGGTGGGGTGTAGAGGAGGAGGAGGAGGTATGGAGGAATTGACGACACGTGGGAAGGGAAGAGAGATGGGATACGGAGAGGGGTTAGTTGGAATGAATTTGTTTGTTAGGGAAGAGGAAAGGTGTAGGTAAAAGGGGGAGTTAAGGGAAGGAAAGACGAAATAGGGGATAAAGGAAAAGTTGGGGATGGATTGGGAATGGGGAAGACGGAAGGAAGTTTAGGGAAGAGCTAATCAAGGGGTAGGGTAGAAGTTAGTTAGAGTGAAGAAGGACTGGTTGGATCAGGTAAAGGTCTATAAAAGGCGTGGAGACAGAGCAAAGGGATCAGAGGACATGTAAAAATAGTAACAGATGAGAGGAGTAGCATAGATAGGCCTGATGATAATGAAGCAAGTTGAACAGAGAGCAGGGAGAGGGTTGAATGTAAAGGAAGAGTTGAGGGTCAGAGGAATTGGTGTGGTAACGGTGATGAGGGAGTGAGTGAAGGAGAGGATGAGGAGATGTGAGTGTGATGAGATGAGGGAATGAGTGAATAAAGGGATGAGGAGATGTGGGAGTGATGGGATGAGGGAGTGAGTGAATAAAGGGATGAGGAGATGTGGGAGTGATGGGATGAGGGAGTGAGTGAAGGAGAGGATGAGGAAATGTGAGAGTGATGGGATGAGGGAGTGATTAAATAAGGGGGTAATGGGATGAGGGAGGGAGTAAATAAGGGGGTAATGAGATGTGGGAGTGAGTAAATAAGGGGGTGATGGGATAAGGAAGTGATGGGATGAGGAAGTGAGGGGATGTAGGTGTGAGAGGATGAATAAGGCGAGATGAAGCTGTGTAGAGGAGGGATGTGAAGAGTATTGATGCTGAGGGATGGGAGAGGAAATAGAGGACGCAGGATGGGTAGGATGGATGAAGGTAACTTTGGAAGAGGGATACAGGGGGATTAGAGTGAGTGATAGAGGTGAGGGGGACTGTGATAATGGAGGAGAAGGGAGAAGGGCATGACACTGAGGAGGAGGAGGATGGGGCTGCATGGGTATACTCGGCCAAAGTTTTGATTGATACTTGCAATATTTTTGCCTCTATTTCTTTCAGTCTCCAAAGTGAGTTATTTTGGTGCCTAGATTCCAAGTTATTAAGACAGTTGGAGGCAAGAAGGCAACATATGAGAACTGTTTACGTCAGATTCAAGACTGTTAAGGATTTAGTTAGAGTAAGCAACGTTGTATATATCACTCGGAATTATACATAAGAGAGGGAGTGGGGAATGGAAAATGGAAGGGGGAGGAGCGCAAAAGGAGGGGACAGACAGACATGCTTGGAAAAGGAAAGGGAAAGGAGACTGACTGAGTGACTGTACGGGAAGGGAGTGAATGAGGGAGATGTAGGGCATGACTTGGGAGGGGGGGGGGGATGATAAATGTGCGTGATGGAGGGAGGGAGGGGGTGAAGAGAAGGGGAGAAGGTAGGGGGTGAAGGGAAGGGGAGAACAGCCTTGAACGCGGCCAAGCACCTCTGAAGGCCACCCACCACCACCACCACCACCTCCCCATGTTGGTGTGGTTACGCAGGCGCTGCTGAGGGACACATGAGACACCACTACCACTACCACTACTTCACTCACTCATCACTCCCACTACCTCTCTACCACCACTACCAATACCACTACTTCACTCACCACTCCCACTACCACCACCACCACTTTCAATACCACTCCCCACTTCCATTACCTCTACCAACACCAACACCACCACCACCACCACTACTTCATTCACCTCTCTCCACTATACCACCACTACCATCACCACAATTACCACCACACAGCAGCATGGAGTATTATTGTAGATGGTGGGTAAAAAGGAATGTGGTGTAGTGTATACAGTTTGGTAGGCTCAGTGGAGTGAGAGGTAAGAAGCCAGGCAGTACGTCAGACAAGAAGGCAGGTTGTTACCATCTAAGGCAGGCAGAGAATAGAGACATTAATAGTCATGATGCAAGGAAGGCTGGAAGGCAGGGGAGTGGCAGAGGTTGGCTGGAGTTAATGTCAGAGGGTAGGTAAGCGGAAGGTAAACAAGCAGGCCATATGGAGAGCAGGTAGGAAGAAAATGAGAAGGTAAAGTAATGGATGGCCAGGCTGGAAGGTAAGGGGGAGAGAAAGCAGGAAGGAAGATGCGAATGTGGGACACAGGTAAGCGGGAAGAGAGAGATGTAGGCTAGCAGGTATAGGAAAGAGGAAGGCAAGCAGGATATTAGTAGAGAGAGAGAGAGAGAGAGAGAGAGAGAGAGAGAGAGAGAGAGAGAGAGAGAGATGAGGGTAGTACAAAGTCAGCAACTCGACATACAAGACACAAGTGATAGTTTCCCACACGGCCATCATTACACCGGATATGTGGTAACCCTGGTGACAGAAATAGTGACGGCCCTGTCTTTCTACTCGCTAGTGGGACAACATGTAAACACAGACAGTAATAATAGGTTCGGGTTATACGCACCAATGATCTTATAAGGGCACTAATAGGAGTAACCTTGACAACTGTGTTACGGTTTGGGTTATTAGGTTTTTGTTTCTCTTTCCTGCCCCTAAACAATTCGTAATTATTATATTTGCTCCAGTGCAATCGAAAGAAAATGTAATTGTGTTATACTTTCTTCCCATACACTCTCACGTAAACACAGTGACGATATCAAGACTTTTTCCATTAGATGTTTACAGATTTAACAAACAGGCATAACTTTTGTTCACGATAGAAAGTAAGTAAGTAAACACGGTGAACGTACTCAAAAAGGGTAAGTAAGTATGTAAGTAAACACGGTGAACGCATGCAAAGGAGTTAAGAAATAATTACAAGCAGGGTGCCATGGAGTACAACAACCGAGGGAAGACAGCGAGTCAGTTGGACAGTTAGAGAGACAGATTGACCAGCCAGTAACTTCATAAGCTGACATGCAAGTGTACAGTTGGAGTGACAGGATGACAAGTCCGGGAGGGAGGCAGGCAGGACAGACAGACAGACAGACAGACGGTTTTTTATAGGTATAGAACGGTTTCATGGTGCTACTGAGAACATTTTCATGGTGTCAGAGAAAACGCTAAGCAAGACGTGGATGCGTTGACACAAAATTACAAATGCTCATGTTGCAGAAGGAAATGTTGTCAGCTGTAACTCAAGGCTTCGTGAATGTTGCTCGACCAAGAGAAATAATATTGTCCTAAAGTTCAGACAAGTATGGTGGTGTGTCAGAGTTAAAAGTGGGTCCTCATATCACGTTCCTCCTTGTAAGAAGTCAGTGTTTCTCAGGACACCACAAGAAACAAACTGTAAGGGGTCTTGGAAAGGGACAAGTTGTAGTTGAACCCAAGGGGAGAGAGAGAGAGAGAGAGAGAGAGAGAGAGAGAGAGAGAGAGAGAGAGAGAGAGAGAGAGAGAGAGAGAGAGAGAGAGAGAGAGAGAGAGAGAGAGAGAGAGAGAACACATATATATACAAGCAAATCACCATATATATCTTTTTCTCACTCTCTCATATATATGTATATATATTAAATGGGACACAGCTGAGTCAGCTGAAATATTATGATGACAACAACACTAACTATTGCGTTATCTACTGCTATGTGAGGAATGGATAGCAAGTGAAGGGAAGGAAGGGAGATGGAATGGGAAGGAGGGAAGACATGAGAATGGGAGAGTAATAGTAGGGTACGGGAGGATGTGAGAGAGTACAGGGGAAAGTGATGAGGGAGCACAGCAGTAGGGGAGGGAGGGGAAAAGTATAGGAAAGTGAGGAGACTTGAGAATAATGAAGGTGAAGAGGGGGAAACGAGGGAAGGAAAATTAGGATGTGAAATGGAACAAGGATGATGATAGGGTGAGGAAAACGATTTATAGGGAAAAGGTCAGAGAGAATTAATTAACTTGAAGAGAGAGAGAGAGAGAGAGAGAGAGAGAGAGAGAGAGAGAGAGAGAGAGAGAGATGACGTTTATTATGTTCTGTGTTTCTGTCATTCAATTACCTGGCTCATCAATTGACATAAACTATATAACAAAAACAAGGAATAATCATTGTTCAGTGTTGTAAGATCCCATCAATCAGTGTGTGTGTGTGTGTGTGTGTGTGTGTGTGTGTGTGTGTGTGTATGTGTGTGTGTGTGTGTAATTTTAGCCTCGTGACTTGGTACCCTGTGTGTGTTGTTTAAATTATGTTTGTTTGTGTGATGGCGAAGGGTGTGGTGTGTTGTGGTGTGTTGTGGTGTGATGTGTCGTATAGCAATTTTACAGCCTCCTGGCGCCTCACTAATTATTATTCACAAAGACTCAGCTGACATCATTTGTTTAGGTTGTCTTGTAGTACGATAGTGTACTTATTTGCCTCGCCTGTAGCCACTTGTGTTTGCTCTTATTTTATGTATTTATTAATAGTTTGTTGGTATTTATTAAGGACTCTGTGATCGTGTATGAAAATTGAAGGTTTCTGATTCCTCCTCACTATTTTCCTTCCATATAGGTGATGTTTCGTGGCAATATTTGAAGGACTCGTTTACCTCCATTTTCCTGACTACATAAATATTATAATTAGTATGTATTCATGCAGATGTTACATAGACGACCTATACTATGTAAAAACTTCATTAATCAGACTCTTCATTCAAACTTCTAAATATAATGCAACAACATACGGCTATTTAAATCTCTCGTAAAGATCAACACCAACAATAACAATCACTACAAAAACTCTCACAAAAATAAAAAATGAAATTATGAGAAGAAAAAATGTGTAAGAAGACCAACAAAAAACACCATCAACAAAAAAAATAATAATATTTACCACCACACTAATAAAACAAAAACTATTGATAACGAGACGACAAGGATGTAAGGAGAATAACAACTCGTTTTTACAGTACAGACGTCGACAAAATGTTCGGGAGGTGTTTCCAAATCTTTCCTTTTCATTTATAAACCTTTAAAGTCATGATCCGGGATTTTGAATCATCTGAATCCGTTTTGAAGGAGAGTAGGAGAAACAGACAGACCACTCAAGTATAAGTAAACAATAGAAGATTCGAGTGGATTAAGAGTTACATTTTAAAGTTTGTAAAAGAGTGTACAATATATACATACGAATAATGTTCCGCCTCGTGCACTCCTTTCCTGCCTCTCTGCCCTGGGGAAATCTGCACCGCCCACCATATTATCTTTACTACCGTCACACCAACAAGCTCATGTTAAATTACACTGGCCCGCGGTGATGTGAGAAGGTGAATGAGTCCACATACCAACCACACATCCACTATTATAATGCACCAACTATCTAAAGCACCAGCAATAACGATTAAATAAACATTAATAACAACTACATATCTCTCAAATAATAAGTTTTTTTTCTTCATTTAAGTACACTACTGAGGAAAAAATATTTTTCACAGACACTTGAAGCAATTTTATACCACATGTTCATAATAACAACACCAAGTTAATATACATGACTGAGAGAAAAAACCCGTTCTTGAAGACTTAATTATAACTAACCTATATAGAAGCCTTAACCATTTACTGTTTGTTCTAGTCAAAGGGTAAATGTCCAGTGTGAATATATTTTAATTAATCTCTTTAATTAAATTAAGGCCACTATGAGCTTTATAATGTTCATCTCTTAACTGACTGGATGTTCCACTTTGTGTTCCACCACCACCACCACCACCACCACTCCCACTACTCCCTCTCACCAACCCACCACCACCACCACTCCCTCTACCAACCCTCCACCACCACCACCACTCCCTCTCACCAACCCACCACCACCACTCCCTCTCACCAACTCACCACCACTCCCACCACTCCCTCTCACCAACCCACCACCACCACTCCCTCTACCAACCCACCACCACAAGTCGTACTCTCGAATCAGGCTGTAGTGAGTGCGTTCCAGTAATGTGAGAATGACTGTGTGTGTGTAGGTAGGTGGGTGTGAGAAAGTGGGTTACAGGTGTGTGTGTGTGTGTGTGTGTGTGTGTGTGTGTAGGTGTGTGTGTGTGTGTGTAGGTGTGTGTGTGTGTGTGTGTGTGTGTAGGTGGGTGTGAGAAAGTGGGTTACATGTGTCTGTGTGTATGTGTGTTATTACTAGTGTATCTAAATTATCTGTGTTTTTATCTATCTATACATTTATTCTATCTATACATTTTATATCTGGCTTTCTATGTATGTACTTATCCCGCGTTGATCCCTGTCTATTTATTTATTTATCTACTAATTTATCTATTCATCTATCTGCTTTCTTGCTTAATTCCTTTTTATCTTTATATTTTTATTCTTCTTCCTCACTTGTCTGTCTGTTTTATTTCTACTTATTATTCTTACTTTCCTTAATTTAATTCCTTCTCTTCCTTCCACTTCCATTCTTTCATAATTATGTTTTACCCTCCTTTCTTTCACGTCTTTTTCTTACTTCCTTTTATCTCTTCTCTTTTATTTCCCCTTGCATCCAACTTTTTTTTTCCCCTCTCATGCATCTTTCCCTTTCTCTTCTGCCTTTCCTCTCCCTCTTCCACCCACCTTTCATTTCTTTCCTCTCCCTTGGGTCCCTTTCCTTCTACTCCCTCCATTGTCCTGACCCCCTCCACCCCCCCACCCATCCCCTGTCCCCTTCTATTCCCTTTCCTTCCCCCCATTCTTGTCTTACTGGTACCCTTCTAACTACCCTACTCTTCTTACCTTACTCCCTTCCTCTCTCTCTCTCTCTCTCTCTCTCTCTCTCTCTCTCTCTCTCTCTCTCTCTCTCTCTCTCACCTTACCTCCTATCTACTCACTTTACTCCTTTCTCTCTCCTCCCTACCTAGGTGTCTTATATTTCTCCTTCCTCCTCTTCTACTTCACTCCTCACATTCTTTCCCTCTCTCCTCTCCTACTACACTCAACATTCAACTCTTCTTTCCTCTCTTATCTTTCTCTTCCCTTCTTCCCTATTTATCCAAGCTTCTATTTTACTCTTCTCCTATTCTCCCTCTCTTGCCTTCTCCGTTTTTCCTCTTTTTCCTTATTCCTACTTTCTCCTCCCAAGCACCTCCTTTCTTCTCGTTTTCCCTCCCTCCCTCCCTCTGACCGGATTCAATGTCTTACAAACAGGTTCTTGCTCCCACCATTTGCCTCCTTGCTTCCCTCCCTCCCTCCCTCTCTCTCTCTTTCTCTCTCTCTCTCTCTCTCTCTCTCTCTCTCTCTTATACACACACATACTCTCTCTCTTCTCTCTTACACTCTTTCTCTCTCATGCACACATTCTCCCTCTCTCTCTCTCTCATACACACACATAATCTCTCTCTCTCTCTCTCTCCGTGACAATATGGACTGTGTTTATACTCTCACAATGGGTTTCTTCCCACCCCTTGTTCTCTATACAGTATTTCTATTTCCCTCTCTCTTCCTCCAACTTCCACTCTTCTCTTCTTCTTCACGCTTTTCTCCCTCTTCTCTCACTCATAATCTCTACCTCCCACCTCCTACTTCTCTCTCCCTCTTTCTTCTCCACACTTTTCTCCCTCTTCTCTCACACTCCTTATCTCTCTACCTCCCATCTCTTACTTCTCTCCCTCTTTCCAATTCTTCTATTTCCTCTGGGACTGCTGGCCCTTCTCTTTTCAACCTCCTTCTCCCTCTTGCTACAAAGTCTTCCAGGTATTATTTACATACATACATACATAGTGTACAGTTGCCAGCACTTATAATGGGTACAGACAGCGTTGCCAATCCTATTTTCCTGTATCAGTTATAAGTGCTGGCCATTGCACAGTACTGTATATATCCTACATACATACACACATATATATATTTACACATATTTCAAGACTGTCAGTATCTACTCTCACTCTCCCTCTTCCTGTAATGTAATATTCGTTGACAAAGATGACATTATTTTCTTTTACTTCTCCTTCTCCATTAATCTTATGTTACTCCCTTCTTTATTGTCTCTTTTCATTTGTTCCTTCTCCTCTTTGTCTTTCATATCACAATTTCTCTCTCATTCATTATTTTACTTTCTTATGTTCTTCCTATCTTTCTTCCATCTATCTGGTTTCTTATCTCCTTCCCTATTTCTTACATCTCCTTGTTTATATCCAACTCTTTCCTTTTTCCTTCTACCTCCTTGTTGTACTATCTCCTTCCATCTTTCTTTCAATTTCTTGTATTTTTCTCTCCTTCCATCTCTCTTCTACTTCCTGTATATCTCTCTCCTTTCTTTTATCACTAGCACCCTACTGTAGTCTATCCTTCTTCCTCTCCTCCACGTCATTTTCATATTGCCCATACATACATTCCACACAACACATACGTAATTAAAACACATCTCCTCATCCCACACACAACACAACATACACACGCACGTCCTTCACATTTTTTTCCACACAGCTGGCACATCTTATAAAATATCAGTTAGGCACTCCCACGCCCTTATCTCCTCACTGATAACGATAACAAACATAACCCTGACGTCCTGAACTTTACCCATAACAAACACAAAGGTGGGACTTGTCGTAAGGGAATTTCTAAATGTTTTTGTGATGGTGGTGGTGGTGTGGTAAAATGTGATGGTAAAGGTGGTGGTGTGGTAGGTTGTGTTGGTAAGGTGTGGTAGTTATGTGGTGGTAGTAGTTTGTGGCTGGTAGTGATAGTGATTGGATGCGGTGGTGGTGGTGGTAGTGGTGGTTGGGGGGACGAGGTAGAAGAGTGGTTGTGGTTGTTGTTGTTGTTGTTGAAGTGGTTGTGTAGTGTGAGGTTCGTAGCTGGTTGTTGTTGTTGTTGTTGTGTTGTTCATGGCGGTGGTTGTTGTGTTGTTATAGGGAGTAGTTGATTATAAATGTGTGTGTGTGTGTGTGTGTGTGTGTGTGTGTGTGTGAAGTGTTGGATGTGGATGTTTGGGTCGTTCAAGTATCCCACCTGCTCTTGCATTTCCTTCATAGCTTGTTGTCCCTTCCTTCAAATTCCTTCTCAATCTGTTGGATAGTCTATATATTTTCCCTCTAATCTGTACACCAAGTAAACATACATGGTTCAACAGGCAGGCTTTAACTCATTATAACTTACCTTTGACAAATTAAGTGGTTTAAAAGTCAAAACGTGACCTGAATATGAGTGAGGGCATGATGTGTTTTGATTACCCTAGTTACGTGGTCATTAGTGTTTCAGTATGGTCACCAAACATACATTTTATGACCGATACTAAAGCTTACACCTGACTGACACATGAAGCATACACCTGATATACATACTTGATTGACTGACATATACTTGACTGGACGATACACCTCAAAGACTGACGCATCATCACCTATAAACAGAGAGAGAGAGAGAGAGAGAGAGAGAGAGAGAGAATCAACAAGGCTGCTCTACCCACATACCCACTGCCTTTGAGTTTGTACCTCATTGAGTGTATCAAGGACTTGCCTCACACACACACACACACACACACACTGCAGTACACTACCCCCATCTCCTTCCACCATCCCTCCTGCATGCCTCTTCTATATAAGTGGTGGATTCCATGACTCCTTCACAACCTTTAGTACACACACACACACACACACACACGCTGAAAAAATTATATTATGGTCCATAAAGTATCTCACAATCCTCCCCAAGTCTTTCTCTCCAAGTACTTTACCTTCCTGTCAACTCATCTAAAGTATCTACACAATACTACGTTACACTAACCATATTACACTTCACCCAGACTGGTATGCAGTATTGACACAAACATAATTATTCCTACATACTTTAATACTAAGATCACGTTCCAAATTTGACCCACAGATGGCTCTCATTTTAATAACCCACAGAGATGACAGCAGTGAAGGAATGTGAGGCTTATAATGGCCTGTGACAACATTGAGAAGGGTATACTAGGTGACACAAATACAGTCTAATAATATGTTGACGAACACTTAAGGGGAGAATATACTTTTGGTACATATATTGGAGTATCGTGATTCCTCCAAAGTATGCCAGGAAACAGAACTAGATTAACAAATATACTGGTGGACTGTTGCTTGGAATAGTTTGGATGAATCAATTGCTCCAGATTTACCAACATTGTACTTCCCCCTTAAGGAAGAAAATAGTACAGTATAGTGTTGGTAAATCTGGAGCAATTGATTCCTCCAAACTATTTCAGGCACCACCACCATTATTTTTGTTTATCTGGTCCCGTTTCCTGGTATACTTTGGTGGAATAAAAACGCTCCAATGTACCAAAAGTATACTACACCCCCGTAACCTTGACTGACGGGTGGTAAGTGCACTCACCCAACTGCACCCAGCCCCCAACCCCTCTCACTCTTCATAAAACCTCCACCCCTGTCACCTATAACAACCTCAAAGGGTCTCCAACTACAGTAGTACGTAGGACCACTCAACCAGCCTTCACCACTCCTTTATAACCTCCACTCACTCACACACACACACATACACTCATCATCTCAAGCCTCCACTCACTCTCACACACACACACTCACTCACTCACCCACACACACCCATCATCTCAAGCCTCCACTCACACACACACACACACACACACACACCTCCACCCATCATCTCAACACTTGTAATCTATAAACCCATATCTTCTCCCCAGCATCACCCTTCACAACTCTGTCTTTCCATCCATCTCCACATCACTCACTTTCTACGCCTCCATCTTCCCCTCCACATTTCAATCTTCCCCCTCATCTGCCTCATCCTCCACACCTCCATCTTTCCACCCCCTCAACTTCCCTCCCACCTCCTGCCTTCACTATTCCAGCCAATAATGAAAGATGACGACAAACATGGAGGAGAAAGCAGGCAATCAGAAAAGCTGTTTCTGAATGTCAATCTCAAATAAATTAAATAACGCGGCTGACACTCTCTTCCTCCCTCTCCTTCTCCCTCCCTCCCTCCTCCTCCTCTCCTTCTCTCTCGCTTATACTTTTTTCATTTTTTTCTCTTTTAGTTTTTACTTCGTTTCCTTTCTCCTTCTCTACCACCTCCGTTGTTTCTAACTGACACTCTCTCCCACCAACTGGCACTTCCTTCCTCATTCCCTTCCTTCCTCCCCTTCCTTTACTTTCCAACTGGCACTCCTCCCTTCCCTCCCTGTAATACTGCCTTCCCTTCCCTGCACCTGGTACCATGTCTCCACTTTTCCTGATTCATGAGGACAGTTGTGTATTTTTTTACACAGGAACGTTATTCAGTTTTCTCGTCACCAAGGCTAGGCTATATATATCCAGTGCTACCAGGAACATTCACTCACTCAGAGGGACACGAGATTTACCATTGCTACAGATGATTATGTATTTATTTACTATTTCTGTATATATTTAACATTTCTACTGCATGCATTTTCCAAGTGGGGGATTACTATAGCTCGTTAGGAATGTTACTTGAATACAATTGAAGTTAATTTATAATTATAAAATAACCATTTTGATTTATTTGTGAAGAGTTCCATCAGTCATCATCAACGATATGCCCCCTCTTAAATGGAATAATTTGCAGCATCTCTCTCTCTCTCTCTCTCTCTCTCTCTCTCTCTCTCTCTCTCTCTCTCGTTTGTAGATGACTTAACCTTACTTCCTCTCCCCTTATACCCGTCTGTATTTCCTTTTCCCAGACCTCTTCCTTCCTTTCATGTTGCTCCTATGCTCCTTCATTGTTAATACATCCTTCTCTCGTGTTCTCTGTCACTTTCTCTCCCATTCCTCTCACCTCTTTTGTATTCCCATCCTCCCTTCTATATCATTGTGTTTTAAACTTATCCTTCCTTATTTGTTTACAAAATTTTCCCTCTTTCATTCCTCTTCCCACATTTCCTCTTTCATTCCTTTTCTTCCACTCTATCTCCTCCTCCTCCTCCTTCTCCCCCTCCTCCTTCGGACCACGTGTAGCAGATTAATGTCTCCTCCCTCCCCTCTTTTTCTCCCCTCCTCCACCCAGAACATCAGCCAAGGAGGGCACATTTCGCAACTCTCCCCCTTCCCCCCCCCCCCATTTTTCCTTAGTTCCTTCGTCTCCCCTTCATCCTTCCCATTCACTCCATTTCCCTCCCTCACTATACTGTACCTCTCTCCCCCTCTGACCTCTTTTCTTCATATCTTGCCCAATCTCTAGCTCACACTATTGCTTTATTTCCTCTCCTCCCTCCCTCCCGCCCAGCCCCGCCCCCCTCTTTCTCTCTTTTATTATCTTCAACCCAATAACTCTCCCCCTTTTCTCTCTCTCTCTCTCTCTCTCTCTCTCTCTCTCTCTCTCTCTCTCTCTCTCTCTCTCTCTTCCATCACTGACTAACTGACGAATGGGTGATAGTAGTGGCTGACTGTCTGACAGACGCATCTCTTCAGTCACAAACTTGACCACTGTTGCAATCACACACACACACACCTTGCAAATTTAGCACACACACACACACACACCTTGCAAACTTAGCACACATAAACACACACCTTGCAAACTTAGCACACACACACACACACATACCTTGCAAACTTAGCACACACACACACACACACACACACACAAACACACGTAGATAAACACACAAGAACAATGGGGATTTTTGCAAGTTATCTTCTTCACAAATTCCAAACCTTGAAACGAGAGACCTCTGACCTTGAAACGCCACACACATCTTATACCTTCTCCCCGGAGGTTGGGATGGAGGGTATAACATTTCGGTCAGTTTATTTATTTTTTTCCTACCTAAGGTGGTATTAACACATTCCTTCTTCCAAAACCATGCCCACTTAATCGTCCTCCTTCTTCTCCAACTTCCCTTCATCCTTTTCTTTCATCTGACTTTCATTCTTTCTTTCTTTTCCCTCCCACTACATGAAGACACCTCCTCCTCCTCTTCCTTCTTCTTCTTCTTCTCCTCCTCCTTCTCATCCTCATCTTCCTTCTTCTCCTCCTCTTCATTCTCCTCCTTCTCCTTCTCATCCTCCTCCTCCTCCTTCTCCTTCTCCTCCTCCTCCTCCTCCTCCTCCTCCTCCTCCTCCTCCTCCTCCTTCTCCTCCATTTCCATCTCCTTCTCCTTCTTCTTCTTCTTCTCCTCTTCTTCTTCCCTCACCGTGTTTACAAAACTCTGATACGACAATCAAGAAGTTAAAGAAAAACTATGTAATTTATGAGTCAAGTTTTTTGAGAGTGGCGTGGAGTAATACAGTTAAGAGGAGTAACCTGATGTGGACAAATTGGTGCACATGTAGCCCTCCAAACTGTCAAAAAACACATCTTTGTTATCTCATTGGGAGGGATTTTGTTTCCTGGCATAGGTTGGAGGAATCAAGACCTCCTTATTTCCGACAGCAGCAGGTTACTCCCCTTTAAGCTTCACCAGATATGATTGGAGCCATTTTGAACTGAGTGTAATTTTTTCTACATACACTGAAATTGAGTTCATTAACTTTTGGTCATCGCAATGCGTGAGAAGTCCTAGAAAGTTATCAATACGTTTATATTATTTATATTGTTTGTTTGTATAAGTGAATTATTATTATCATCATTATCAATATTATTATTATTATTATTATTATTATTATTATTGTAGTTTTCTCTTTTTCCTATGGCAGAAAAGTGTTTAATCTTTATTCTTGGTACCTCTTTAACACCTTCACACAATATAAATGTTCGTAACAGTAGCTTGTAAAACACAGTCAAATTCTAAGCCGAGTAATGGACGTTCCTCAATATAAAGCATAATATTACCTTGAACGACAAAAGGTGATGTATCCGTGTCCAATCCTACATCGACACATGAATTTCCCCCAGTCATCCATTTCCAACAGAGGTCTTTGATATGTAAATCTGTACCACTCCACAGGCATCACAATCTCCTTAATCATTCCTCACTACGTTTATTCTAGTTTCCTAACGTTACAGTCAGTCTGTTCTGCATGATTATTCAATTAGATGGAGTATTTCACCATCACCACGTGTCTAGTAAGCTTTTTTTTTTTTAGCTTTAAGGACCCTGTGAACGTGTATGATAATTGGATTCTTCTGATTCCTCCTGACTATGCCACGAAACAAGCTCCATCCATACAGGTGGTGTGTCGTGGCTATATTTGAAGGACTCATTTACATCCAATTTTGTTTTGCTATATCACAGGGTCCCTTCTGATAGTAAAACACATAACGACACTGAACTAGGTAATATTCCCACAGTTACCAAGATTGTATTCACAGTGCTCATACTCCATCACCCTGGCCTGGTCTCGTAACACACTACACCATTATGTTTTCTCATTCATGGTAGTCAATACAAACTAGTAATATTTAGGGTAGAAATGATTCGTGTTTCTTTCATGACGACAAACCTGAAAAAAATACTTGTGCTTTCTGAACACGTATGCTGATTATGGAACACAATTATATTCATTATTCATTTTATACATATTGTACCGGTAATTACAGGTACACATACACACACACACATTGAAAGAAAAAAAAAATGTGGTTTAAATTCGTTGGCATTGGTAAAGCCATTGTTACCATCATCACAACCACAACTTCACCATGACAACCACACTACCATTCTGACAATTTAACCACAACTATCAATAAAAGAAATGGGGAAGGGCAGGAAGAGATTATGGTGGGCTGGAAGGGATAGGAAGGAAAGGAGGAGGCAGGGGATGGGGGGACGGTATAGGGAAAGTAGAAAGGTCAGGGAGGAATGGATGAAGGAGTAGCAAGGGAGAGAGGGAGGGAAGGAAGATGGAAAGTAGTTATGGGCAGATTGGAAGAGTGAAAGGAGAAGATGAAAGGGAAGATAGCAAGTAGAGATGAGAGTAGAGATGAAAAATTATTAGGCAAGGATTGGAGGAATGAATAAAAGGGATGAGAGGGAAAGGATGAGGAAAGAGCGACAGGGATTGAATGAAAGGAGACGATCGTGAGGACGAAAGAGGAGATGGAGAGAGTAGAGATGAAAAATGATTATGCGGAGACTGGAGGAATGAAAGGAACGAGAGGGAAGGTATGAGGGAGGCAGAGTTGGAGGAATATCTGAACAAATGAAAGGAGGGAGTAATAATGATGAGAGAAAATAACTGGTGGAAAATCTGACCAAAAAATGGGGTGAAGGAAATAAAAAAAAGATGGAGTAAAAATGAGAGTAATGATGAAGGAAGAAGAGTTTGAGAAAGATTAGATGATTGAATGAAAGGGGAGACGAGTAGTAAGGTGGTGATGAAAGGGAGTCCCAATCAGTGAGTTGATGACTAAGGTAGATCAGTGATGGTGGAAGTGATGATATTCCTTATATATAATGATGAAGATGATGATGATTCAGGAGATGAGTCTTGATTAGAGGAACACACACGGTCTCAAAGATGTTGATGTACAAAATATCTCCCACTCTATATTTATTTATCTCCTTATTCTATACATTTATCTATTTTCCTAGCTACCAATTCATCTATCTATTTATCTACCGGTATCTATCTATCTATCTATCTATCTATCTATCCATGTTTTTTTTTTTATGTCTTTCAAACTTACACACATACATGCACACGCACATAGAAATTCTCACATAAAAACAAAGAACAATTTACAACATGACAACCACTCTCTATGTGAATATGTTAAACACAGACACACACACACACACACGGAACGTAACCTTGGAGCCTCCATACAGTTTCTTCTTCCTTCCCTCATCTCTCTCTCTCTCTCTCTCTCTCTCTCTCTCTCTCTCTCTCTCTCTCTTACATCATGTCCCTAAACGAAAGTGAAATACAGTGTGGCTCAATTTTGTGTGAGGAGTTCAAGGACCCAGGCGACTAAATCCTACACACACACACACACACACACACACACACACATACATGAAACTTAACCTTGAAGCCGCCATACATTCCCCTTCTCTCTCTCTCTCTCTCTCTCTCTCTCTCTCTCTCTCTCTCTCTCTCTCCGTTCTGTTCTTTACCTCTCCATTTTCTCCTCTCTCGGATCACAACTCCTTTCCTTTCTCTATAATCACTCCTATGTCCTTTCATGAATCTTCTTTTATTTTCTCTTAACTTCTCCATGCTTTCCCATTTCCCTCCACTGTTGTTCCCTCTTGTCCCTCACGTCTCTCTTTACCAACTTTACCACAGCAGTGCAGAAAGCCATGTTGAGTCAATCATCATCAATAATAATCCATACATATTCGTTCGTGTACACTAGCAAATATTCACACTATGATATCTATACAGTCATAATCTCTGGACGTATACTGTATAATGATGCATATGTTTTATTATTATCATAGACCTAATGTACAAAATGTCAGATTGCCAACACTGTACTTCCCCTTTAATAGTAGTGAGAGGCTGAGGGAAGAGAGAGGCTGGGAAGATGGAGAGATGGAGAGAACTCATTAAGGATTTTGGGCCCTGGTGATTACAGAGGATTACAAGGGAATTACAAAGGACTTTCAAAACTCAGTAAGTCAACTGTTCCTCGTGAGTCTGTTGGATTACGTTATAAAAAAAATAGTCTACTTTACACAATGTGAGGAACAAGACAATAAAACAAACCAGGAAACACACAAGAAGATGGATTGATTGATTTATTGATATTAGGTGCAGCAACAGTGAGGTCATATAGAGCCAGAAGATGGTGATAGAGAGGTAAGACAGCAAGCAGGAACATACAAAAGATATAAATGATAATAATAATAATAATGATAAGAAGAAGAAAAGATAAGAGGAGGAAAAAGAGGAAGGTTGCAATTGGACCACAACCCTTCACCAAGCTTGTACAACCCCTTCCCCCCAACCCCCCCCCCCCCAACACAGCACAGTATAGTACAGCAGCGGGACACGAGTATTGATCTCACCACCACCCTCTTCCACCACCACCACTACCACTACTACTGCTACTACTACTACTACTGGTCAGCAGACTTGGGTTCCATGACGCAGTGGGTTTTTTTAAGGGGGGGGAAATACACTTTTGGTACATACATTAGAGCTCTTTGATTCGTCCAAAGTATCCCAAGAAACAGGACCAGATGAACAATAATAATGGTGCTCTGTTGTCTGGACTAGTTTGTTTCAAGGAATTAGTTTCTCCAGATTAACCAACACCACTGTCCTATGTTATTGAGGATAATAGGTTGTATACATTGTTTATCCCTCCAAACAGTGCAATAAACTTGATCAATTAGTATGGTATATTATGGTTCGTGGTGTGTGTTTCCTTGGCAGAGTTTGGAGGAATTAGTTGCTTTCAAACAGATCAACCCCGTCCCCTCTTTTAAAGTCACGTTTTCTTTACACGTGAGGTGAGGAAGGTGAGGAGGGAGGGGATGGTGATGGTTGGGGAGGGTGAGGGTGAGGGAGAATGCATACGGATGTCGAGGCGGAACAGAAGAGGGGGAGAAAAGAGGTTGAAGTAGGAGAGAAGTGGCGAGGGAAGGAGTGAGTGAAGAGGGAGAGGGAAGAAAGGAAGGAAGGAAGAGGGAGGGAATTGTAGTGAGTGGGTGGAGAAAGTGATGGTGGTGTTGGTGGTGGAGGAGAGAGAATACAAAGCAAGGGAGAGTAAGGAGTTGAGAACACGCAAATACAGTATATACATTAATTATGGACTGGTAACAGAAGGCCATTCGTGTCGCAATGAGATTATTTGTTATTTCGATTGCAGATCTGAGTTACAGGGTGAAGAAGTTGGATACGAGGCTACTGAAGGCTGGAGGAAGGATAGGCAAGTAAAAAGTAATAAGAGAAAGTTAAGGGGAAAGGGGATTAATTAAGGAATGGTGGAGGATGGACGAATTGGAAAGAAAAGGAGGATGAAGGAGGGAAGGGAAAGATAAAGTGGTGGAGAGAAAGCGATAAGAGAAGACAAGATGAATGTAGAAAAAAATTAGAAAAGGAAAATGAACAAGATAGAAGGAGAAAAGTAGTAGATAGATAGATAGATAGATAGATAGATAGATTGATTGATAGATAGATAGATAGATAGATAGATAGAGAGAGAGAGAGAGAGAGAGAGAGAGAGAGAGAGAGAGAGAGAGAGAGAGAGAGAGAGAGGATGTTGTACAAAGGGTAAAAAAGGGAGAGGGAAGGAGAGAGAGGGTATGCAGTCCCCTTCCTCATTTAAGAACAATTACTGTCTATCAACAGCAGTGGTCAGGAAAGCCGATCGAAGAGAGAGAGAGAGAGAGAGAGAGAGAGAGAGAGAGAGAGAGAGAGAGAGAGACGATCGAAATGTGTGGGCGGGTTCGAGAGAGCGAAAGGGAGAGAAAAAGAGAGAGCCTTGCTGGTGCCGGTGAAAGTGGAGAGGAATTAGTTAGTAAGATACAACATAAGTAAAAGTATGGGAATTAAGACGAAAAAGAAGAGACTAAAATGACAAAGATGAAACAAACATTACGGAAGAATATAAGGTTAAAATAGACAAGGCCAACTTAACTAACCTACCAAGAGTAGAGAGAGTCGGCTAGGCCGGAAGGCTGCTATGGACCCTATGAACTGAGGCAAGAGAGGGAGGACGAGAAGGGAGCGAGCGAGCGAATGGTGGTGGTGGTTGTGTTGCCTGTTACTCTCCCTCCCTCCCTCCCCTGCTCACGCCAGCCAAGTATGACGTCACAGAGGGCATTGGGGACGAGTGGGAGTTTGGGGGGGAGCAACACGAGCTGAGGCAGCAGCAGCAGCAGCGGCGGCGGGAGGGAGGAAAGGAGTAGGTTGTGGCAACTCCCTTCCTCTGATGATTGTAATACCAGGGAAGGAAAGGGAGGTGGTAGGGTAGGGTAGGGTAGGTAGGTAAGTAAGGGATGGTGGGATGTGGTAGGACCGAGAAAGAAAAGAAGAGAGAGAGAGAAATGAGGAAGAGATCTATGACATAAATAGACGAGTGGGAGAAAAACAAACCAGAGTTGAAGAGTTTGGCTTCCGTATGTTTGGGTGTGGACAACTAGAGAGAGAAAAACAGACCAGGAATCTAACTGATGTCAATGAAACGAAGAGAAACTAAATACAACGAAAAGAAAAGATATGAAGGAGCTAAAAAAGAGAAAAATTGGACAGTAGAATACAACCAATGAAGCAGACCACTTGGAGGGAGAAAGAGAGAGCTGCCAGAGCTGGGAGGGAGAGTGCGAGAGAGAGGAATATGGGGCGAGGTGAGAGGAGAACGCGTGGAGTATGCCTGCGTGGGAAGAGCGAGACCGAAACAACTCGGTTTATGTAACACTGAGATCAACATGTACAGGGATATGTATAATTACAGTATTACGAATTAAACTAACATACAAATATATAACATACACAAGCATAAAAAGAGAAACAGAGAGAAAGAGAAGGGGTAAAGCTCCTAGCAAGAGTGTGAGAGAGAGAGAGAGAGAGAGAGAGAGCTGGGGTGAGGGAGTACAAGCCTAGCTGCGGGTCTCTGTGTTTACCTGTGACGTAATGGCTGACACACCTCGGCAACGCACCCAGCGCCCCTAGCAACGAAACCCCAAACTACACAACTCATACAAGAGCGTTACACAACAGGAATGATGGATTACTCTACTACTATCACTACCAACCACAGCTACCAGTATTATTATTATTATTATTATTATCTTTATTATGTTTACCACTACCATCATCACTATTACCATCACCACAACTACAAAAACTACTATTATGACTTCAACCATCACCATTGCATTTCAACTATCATTATTCTATTGACTTAACCACTACCATCACTACCCACCACTATTGCCACTACTATGTATCCCAAGTAACCAGCACTATTACCAATATTGTCACTATTGCCAGAACCACAGTCTACCAACCTCCCCTATTCTACTACCACAACCGTTGCACCACCAATATGACGACGAGCAGTGTTGCCAAATTTCAAGGTCAGTGAGCAGTTTCACGGACATGTATGGAAGGAAACACTGTATTGGAGGGGGAGTGGCTAGAGAGAGAGAGAGAGAGAGAGAGAGAGAGAGAGAGAGAGGTAATTGGGGTGTGAGAGACAGGAAAAGGGAATAAGGGATGTACAGGGACACGAGGATAAGTGAGGGACAGGGAGAGGGAATAAGAGAGGGATAGGGATAGGGAATAAGAGAGGGATAGGGAGAGGGAATAAGTGAAGGAGAGGGATGGACAAGGTGGAATTAGGGAAGGACAGGGAGAGGGAATATATGAGGGACAGGGAGAGAATATGAGGGACAGAGAGAGTAAGTAAAGGAGGGAGAGGGATAGATAACTTGTTGGAGGCTAGAGAAAGGGCACAAAAGGAAATGGTGAAATAAACAAGGAAGACAAGAAGGGTTACTAAGATGATGTATAGGAAATGACTGGGTTGGGTAGAAGAGTATATGGTAAGGAAGGAAAGAATAGAAAGGGGATGATGAAGACGAGAATAACAACAAGGGGAGATAAATGAAGGAAGGAGAAAGACTGGAGATACAGGAAGTGAGAGGTAATAATATAAATGAGGAGAGAAAGTGGGAATAGAAGGAAGTTTGGAAGAATATGTGATAGAACGAAGGAAGGAAGGAAGGAAGGAAAGAGAAGGGAGAGAAGAGTGATTAAGGAATTGATGTAGGGGAGATGAATGGGGAGAGGAAGCCAAGAGAGAAAGAGGAGATGCATCGAAAGGTCAAATGGGGGGAAGGGAAGTGAAGGAGTGAGGGAGGGGGGAGAGAAAGGGAAAGGTTAGGTTTGTAGAAGAGGAAGAGGAGGAGGAGGTGGTGGTAGAGAAAAGAGAGGAAGAAAGAAGGGTAGACAAAGAGTTGAGATGAGAAACGTGGATAACAGAAGAAAAGTAGTCAGTGAAATGATGCAAGAACACGTGAACCAGAGAGAGAGAGAGAGAGAGAGAGAGAGAGAGAGAGAGACCTTCGACAAGAGAAACTCAACTTTAATACAGTACTCGCTCTCTGGCAAGGGGACCACACCTTACCCAATTCATCTCTCTCTCTCCCTCTCCCTCTCTTTCGCCGGCCTCTCTCTCTCTCTCTCTCTCTCTCTCTCTCTCTGTATGTCAGCTATATGACTACGTATTAGTTAATGCTCTTTCCTCATCCATTTTCACTTTCTCCTTTCTCCCTCTCTCTCTCTCTCTCTCTCTCTCTCTCTCTCTCTCTCTCTCTCTCCAAAGCTATAAACAGACTTTAACACAAGTTGACAGGGCAAACTCTTCCCATTCCTCTTCATAATAACTTCACCACTAACCCAGATAAACAAACGCAGCTCACACTAACAAAACTAACACAGCAAATGCCGAACAACCTCACCAACCATGATAAGGTGTAAAGGTTAAATTTTACCCATGGTTATCGTTAGTATTATTATTACAACTACTACTCTACTTTACAACTTTACTTCCTCCACTATAATAGGTCGTCCGGTGGTAGTCTGAAAGTTGTTTATAGATTAAGTTTTCACTGTATTTTTACAATATTTCTTTAGTCTTCATTTAATTAAAACCTTTATGTTGAGTTAGTTGGTCGTCATTGTCGTGGGGTTGGGTAACACATCGTCACATCATATGACCTACAATACACACGTCTATCTTGTCTCGTCACATCAATAATCAGCATAGAGTGGGATTTTAATAATAATATTTCAGTCGCTCTGTTTTCTTTCAGTCGCTTTCTTAGACGAACGTTCAGAACTACAGGCTGCAAATATGTCAATGGTCAATAATTATGATTATAATACTAGACGTCTGATATAATGAAAAACAACTATAAGAAAGGTAAAAGTAGTTGGTGAGAGTGAATCAGGTCTGTTGTAAAGTTTAGAAATATTACGAGGTGATGGAGTTTATGGCGTGGAGTAACGACTGAACTATAGGTTATGTGTTATCAATAGAATGAAGACCAGAATATCCGTGCATGCTGCAGCACTATTAGTAATTTGTATTAATTTAGATATTACCAGGTGGCCCCAGGTGCAGGTATTTCCTCGCTGACTCATAAATGTTTGACTGAAGGTATGATGATATATATATATATTACAGAATGAATAATGAATACACGACACAGAGAAAGCTAAAATCTAAGATGTATTTAAAGGTAAAGAAGGTAAGGAGGAAGAACGGGAAAGGAAACATTGGCAGGAAAAAATAGAAGCAAAATGTAAAAGGAAACATAGAAAGGTAAATGACAAGATAAGGGACGATGAAAGAACAAGAGGAAGGAAAAAATAGGCAAAGATATCGAGAGGAGAAAGGGGATAGACTAAGAAAGAGAGAAGGGAGGGAAAAACTGAAAGAGAAGAGTGTAGCCTAATGGAGAGAGAGAGAGAGAGAGAGAGAGAGAGAGAGAGAGAGAGAGAGAGAGAGAGAGGTTGGAAGGAGGCCTGAGGCGGATTTGATCAATAACTCAAGTTGCCTTTCCCTGCCTCCTTCTACCTTTCTCTGCCTCATTCCATGGTTTTCAGAATTATTCTAACTTTCTCTGCCCTCTTTCTGCCGTTCTGTCACATTCTAACTTTCTCTGCCCTCTGTCTGCCTCTCTCTGTCGTATTCTAACTTTCCCTTCCTCCTGCTACCGTTCCCTGTCTCATTCTAACTTTCTCTGCCTTATTTTGCTTTCCCAGGCCCATCTTCTTTCTATTTCACTATGCCTGCCTGCCTGCTTTCCCCACCAGAATTTTGCCTTATTCTGATTCATTATCTGTGTCTTATTAGTCTGACCTAAGTTGCTTCATCACTAAATTGGTCTCTTTGTCTCTTGCCATTTCCCAATTTTCCCTCTTTCAAATATCAAGTGTTTGCGTACTGAGATTCAAGATTCAACTGCAATGCAAACAACTATATGAAAGTGAATGAAGTTGGCTTATACTTGTTTTGAGGTAAAAGTTAAACAACAACTATGCACGAGGAAATACAGTAAATGTGAATTCTGTCAGCATTCATGACCTCAATCTTGTGTGTCCGAAACTATGAAAAGTGTAACAAGTGTAACAGCATTTAATAGCGCAACTGTGCGTGTGTGTGTGTGTGTGTACAGGATGAGTGAGTTTTTACTATTCATTCATAAGACAAAAATGGTAAAATAAATAAAAGGTTTGTGAGTTCCATGAGGTGTGCACACGTATATATAAAATTGTCTACACACATGTGACCTATTTACACAGCTGATCTGATGAGTCGAATGAACGTGTGTGTCTGACTTAGTAAATATAAGGTTTGTACAAATAAATAAAATTGTGAAGTAAAAATAAGGTTTGCACAAGTAAATAAAATTGTGAAGTAAAAATAAGGTTTGTACAAGTAAATAAAATTGTGAAGTAAAAATAAGGTTTGTACAAGTAAATATAATTGTGAAGTAAAAATAAGGTTTGTACAGGTAAATAAAATTGTGAAGTTCAGTAAGTTAACTAACCTTTTAATGTTGTCCCTGTCATTTTACCATTTTCACTCTGGGTAACATTTATCATATATACATGTTAAAGGCAAACCACTTGTCATCCGAGGGTGATGATGCAATTGTGATGAAGAATGAATGTACCGATATAAAAAATAGTATAGGATGCACGTATATATAAATTATAAAATGGTAATATAATGTGACGTGATGCATTAAGAGTGAGAAGACGTGGCAGAAGACGTGGCAGAAAAGGGAAGGAAGGAAAGAATGGAGGGAAGTGTTAAGAGTGAGAGTGTGTGAGTAAAATTGAAGAAAATATGAAAAATAAAATATGCAAGTGATGGACAAAGTGACGTGAGAATAAAAATGTTTATGTGACGGAGGGAAGGAAGAATGTGGGAGTGAAAACATTCTATAATATACTGTACCAACGGAGGAGGGACGAGGATAATGTGTGTGTGTGTGTGTGTGTGTGTGTGCGTGTTGGTAGATGTGAATAACTGTGGATGTGGGTGTGCTTTAATGTGTGTGTGTTTGTGTGTGTGAATTAGTATGTGTGTTGGCAGACGTGAATAACTGTGTGTGTGTGTGTGTGTGTGTGTGTGTGTGTGTGTGTGTGTGTGTGTGTTGTGTAAGTGATTCTTGCATTTCCTTGGCTTCCACCACTCCGTACACCTTCACCTCGGCTCTCTTCTCTTTCCTCCATTTCCTCCTTCACCGGTAATTCCACCTCCACTCTCAAGTTCTCTTCGTCGCCCTCTTTTGTTTCCTCTTCCACTTCATTCTCTTTCTCCTCTTCATTCTCTTTAATCCACTCTACCTTCTCCAATTCCCTTGTGTTTTGTCTCCTCGTCTACTTCCATTTCCTCTATTATAACTTCTTACATAATTTAGTTGCCTCTTCCACACTTAGCAACCACCATCAATACGTCTGGTCAGCTGAGGTCAGATTAACTTTTGACATTTGATAGTACTAGTGACGGTGAAAGTTAACCACATTTAGTGTTAATTCCCCTCTTCCTTAAACCTTCCTCTCAGACGAAAAATAATAAATATCAAGGCAATACTGAGTGAAGAAAAGGATCAGATGTGTATAAACCTATTGGGGGGGAGGGAATATACTTATAGCATATATATTCTTTTATATATATAACAGTTACCAGTGTCAAAAATTATGATGAGCTACAAAGCACTGACTGGCATCTGAAATTTCCACGATTAACCTTGAAAAAAATATATATAAATCGGCAACTGCTTTCCTTTTTGTGGCTGTACGAGTATACCCATCCCATCCCTACCTCCCTCCCTATACCTCCCCTCCATCCCTACCTCTTCCCTCCTTTCCATCCCATCCCTACCTCCTCCCTCCCTCTCTCCATCCCACCCATTCTATTCTCCTTACCTACTCCTTCCCTCCCTCCCATCTCATCACCACCTACTCTCTCCATCCCTTCTCCTTCCCTCCCATCCCTACATCCTACCTCCATCCATCCCTCCTTCCCTCCCATCCCTACCTCCTCCCTCCCTCCCTCCCTGGTCGTCCCTGTCAATACCCATAACAATGCCTTCAACCCACCTGACCACAACCCGTCATCAGGTTCATTGTTGTGGCTGTAGTGACATCTGAGCAGCCAGCCACAACCACCATACCTTCAAACTGTCTCATTATAACCAAGCATAGCAACACGAGCATCAGACAACACCATGACCTCTCTAGTTTATACATTATAACCAAGCATAGCAACACGAGCATCACACAACACCATGACCTCTCTACATTATACATTATAACCAAGCATAGCAACACAAGCATCACACAACACCATGACCTCTCTAGTTTATACATTATAACCAAGCATAGCAACACGAGCATCACACAACACCATGACCTCTCTACATTATACATTATAACCAAGCATAGCAACACAAGCATCACACAACACCATGACCTCTCTAGTTTATACATTCATGAAGGACAGCTTTAATTTACTCACTATACCACACCAACAATGGCTTTACCCACTGACCACCAGCCTCTTCAATGTGAGAAAGAGCATACCTTTAATTCCCTACTATCATTATGAAGTGGAATAGTAGCTTTAATCTGAAGATGCACCATTGAAACGTTTGCAAATACATGTTTGTTATCGAAAGATGTTTTCATCTAAAAATATATTATTCGTGTATATCTCCTTCCCTTCTCAATTTTCGTAGCTTTCCTTTACATGCTGTGAAGTAGTGACGAAAACCACATAATTATGAGGTGTGGATCATATGAACAAAATGCTGGCAGTGAGTTTCAGAGATTTTGATCATTTTCATCGTCAATAACTGTACTCTTAAAAGCCAATATTACTGGACCCATCTATTCCCTCCATACAACACTGTATAGGTATGACCAACACATACACCCTGGCCACTGTCCACCAAGATGTGTGTACGTAGAGTCCCAGTGGTAATATTTGTATTTAATATGGAAAGTACACACGGTCCAGAGATTTGACCCATTATTCTAAACACAAAAGTTCAGGTAAACATTCTGTGAGACTAGGAAGAGAAATATACAGGTTTTACACACACACACACACACACACACACACACACACAAATAAAATCACAGACAACTCACCTCTTCTCTTCACTTTCCAAATATGTGAAGCTTTCTCTCTCTCTTCTGTAGTCGTTATATAACATTGAAACTGGAACTGCTCATCACGCACCTGTTGGGATAAAAAAAATCTCCCATTATTATGACACATCCACAATACAACCTTCTTGATTCTAACTAGATCTACAATCAAAAGTATTAATACAATTTTCAAACTTTATATTAACCTCAACTCCAATCTTATATCACCTTTCAAACATAATATACTGTACCTTATACCCTATTCCAAGCCTATTATATACCATTCAAACCTATAACACCACACTCAAGGCTAATATTACCTCACTCACTCAAACATATCGGTAAGAAATACATCTCCAAAGCAAGTTAGAATTGCCAGTAAGTAATATATATACCGGTACTCTAGTTACATACTACTACTGTACCTATATACGAAGCAGATGTTAATATTCACATCTATATTATTATATTACTATATTATTATACAGTAAGAACCCTACATTGCAAACCTTTCCCCTCAAAACCATCCTTATGCAAACTAAGTCTAAAGGTGATTCTCTCTCTCTCTCTCTCTCTCTCTCTCTCTCTCTCTCTCTCTCTCTCTCTCTCTCTCTCTCTCTCACACACACACAACAATAATTGGAGGAAGCTGAGCTGATGATGATTGACTGGTTTGTGTCGTGAGGTGGTTGGCTGGTAGGGATGAGTGAGAATACATAATGAGAATGAAGGTGAGTAGGTGGGTGACTGTGAGGGTTGAAACTTGAGTGAGCAAACTGATTGTGTGTGTGTGTGTGTGTGTGTGTGTGTGTGTGTGTGTGTGTGTGTGTGTGTTGGATAACTAGGAATGCGTGTGTGTGTGAGAGCGTGTGTGTGTGAGTGTGTGTGTGTTGGATAAGTAAGAAGGAATGTGCGTGTGTGCGTGTGTGTGTGTGTGTTTGAGTGAAAGTGTGTGTGTTGAATAAGTAAGAAGGAGTGTGTGTATTGGAAAGAATAGTAATAAGTTTGATCGTGAGTTACAACAGAAACTATCATACTTGTAGGAGTATATACGCCTCCATCTGTCCCTACATTTTTACTTCTTTGAACAACCTCTGTTTTTATACCTGCCACTCTTTTATTTCCTTCATTCCTTATTTCTTCTCTCTTTCCTAACCACACTGCTTCTATCATATCTATCCTCTTCTCACTCTCTTTTATTTCCTTTAATCCTCATTGGTTTTTCTCTCTTTCCTACCCACACTGTCTCTATCATATCTATCCTTGTCTCCCTCTCTCCATTACTTATTCCCCTCATTCCTTATCTCCATCCTCCCTCACTCTCAGGCATAATATAGGAAGAGGAAAATATATATGGGGAATTTAGATAATTATATCTATCCTTTCACTGCCAACTCCTTCCCCTTCTGCGTGTTGTTCTTTATATAGCGTAGGGTGCTCTATCTAAATATTTTATTGTCGCCTTTACAGACCTTTAACTCACGGACAGGCGTAGAGAGAGAGAGAGAGAGAGAGAGAGAGAGAGAGAGAGAGAGAGAGAGAGAGAGAGAGAGAGAGAGAGAGAGAGAGAGTAAACACAAGGAAATTAAATTGGGGAGAGGAAAATACATTTAAAAGACAAAAGGGAAACCAAAGATAAAACAGAAAGAGGGAAGCGAATGAGAGACAGGGGGATGGGATAAAGGAAAGGAAAAGACAATTCGCACAGAGTGGAGTAAGGAAAAGGTGGAGGGAAAAGAGGGAGAAGCAGTATAGTGGGAGAGAGAGAGAGAGAGAGAGAGAGAGAGAGAGAGAGAGTAGAATTAGGAAAGTGATAGTGAAGGTGTTGAGGAGAGAGGAGGGTAGAGTAAATTAGAAGAAAGGAGACAGGTGAGAAATGTATGGGTAGAAGAGAACTGAATGAAAGGTAGAGGTGAAGGGAAATAATAGAAGATGATTGTAAGGAAAGAGAAACTGAGTGAAGGAGAGATATGGAGTGGAAATAAATAGTAAGGAGACTGAGGCGAAAGTTGTGGAAGAGGTAGAGAGAAGGAATGTGGGAGAGGGATAATGGAGATAAGAGAAGGAGGGAGAAAAGGAAGAGACTCATGAACGGAGAGAGATGATGGGAAGAAAGATGGAGAGATGGAGAGAGAGGAAGGGAGAGAAGGATGAGGAAGAGAGAGATTGGCTCGGAAAGGGGAAGGGGGGATGGAGAGAAGGGGGGATGGAGAGGTGAAGGGGAATAGAGAGGGGAAGGGGAGATAGAGAAGGGAAGGGGGAATGGAGAGGGGAATGGGGAATATAGAGGAGAAGGGGGGATAGAGAAGGGAAGGGGGGGATGGAGAGAGAGAATCACACCACCCACATACCAAGTGACTCACAAGACTTTAACCAACCAGCGGCCACAGAGACAGTGACGTTGACCAATTAGAAACCAGGGATACAGTGACGTCACAGCTGTCGACACGAAGGCAGAAGGCTGAGAAGAAGGGAAAAGGGGGGGGGGGCGTTGGTTGGAAGGGCAATGTATGGACAAGAAAACACAAACCATGGAATATGGAGATAATAGGGGGGGGGGGAACGAAAAGATGAAAGAGGAATGAGAAGCTAAATGAACAATAGCGACTGGAGAGAAACTGAGTGAGATAAAGGATAGAGGATGGGAAACATTTTACGAAACTGAAAAAAAAAATCTATGAACGATTTCGTGGAAGGAGGGAAGAAACCAAGGAATGAAAGAGGGAAAAATAATAAATATAAGAAGGACTTCCCTCATTCAAATAATAAATGATCAGGAAAATATCAACACCGCTGTCTGTACGATGATGATGTTTATTTAAGGTTTCAGTGTTCTAGTTTTACCATCACCTGACTACTGTATTTGTCAAGGGGAAACATGAGGAGTTTGGGAAGCCCTAAAAGATATAAGAAGAAATAAAGTATAATAAAAAAAAAACATATAGAATCACAGAACCTAGAAACATAACAGGAAGTATATAATAATAAGAAAAATATACATATAGAAACACAGAACCTAGAAACATAACAGGAAGTATATAATAAGAAGAAAAATATACATATAGAAACACAGAACCTAGAAACATAACAGGAAGTATATAAGAG
Source organism: Petrolisthes manimaculis (assembly GCA_034508575.1). Classification (NCBI taxonomy): domain Eukaryota; kingdom Metazoa; phylum Arthropoda; class Malacostraca; order Decapoda; family Porcellanidae; genus Petrolisthes; species Petrolisthes manimaculis. The sequence goes on along the minus strand of JAWZYT010002113.1, from coordinate 112,603 downwards.
GAAATAAAATATGATAACAAAAAAAGATATAGAAACACAGAACCTAGAAACATAACAGGAAGTATATAGGACTGTAGGAAGGAAATAAAGGAAGGAAGGAGGGACAGAGGAAATGAGGGTAAAGGGGATTGAGTGTGGTGGGAAGTGCAGGGCATTATGTAAACAACTCTAGGGAAGGACACACCCGGATTTCAACAGGTCTTGCTTTGCCTCACTATTACTGCCATGACCACAACACACACCACAATCATTAGGACACACACCACAGTCATTAGGGGACACCACAGCCACGACACACACCACATACCAAAGCCAAGACACAAAACGGGTCAAACAACACACACTACAGCCAGGACACACCACAATCAGGACACACAACACACACTACAATGAGGACACACAACACACACTACAATGAGGACACACAACACACACTATAATCAGGACACACAACACACACTACAGCCAGGACACACCACAATCAGGACACACAACACACACTACAATGAGGACACACAACACACACTACAATGAGGACACACAACACACACTATAATCAGGACACACAACACACACTACAGCCAGGACACACCACAATCAGGACACACAACACACACTACAATGAGGACACACAACACACACTACAGCCAGGACACACACCACAACCAAGACACACACCACAATCAGGACACACAACACACACTACAATGAGGACACACAACACACACTACAGCCAGGACACACACCACAACCAAGACACACACTACAATCAGGACACACAACACACACTACAATGAGGACACACAACACACACTACAGCCAGGACACACACCACAACCAAGACACACACTACAATCAGGACACACAACACACACTACAATGAGGACACACAACACACACTACAGCCAGGACACACACCACAACCAAGACACACACTACAATCAGGACACACAACACACACTACAATGAGGACACACAACACACACTACAATCAGGACACACAACACACACTACAATGAGGACACACAACACACACTACAGCCAGAGACTATAATTGGTTGGTGAACGGGAGGCTACTGATTTCACCGAACTATTCCACAAATCTTTGTATGATAATTATATACCGAGGAAATCTGTTGATAAGAACAAACCTCTTGAGTTTCAAAATGGTGTAACTTCACAGAATTTGTACAACGTTTCGGCCCAAAAATATATATATGAGAGAGAGAGAGAGAGAGAGAGAGAGAGAGAGAGAGAGAGAGAGAGAGAGAGAGAGAGAGAGACAGAGAGTAAATGGGTTGATTGATGTGGTGGTTAAGTGTTTTGTTTCCTACTTTACCGTGACTATGAATACTCTGCCTGGTGAGGTCATAGGGAGCTTTTTCCAGTTGTAATTAATTGTTCCACATACGTTATCGGGCAGCAAGGTTCATGAAAAACCAGTGCAATTTATTTCATCCAATCACACCGACCAGACGCGCAATATTTCTTGGAGACAAATTGCTTCTAAAATTGCCTTAGTGGTGGCGCCTTCACACATACATACATACATACCAAAGAAACGCTCATATGTACGTCAATACATAATGACAACAGTGTGTGTATAATGACAACAGTATGTGTGTAATGATAACAGTGTGTATAATGACAACAGTGTGTGTATAATGACAACAGTGTGTGTGTAATGATAACAGTGTGTATAATGACAACAGTGTGTGTATAATGACAACAGTGTGAATAATGACAACAGTGTGTATAATGACAACAGTGTGTGTATAATGACAACAGTGAGTGTGTAATGACAGTGTATATAATGACAACAGTGTGTGTGGGTACAATAATTACTGAGGCAAATGTGCACACTCACCAAGTCTTTTAATTAACAAGAAGCAAAATTTAGAGTTAAGTATAAATATTGTTTCCAGGAACGGTCGCCAGGAAAGGAAACTCTGATAATATTACCCAAATAAGAGAGTGTAGACTGTGTTCAGGAGAAAAATGTGGGATGGTTATTGGAATATAATTTGCAGGGAATTATATTAGGGGTAGCAAGGATAGAAAAATGGAAGGATGGTTTCGGAAAGTCGATTTGCATGGGATTATAATTTTTTATCGTATATAGGAAGAGAAGTAGGAAGGGCGAAAAAAAAATAAGGAAAAGGAAAAAAGAGTTAAGGAAAATCTACTTGGGTGAAAAAAAAAGTAAGGAAAAGGAAAAAAAAAGTTAAGGAAAATCTACTTGGGTGAAAAAAAAGTAAGGAAAAGGAAGAAAAAGTTAAGGATGAAAAAAAAGTAAGGAAAAGGAAAAAAAAAGTTAAGGAAATCTACTTGCATGGACTTATATGTGTCGAAGGAAGAAAAGTAGGAAGGATGGATAAAATGTTGTAAGGAAAGTCAATCTCGTTCATATGAGATTTGTAAAAGTTGTGGCGTCAAACTTTAGATTCTAGGATAAGAAGTGTATAGTCCAAGTCTGAGAGAGAGATAGGAGGGAAGGAAGGAAGGAAGGAAGGAAGGAAAGGGGAAAAAGGATTGGAGGAGGTAGGATTCGGAGAGTAAGAAAGGAAGTAAAGGAGAGGTGGATTGGAGGGGATAAGAAAGGG
>JAWZYT010002113.1:85000-105000 GCA_034508575.1 Petrolisthes manimaculis | reverse complement strand
TTAACCAACAACATAATAGAAATATAACCATGAAGCACATGTATACAAAGTTTTCAAACACTTTCAATACAAACAAAAAGTAGCAACACGGAAAAAAAAAACTAAAAAAAACCAGCTTCCCCTGGCTTGAATGAATGTCTTCAGAATATCTCTTTTTTTCTGTTCATCTTTTTCACTCCATTCCCTCCTTTCTCTCGCCTCCATCACTGTTGTCCCTCTCTCTTTCATTCGTCTTTTTTACACTCGAATGGAGAAGGAAAAAAACTGACGGCTAAGCTGTATTCATTTGTCCTTCTTTTTTACGAGTGTTCGTCGTTTGGGTATTTGCTTCTTTGGTTGTGTGAGTTGATTGATGGACTGGGTATGACATCACACACAAGCAAACAGTCTATTGGTGGGTTCCTCTTTACGTCAGGGAAAGAAACGTAGCTCGTTGGTTCCTTGACAGTTCCACACACACTTCAGTTGTCAGTATACTCTCTCTCTCTCTCTCTCTCTCTCTCTCTCTCTCTCTCTCTCTCTCTCTCTCTTTCAAAGCAGTCATGTATGAGGGTGATAAGTGAGCCTGGGAATGAATGAAGAGATTAGTGTGAACGTGTCTGAATCATGAATCAAATACCAAGCTGTATACCAATAAATTATTTCTGTAAAGTAAGAAAGATGACAATTATGAATATGGATTTGTACATTATGACTGTAACAAACACTGAAGAGAGAGAGAAAGAGAGAGAGAGAGAGGGAGAAAGAGGGAGAGAGAGAGAGAGAAAGAGGGAGAGAGAAAGAGAGAGAGAGAGCAAACATTTTTATGGAAAGTGAAGACAAAAACACATAAAAATTGAATGGTAGAGTGAAATGTGGAATGTTTTGACTCCCTGGTGTGAGCCCTTACCGTGACAAAGGTGCTGACAGACACACACACAGAAAAGCAGGCAAGCAGATTTTTTGCTTGTCTAGTCCCCTTCCTTCCTTCCTCTCTCCTCGTGTGTCTGTCTGTCTGTCACATCACTTCCTCTCCTGTTTCCTACTTTCCTCCTTCCCTCCGTTCTTCTCTCTCTCTCTCTCTCTCTCTCTCTCTCTCTCTCTCTCTCTCTCTCTCTCTCTCTCTCTCTCTCTCTCTCTCTCTCTCTCTCTCTCTCTCTCTCTCTCTCTCATCTTCTCATTTCCACCTATTTTATCTATTCTCATTTTCCCTATCCCTACTTTACTCTCAATCTTCTCTGTCCCCTTTTTCATTTCCTCCTGCACTCCTTCCCTCTCCAGCATTCTTTACCCCCCCCCCCCATCCCTTTCCCTTCCCTCCCCCCCTCCGTCTATCTATGGGTTTAACACCCTTCCCCTTCCCCGCCCCTGCCTCCCAACATAATAATGCCTTAGGCCTATCTGTCTGTCTGTCTGTCTATCCTCTCAGCCACACAGGAATCACAACTATCGGAAAAATGTTCATTATTTGGTTGATGTCCTAAGCTTCGTTTGATGATAACTTTATGAACACATACCACAACATTAATTATAACAACTTCCCATATATATAACAACTTCAACAGGAAAGACTAAGAACACAAAACGGGGATTATGTAAACACTAAAAACAAAAAAAAACTGTCTAACCCCATAGGCCTAATATGGCAAGAGCCGGGTAGTGACGCACATGTGACGTCATCCAACCCAACAACCAATCATCGCTTTGAACACATCGCTAAAAATAGTCACTAGATTGTCTATCCTTCTGCCTAGATAATAATAATTGTACACATACAGTTACTAATACCAAGATGTGTCTAGCCTTGCATTGAATAGATTAAATGAACAGATTATAATACACACTCCTACTTTTGATACATTGGAGGGCCTTGATTCCTCCAAAGTATGCCAGAAAATAGGCCCAAGTTCACAAAGATAATGGTGTTCTGTTGCTTGGAATAGTTTGGAGGATTCACTTTCTCCAGATTTACTAACACAAGACTTCCCTCTTATTAATTCTCAATAGGTTTTTCATATTACTCTCCTTTTTATATACACGTTCTCGCTCCAAATACCTCTTCCCTTATAGGCATGTGTTTCTCCCTTTCTCTATCTCTGTGTATCTGATTGTATGTCACTGTTACTCTCTCGGAAAATACAAACACTATACATCAAACTGTTTTGTTTTCAATAAATCAGTTTCTACCGTACGGGTTTAACTATCCTTCAGAATTGATGGCCCCATGAATCAAGTCTCTCTCTCTCTCTTTCTCTCTCTCTCTCTCTCTCTCTCTCTCTCTCTCTCTCTCTCTCTCTCTCTCTCTCTCTCTCCTATTTTGCATAATGAACTGTCTCTGGAGTTTCGATATTAGATGGTGATTTCCCAAACCAGCTAAATTTTTCCCCGATACCAGATGTGATGTGATGTGATGTCCTCCGGTGTCTAGTTTTTATTTTTGGTCTTTTCCTTCCCTGTCATTCAATTCCTCGTTACTTTATACCGTTATTGTAATTATTGTTATTGGTTACATTATCCTACCTAAGATCTAGTTCAACTTTTTATAGCGTTAAGTCTTTTAATTAATGGGCAGCCGAGATCTACTGTCGATTCATTCTCTCTCTCTCTCTTTAGGTCTGTTGCTATACTACGCAGTTCTATTTGTGTTGTATGTATTTAGGAAGAGATAATCATAGTTTTAGCATGTTTGTCTTTTTTTCTGACAGTTGCTGTACAAAAAGTAAAGCCTATGAAGACAATATCCTATAGCATCAACACCAGGAATAATTATAAGAAATAATTCTTTTTGTGCAAACTAGTGATTTCACGTAATTTACATTCCAAGTCTATGTTCCTCTATCTGCAAAAATTACAATGTTTTGAACATAAATCTGTCAGACGAGCTTTGGTAGGCATGATAACAAGCTTTTTCCCACATCAGATAACACAGATTACACACCATACCATACTATACACAACAAATCACACAAGGCACTCTACTACACCTCCCCCCCCCCACAAGACCACCTACTACACCCCCCCCCCCCATATACACACACACACATCATGACATGTAGCAATACACAAAGCACTCTCCTAAAAATTCTCTCTCTTTCTCTCTTACACACACCAGGTTAAAATCGCCACCCTGCACTCATCACCCACACGGACACAAAGCCACGCCTTCACACGCAACACATACGCTGATTTCTTATTCATTAACAATCGATTCCTGTTCATGACGTTACTGAGTAGAACACACACACACACACACACACACACACACACACACACACACACACACATATATATATGCACCAATGTTTACATAGTCACGCACCTAAACACAATAGTGACTGCTGACTATATATACACAAACTTATTATGTCATTTGTTTACAAAGCACACACACACATGGAAGCATACCTGGTTATAGTCACACACGTACATACGTACATACATACGCAATCACGTTTTGTACATACATAGACATATGTATGTAATGAAATGAAGAGAGAGAAAAGGATATAAAGGAGAGAAGTGAGGAGAAAATAGACTAAAGAGTGAGGAAAAGGGAAAAGAAATAAAGGGATGAAGTGAAGGAAGACAAGACTAACGAGTGCAGAGCAAGTGACAGGGAGAAGAGAGAGTTACTGTGGGACAGAGTGCCAAATTACACGTCCAGGTGCCAAATCTGATGCACACACACACACACACACACACACACACACACTGTTACGCCCAACGTATACTTGTTATTCAATTCTGTACTGGCCATGGTCGGAAATTAGGCCCAACACTAGATTTAAGATTGAGGAGTGAACGGTTTATAGTTCTGACTACAACATCAGTATACCTTTAGGGCATGGAGAAAGATAAAGTAATTTTAACATTATAATGATATTATTAATAACACAGAAATTAACACAAATAAGGTACAACATACATTACAAAATATTAAATACCAAAAATATAAGTAACACCACCTATAAAGTTCACAGACCTAAACTATTGGTTTAGGCTACACTTATACACAAGGAGAGGGCAGAGGTAAAAGTGATATATATGTATACTCAACACAATGAAGTAAGAGGTGGGCAGAGCTGAGAGATACCTTAAGTAGATCCTGGTGCATGAAGACTGATACACAACACAATATACGTACACCATTATGAAAGCTCTATGTGGAGTCTTACCTTAAACTGCCTGCCCTCGCTATTTATACAATACAAGTTCCCACCAAAACATGACGTTATCTAAATCCTCCTCTCCTATTGGTAGAGGGGTAAAGATCTGATTGGTTGAAGCTTAAACTAGGGGATAATCTGCCTAATCATTCTTGGTTCCTGGCTGGGTAGTTCGCTGCAAATGACCCAACGAGTCTACTGTAGTATTGAGGGTCGTAACAACACACACACACACACACACACACACACACACACACACACACACTCACACACATACACAGAAAAAAGAGAACGAGAAAATGTATGAACAGTTGCCCACACATGAATCTGGTATGGCTCGGTACTTGTGATTGTGAAGTGGCTACAACAGGAAGGAGAGTGAGCAAAAGTTATAGTTTGTTGACAAGCTGACAATAATAATATTCTACTGTCTGCTTGCCAACAAACTATAACTTTTGCTCATTTTCCTTTCTTTATGTAGCCACCTCACAAGTAGCGAGGCGTACCAGCTTCATGTGTGGGCAACTGTACATGAGGTGACCTCGTCACTGACGTTATTCTGACCTTCTTAACCTGACACCATCCAACCCACTCTAACATACCAGCCGCCCCCAAGGTCTCCTTAGCTTGACCCATTCTGACCCAGGTAGAGAGCGAGTATGTGAATGAGCGCCTGGGTCTGGAGACCTTGGCCAAGGTGTGTCAAGGTCAAAGGGGAGGTGGACAACCTTGAGAGTTAAAGATGAAGGAGGCGAACAGAGAAAGAGAGAAGGAGAGAGACTCCATCAGTTGGAGGGAGGAAAGAAAGGCATGATGGCAAGAAGGAAGAATGAAGGAATAACGAGATAATGTGGATGTAGGAAGGGAGACCGTGTAGAAGGCGGGGGGAGGGGGGGGGGAGGAAACAGAAACAGGTAGGCAAGGAGTAAGGCTGGGGTGGGGTTGGATGGGAAGCAGAGACAGAGGTGGGGGGTGTTGTGGGAAGGTCGGCAGGTACGTACGTATATAGGCCACTGAACCGTGTTGTTGTAAAGTAGGAATACAGAGAAATAAAAAGGATATTCAAACAGAAATGAGCTAATTGGCTGCTTATACTTATGGTATGCTAGGAAGTCTTTTAAGGCGAAGGAAAGTACAGTAAAGAAGAAAGCACCTGATCATTAACTATTCCCATTGTCGCATTTTAAACTTAAGGAGAGAGGCAAAGAGGGAGAGGGAATTAAAATGAATGTATGGATGACTGAATGAGTGGAGGAATTAACCAATAGAGGAAGATAATGAAAAATAAATTAAGGAAAATAATATGATAAAAAAAAAAGAGGAAGGAAGCATGGCAAGATAAGAAAGTAGAAGAAATGAAATGAGGTGGAAAAAGGAAAATGATGATGGAGGGAAGGGTAAAAAACAGAACATGATAAAATGGGGAGAAAAGAAGGAGGGAAAGATGACAAAATAATAAAAAAAATGCGAAGAAGGGAAGAAGGATAATGGAAAGGAGGGAAGGAAGACAGAATAAAAAAATGTGAAGAAGTAAAGGTGAGAAGGAAGACAGAATAAAAAAAATGTGAAGCAAGGATGAAGGAAAGGAAGGAAAGAAGACAGAATAATAAAAGTGTGAAGGCCGGAGGGAGGATAATCGAGAAGAGAGAGAAGTGTGAAAGTTTTAACGAGAATAGCAACCTTGACAACCTCATGCAAGAGTTATGGACGGACACCACGATAAAAAAAGAGAAAAAGAGAGAGAGAGAGAGAGAGAGAGAGAGAGAGAGAGAGAGAGAGAGAGAGAGAGAGAGAGAGAGAGAGAGAGAGAGAGAGAGAGATGATAATGTTAAAAAATAATATAGCCAATAAGGAAAATATGGTTAATTAGACGATAATATGGTTAATTAGACGATATACAGTATAAGGATAATAAGAGTGAGAGAGAGAGAGAGAGAGAGAGAGAGAGAGAGAGAGAGAGAGAGAGAGAGAGAGAGAGAGAGAGAGAGAAAGAGACCCTCAACCTTGCCAACTGTTGCGATAAATTACCACAAAGCACCTGAACGCTAGCCATCCCTCCCTCCATTACTCCTCAGGGATATGGATTTCCGATCCCTACACACCAATTGCCAACTTCCCTATGTGTGTATGTATGTGTAGCTAGGTCGGGTTGTTTGTAGTGTTATGTATGTATGTATATCTAAGTCGGGTTGTATGTAGTGATATGTATGCATGTGTATCTACGTGAGGTTGTATGTATTGTATGTATATGTGTATATCCAGGTGGAGTTCATTCTGGGGAATCAGAATACTTCAGTTCCACAATAAAATAATACCCCCATTGACTTGGCCACCTGCAGCAGCAACACAACTCACCAGTCACAGAATTTATTCCTCTCCATAAATCATGTGTTTCGTACCTTGCGCCAAATTCCTAGCGTATCTTCTTTCCTTTTCCTCCTCTCTCCCTCCCTGGATGAGACAACACGTATGTACCAGTTACCAACTATGGACGTGGTGGTCGCAGAACCGTCCATATTTTAACTTGGAGATATTTAGTTTTGCTTTTGTGTGTGTGTGTGTGTGATCATACGAGTACATCAATTACACCAAACAAAATTATGTGAAATTGGTGGCGACAAAGCCACAGGACTAGACTTACTTCTTTAGTACCAGTATTGTTAATAGAAACAGTATGAAGGAATCAGGAACCTCTACTTTTCTCCTTTTACCACATAAGTGTAGGCCTATTCATCAATGAGTGTAGCCAATGAGCGGAAAAAAAACCCCGCACACACACACATCTAAAAACAGTCTGTTTGTTCATCTGTAATGAAACTGTTTATTGCTTCAGTATCAGTAATGGATTAACGTTCATTAACTACAAGAGGAACCTTTAGTGGACTCCATCCATCTAATAAACTTGGCACGTACTGTTGTTGGACTGGTTCCTGGCAAATCCAATTGATCACCAACTTCCTCTCCCCTTCCCTATACAGACCAAATTTCCACTGCAGTATCCACGTGTTATTCCCGACTAAAGGGTGTGTAGGTGACCGAGATTAGGATATCGTAGTTGTAGGTCATTTAAAGGTAGGCTGCCAACCCATTCTGCGTGGTAACATGATGTGCGAAAACCTCCTGGGCCCTGGCTGGTTGGCTGGTTGGTTGGCTCTGAGAGTCGCCAGCCAACCGTTCGTCTCACTAAACGAGAAGAACCAGATTGTATGTCACTTCTAGTTGTGGTCCAGCGGGTCCCACAATCTCAGGCTATTTAGGGTTTGATCCCCAGATGCGGTAACTTACACATTAATTAATAGGGTGACATTTGCATTATATATTTACGGTACATATCTGTAGCATAATGATACTATTAATGAAAAAAATATGAAGGCAAAATTAATTATGAATGTTGTGGACTATATATAATTATAGCCTAAATTTTTATCTGAAATTATGCCATATTTAATCTGACTCTGCCATCCATTAGTCTCATTAAAAATCACACGTAACTTCATTTGATGTAATTTGGTTCAGGACGGGTGCGGAACTGGTGAGGGTCCTGGGGTAAAACTAGTAGATTTGTAGATGTAAACAACGTTATGGAAGCGTCTTTTCATTGTATACTTTTCTCTATTGCTTTGACAAGTACTGTGTAATGCTCAGAAGTAATGGAGTTTCCCATTACATATTATCATTAGGTAGAGTACAGTACAAATCTCTCTTAAATAGTTTCTTAATTGTATCTTACTTTAATTGTGAGTTCGTCCAACAAGCGGCAAACATAACAACAATTATAAACAAGGAATATTAGTCACGTCTTCAGAGGCTTGTCATACCTGTTAATATGTCGGTATGGGAAAGACAATTACTGTTGGCTGGCAAGTATTGATTATTATGTTGCTGAGGGAGGGGGGGGGGGGAGAGGAGGAGGAGGAGGAGTGATGTATAGTGCTGACTCATGTTCCTTTATGGTCCCGTGGTTTAGTTCTGACTTTGTGTTCCAGATTTATTCGTTTACTTTTTCATAATGAATCATTTAACCGACTCGTTGTTTTGACTTCATTTCTTCACTGACTGGATACCTTAATATTTTCACCCATCATATGTTCAGTTCCATCATACAAGAGTTAAATAAAGAGTCCTTTATAATATACACAACTGATTAACTCTGGAACACTCTATTATATACCTCCATTCATTTTAATTCCTTACTAAGATTTATACTCATTTAAACGATATGTGTGTATAGGCATCCAGAACAATATTGGATATGATTCTAGACTTCTCCCTCTGCCTTCATTTCACAGGTGCATGAGGTTACTGAGTGAGTTCATGTCTTATTTAGTTCTTTTCTCATTTTCTACAATACCGATATTCAAGAAGGTGATTACAACTTCTTCCTCAGTTCCCTAAAACTTTTACAATAGGATAACTTTACCAAGGTGTTTTCCAGCTTCACCACCAACAACATAAATATATATAAGTAATTACATGATGGACCACCAGACTTCCATAAAAAAAGATTTAAGGGAACAAAATATTCACACCATTTTATTCGCATTTTCCTTTTTCATGTATGTTTGTGAAAATGTAAATGTGTTGATATGAACCCGTCCCCGGTGATAACCTTGACAACGAGGGGGCAATTTCCTTGGTAAAATAACCCATCAACAAATGAGACTTCTGTACCAGGAAAAAATATATACATACATACAGACATAATATATACATACATACACACATAATACATACATACATACATAATACATACATACATACATAATATATACATACATACATGATACATACATACAAAATACATATATACATACATAAATTCATTCATAGTTTTACACATACTCTCTACATATGTCAAAATGTGTGTATACAATGGTCCGTGCATACATACAGAGAGGATAGCACACGAATCTATTGTCAACATAAAAATAAAATGAGTTTCATCGTCACGGGATGCATTTAAAACATGAGAATTTGCCGACGATTTAATTTCATTTTGTTTTATAATAATAATAAAAAAAAGGTTACATACACACTTGGATATAACACATTTATTCCATATATAAATAGTATCAACTCAACTAAAGCTCTATGGATCATGTCATATACTTTAACCATCAGTAACTCGAACTTTTTCAAAATGTGTATATATAACTTCTACCGAAATAAACCCATGCTATACAATTTATCTTTCTAAGGATGGGTACAACAATTTGTGTACAATATAAAAATAAGTAAAGAAACCTGACTGTGAAAAACTGAACCGAAACAACATTATAAAAATATAAACTTTATCCTTTCCCACATGTGCTGGTGGTCATGTAACAACACAAACACAAACAGAGGGACACAACACATACAACACACGCATGCAAACTAACTCACACGCAAACAAGCAAACGCAGAAACGAGAGAGAGAGAGAGAGAGAGAGAGAGAGAGAGAGAGAGAGAGAGAGAGAGAGAGAGAGAGAGAGAGAGAGAGAGAGAGAGAGAGAGAGGCAATTGTGTTGAAAGTGGAAAACGAGAATAAGTTGGAGAGGATATGGGTGGAGGAAAGTCAGGAAATAGAGAGAGAACAGACCAAGAGGAGAATTGTGAAGGGAGGTAAAAGAGGGGATATAAAGTGAGGGGCAGGGGACAGAAGAAGTAAAAGGGAGAATAAACAATGGAGGAGGGAGTTAATGGTAAAGGGAAGGGATGGAAAAGGGTTGACTACTGCATGGTGAAGGGATGGGAAGAGGGAGAGAAATAAAGTGGTAGAGAGGGAGAGGAATAATGTGGTAGAGAGGGAGAGGAATAATGTGGTAGAGACTGACTCAGAAGCTGGAAAGAATGAGAGGAATGAATCAAAAGAAGAGGAATGACGTATAGTGGAAAAAATGGGAGAGAAGAGAATACAAGTAATAATAAAAAGTAAAGAAAGAATGTGTGTAGTGGTGTGTAGCGGAGGAAAGAGCTATATAGGGAAAGAGGGTGAAGGGGTACAGAATATAGTGAAGTTATAAAAGAGTGAGTGAGAAAAAGGTTATGAAAGAGTGAGTGAGAAAAAAGGGAGGTATTGTCGGTGGCAGTGGAGGAGGGGACGGGATTGAATAGGTGTAAAGGAATATAAATGTTTGCAGAGTGTGTGGGAGGGGACTATAGGTGAGGAGGGAAGGGTAAAGGAAGGAAGAAGTGTGTGTACAATGTAATGAATAACGTAGAGGAAGAGTGTATGGGAGGAGGAATGTAGGTAAGGAGGGAAGGGTAAAGGAAGGAAGAAGTGTGTGGGAGAGGAATGTAGATGAGGAGGGAAAGGTAAGGGAAGGAAGAAGTGTGTGTACAATGTAATGAATGACGTAGAGGAAGAGTGTGTGGGAGGGGAATGTGGGAGGGTGGGTGGGTGGGTGGTGGTGTTGAAGGGAGGGGCGAATAGAAATAGGCCTACGACAGAGAGAAAAGTAGGGAAGGAAGGGAGGGAGGGATGGGTTGGAGACAGTATTGACCCGAATCCACAAGTCTATTCTAGAGGGAAGGAAGGGGACGATAGTGAAGAAAAGGAAAAGATGAAAGAAGGAGCTTTAAGTGGGTGAGGGAGAAAAATAATAGATGTGGATGGAAATGGAACGAACTGCATGGGGGACGGAATGGGACGAATACTGGAGTGCATGGCGAGAAAGTGAGGAGGAGAAAGTGTAATGGGTGTGAGTATATGGGTGATAACTGTTGATGGAATGGGAGGGTGTAAAGTGAAAACGATTAATAAAAGAGTGGATGAGAGGGGGAGATAGTGGAGAAAGAGATATGGAGTGAGGGTGGAGTTTGCAAAGGAGTAGAAAAAGTGGAAGATGAGAGGAGGGTGGGAGATTATGGAAGCAAATTTGGAATATGAGGTGAAGGATAAGGGTAGAAAATGTGTGTGAATGGAGAGACAGTGTGTGAAAGCGAATGAGGGGAAGTGGAAGAATGTGCAAGAGAAGTGAATGAGAAAATGGTGGAAGGAGGAAAGAAGAACGAGCAGTGAAGGCCAGAGAGGAGAGAACACGAAGGAGGAGGGGAAGCAATCACTAACGAGGAGGAAACGGAAAGGGAATAACACACAAAGAAGTGATGAATATAACCGATTGATAGACAAATAGATAAAGAGACACACAGATAGGGAGAGAGATAGACGCATGCATGGATAAACAAATATTTAGTTTAATAAATGGATGAATGGAACCCTGGCAGACTGACCGCCGGGGAAAACAAAAAGATCGACACATAGATTATCACAGAGATAAACAATATGTTTTTAATAGATAGATTAACAATAAAATAGTAACAGACTGAACGACAAATACAGACCGATATACTAACACAAATAAATATACAGTATACTGTACATGTATCGACACATAAATTACTATAGACAATAAAGTTGATGGCCTCGTGTCTATAAATATCTACATACATACATACACACACCATACTGCATCAATTTTAGTAATGCAACCAACAGCTGTGTGTGACAAAAAATAACATCACAATGGCTGCCTGGAATATTATACTGCATACAGTACAGATATTAGGTTACATGACAGTGTGTAGATTAAGGTGGTCATTCTTTTTTGGTACAACATTGGAGTGCCTTGATTCCTCCAAAGTATGCTAGGTAACAGGACCAGAAGATCAAAATTAATGGTGTTATGTTGCTTGGAATAGTTTGAGGGATTTAGTTGCTTCAGATTTTCCAACACAAAATGTCCTCCTTAATGTATTGTACTGAGCTGGGAATTAAGGTATGACAAGGATAATATATCACTCATGCAGTGTAAATCCTCTGACGTCGCCACACACACACACACACACACACACACACACACACATACACACACGCACACACACACAGAGTAACAGTATATTGCACGAATATTGGCAAGAATTCATCATCTTTAATGTCTAGTGTGTGTGTGTGTGTGTGTGTGTGTGTGTGTAAACAGAAATCCCAGGCTTATTATAGCTTCTTTTATTGGTGTGACATTTCTTTATGTGACCTTTAATAAATCATATAATTATTGTAATCTTGTCCTGAGAGCCTGGTGGTGATGTGTATGAAAGCACAGGGAGGGAGTACCACTGAAAGACTGTATATATCACAGGAAAAATAATATGGAAAGAGAAGGAGGGAAGAGGATGATGATGATGATGATGATGATGATGATGATGATGATGAGGAGGAGGAGGAGGAGGAGGAAGAAAAAGAAATAGAGGATAAGGAATAAAGTGTAAGAAGGAAAGGGATGAGGAGGAAAAAGAAGAGAAGAATAGGAGTAGGAGAAGAGGGAAGAGGAGGAGGAGGAGGAAAATTTGGAGCGAGGAGATGGATTACAGACATTAGAGGGTAAATTCAGGCTAATAAGAGGGAAGGCTGGGTGTGGTGTGAAATGGAGAGGCAAAGGTGGCAGAAAGATCAAAAGGAATGCGTAGGAGGGCGAGAAGAGTAAATAAGGAGAGGGAAAGAAATGGAACGAGAGAACAAAATAGAAACAGAAGATATTTTCTGAAAAGCAGAGTAAAGGGAAAAGAAAGAAAGGTAGTAATAAAGAAAACTATTTATATTAATATAAACTGTTTATCACTGAACAGTTTGTACATGTGTGTATCTCATAGCATGAATAATATAAAAATAATCTCGTGTATTGTCAAACTAATCTTACTTACAAAGCTGCGTGAATAAGAAGATTTATACATTTAGTTCAATTGAAGCTTAAAAGGTTATTTATGAACGTTCAGTGAGGAAAAAAATATGGAAATCATATATATTACACACCTTCATAAGCCAGTGAGACAAACCTTGTGATCGGTGGAGGCTTCTGATTCCTTCCTAACTATACCACGAAACAAGCTCCTTCCATATAGGTGGTGTTTCGTGACAATATTTAAAGGACAAGTTTACCTCCTATACAATTCCTCCTACAATTCCATGCAGAGGTAATTTGCCTTGAGCCATTCGGAAGGTTGCACCACACACAGGGTTTAGTGGTGATGGCCATGTGTGTGTGTGTGTGTGTGTGTGTGTGTGTGTGAGAGAGAGAGAGAGAGAGAGAGAGAGAGAGAGAGAGAGAGAGAGAGATTGAATGTAGTGAGAGTAATGACAGAAGCCTCCCTGACCTGACCTCACATTATTAACGAGATAGAATAATATATTATACTTTTGGTATACTGCTCTGAGCGCCTTTCTATATAGATTATGGCAGGAAACAGTACCAAGTTAACAATAATAATAATAATGGTGTCCTGTTGCTTGGATGAGTTTGGAGGTATCAGTGTTGCTCCAGATTAACCAGCACAACTGTACCATCCATCCCCTTAATTAAGAGTGTGTGTGTGTGTGTGTGTGTGTGTGTGTGTGTGTGTGTGTATTGCTCCCCGACTCTACATCACCTCTTTATTCTCACGTGTTAAAGAGGTGGAAAAATGAGGTCAGAATCTTTATTTGCGAAGCTTACTAGTTGATTTTAAGTAAGAAAAACTCGATTTTTTTTTAATACAGACTGAGTTGCATGAGTAAAGAATGTGCAAAGTTTATTTTTTGTATGTTGTTATGATGCAATTGAAAGTAATACCCGATTCAAAACTTACTCTCGTTTTCACAAATTCTTCCCATTCCCCTCTTCACAATTTCTTCCATTTCCTATCATCTCTCTTCTCCTTTCTCTTTCCACCTCTTCATCTCTCTTCTCCTTTCTCTTTCCATCTTTTCATCTCTCCTACCTCATGACCTTCTCCATCCTTCCCTCTTCTGCATCCCTCCTCTATCTCATATATACACATATATATAATCCTTTCCTTTCTATGTACCCCCCACGACACAATCCCCCCCCTCTACCCCACCCCCACGACCACCCCTTCTCACCACCATCAAGGGGCCTTTGATATCCATGGTGTATTGTAGTCAGTCAATCGGTGCCTCCAAACTATGTCACACAACAGCATCCCTCGATATATAGGTGGTGTTTCGTGGCAGGGTTTGGAGGGATCAGAGGCCTTTAGTTCACCTCTTGACGTCCACCAGATTACTTCTCAAAAATACGAAATTCCCCTCAGGTTGTCTGTCCTTCTGTCCCACCTCCCTGCATGGTCAGACGGCCGTGAAGGATACTCTCTCTCTCTCTCTCTCTCTCTCTCTCTCTCTCTCTCTCTCTCTCTCTCTCTCAGACACACCCACACACGTTCTCTCTCTCACATATACACACACACAGAAACACACACACACACAGAAACACACACGCTCTCTCTCACACATACACACAGAGAAACACACACACACACTCTCTCTCTCTCTCTCTCTCTCTCTCTCTCTCTCTCTCTCTCTCTCTCTCTCTCTCTCTCTCTCACACACACACACATATATATAATGCCATACTATAATTTTGACATATAACTCCCTCTTTATCACACATCAGTAATTTGAGATCACACTTGTATACTGAACACTTGCATCCTCTCTTTCCTTCACTCTAAGTTTGTCTGTCCCATGCACCTTGACATTCACCTTGATCTTCATCCTCAACCTCCTTCCTTCCTTCCCTCGGCCTCTCAGGGAATATTTTGGTCACGTCTATGGTGAGGAAAAATATGTAAAAGATTAAAAAAAAATATATATATATATATATATATATATATATATATATATATATATATATATATATATATATATATAATTTTATATATTATTCTCTTTTCCTTCGACTATATCTATTTAATTCTCCTCTCCTTCGACTATATCTATTCGTCTAACTTTATCGTGTCTATAACCAATAAATGATGCACTGAACTGACCTAATTTATGTAACCTGAATCACACAAGAAACGCAACATCGTGTTTCTGAAAAATGACTAGAAATGAAAATGCGCTCAAATCGATCACACTTGGGGGAATGTGAGGTGCAACAGCTTCACAATATCCGTTTTTTTTAATAAAGTTAATTGCTGGAATCCGCTTCAACCAACTTCCAACGCTTGATTATAAAATGGTGTAATTTTCTTCTTACTCTGTATTCTGAAACGAGGATGAAAGTTGGACTGACTGCATATTATTTTAATTTCTAGCTGCTAGATTTGGAACAGATTAATTCAGGGTGTGTGGGAGTAGGGGACAGGCTTGGAGGGGTGGGTGGGGGTTTGGAGGGTGCGGGAATAGGGGGACAGGCTTGGGTTGGATAGAAAGCCTGTTCCCTATTCCCGCACCCCTCTAACCCCCCACTCAAGCCTGTCCCCCAACTCCCGCACGCCCCAAAACTCCCTCAAGCCTGTCCCCTACTCCCGCACCCCCCTAAACCCCCCCAAGCCTGTCCCCCTATTCCCGCACCCCCTTAAGGGACCCTGGGATGTAGTCAGAAATTTGGAAATATATGGAACCTTCAATTATTGCCATGAAACGTCACCTATATGGAAGGAGCTTGTTTCGTGGCATTGTCAGGAGGAAACAGAAGCCTCCAATTTTCATACACAATCACAGGTTCCTTAATGAAGTTTGGGCATCGGTGAGGGGAGTGTCTTATACATTTTACAAGTGAAAAATCTGAAACATGTAGATGGACTTTGGCATATCTGTGTGGTGAAGTTATGCCCTTACCACAACAACAACAACAATAATAATAATAATAATAATAATACCTTTTTGTAGTAAAGTAGATAAATATGTCTCCAAATGTTCCTTCTCTTGTGTAGAAATTATAACTCTGCGAATATGTACAGTCACGGTAAACTTTTCTGCATCACCTAGGAATGAAACGGACTCGAAAATGGTGTTAAACTTTCTGTTGGTCTCTGTAATATTATTGGTTTATAAGATTCACTCACATGGTTATCTTTCATTCCCCTGATGCAGCACTTTTGGCCGTGACTGTACGTAAGTGTGAAACCAGGGAATGAGGAACAAAAGAGAGAGAGACGTGGTAAAAGTTTAAAGGAAAAATTGAATACTAACAATAACACAAGAGATATTGGACCACAGACGAGCAGCAGTATGGAGAAGAGGATGGCAGTGATGGATGACTCCCCACATAGGACTCCCCCCTGTATCCCCTAATGGCCTCGCCAGGTGACGTCATTTATTTACATCATCGACAGGAGAGAGAGAGAGAGAGAGAGAGAGAGAGAGAGAGAGAGAGAGAGAGAGAGAGATAGGGAAGAAGAGAAAGAGAGAATGAGTGGTTGCTAGGAGGAAATGTGGATGGGTTACCTGAAATTATCTAACATTTTTACCTTTATAGTGACCTTCATTTTCAATTGCAGACGTCTTGGACAAAACCATATGAATTTAGAGATTGTATGTGTGTTAGAATGACTTGTGTGAATCTTATTATAATAATTATAGCTCGAAAATAAATTTAGAGATTGCCTGTGTGTTAGAATAATTTGTATTATTATTATTATTATTATTATTATTATTATTATTATTATTATTATTATTATTATTATTATTATTATTATTATGACAAGATAATGAAGGCCAATAGGCGTGGAAACAACTATATATACACAGACAACATTAGTTAGTAGTACGAACTAAATACCTTCCATTTCCGTCTTTCAGTCATGAAGTAATTTTCTCTCAAGTAGTATTTATATTATTTGATAAATTATTACATGAACTATGAAATTCAGAGCAACTCCAACAGTTATGAGAGTAAATGCTGGCTGGCAACTTGACACGAGAGAGAGAACAGAAGAGACAAGTATACGTGTGAGCAGAAGTTAAAGGGATAATACACTTTTGGTACATTGGAGTGTATTGTTTCCCCCAAAGAATGCCAGAAAACAGGGCCAGATGAATAGAAAATAATAGTGCACTGTTGCCTGGAATAGTTTGGAGGAATCAGTTGCTCCAGAATTACCAACACTGTATTCGACCTCTGTGACACGTGGCTTCCCAGAACAACACTTTGATATGCAACATGTAAACAATATTATACACACGACCCTGACACACAAACAACACCAACTTAACACTATTATTTTCAACTGTATATTCATGACAAAAACACAAAACCTTGAATAATTATACAAAAAACTCCTAAATGATATCTGACGACTCCTGCTGTTATGATTCCACCAGATGAAGTTATATCTATATTTTTTATTAATTTATTTATCTATTCATATATTTATTTTATATGTCTTATTTAATTTTATTTATTTTTCTTTTAATTATTATCATTATTTATTTTGTCGAATACCAGCATTACCGTCGACCAAAGATTAAACACAAATTGAATACACCTTTCAAAAAATAACATAAAATTATACAGTACAACATGCTAGAACTAACACCAGACGACTTTATTCATCACCTGCAGAGAAGATCCGTTGTCTAATAAGTGTTAAATGAATATAATACACAACAATTAGAAACAAAAGTTGGAGCATAATTCAACACCTGTAACCTCTCGCACTAATGAATTTTGTGTTGGTAAATCTGGAGCACCCGATTCCTCCAAACTATTCCAAGCAACAGAACACCATTATTATTGTTCATTTGGTCCTGTTTTACTGGCATACTTTGGAGGAATCATGGCACTCCAATGTACCAAAGTGAATTACCTCCTTAGATATACTCTACACGTATGAAGGAGTGTGTGTGTGTGTGTGTGTGTGTGTTTAAGGGTAACGTTAGGTAATACACATTTGGTACATTAGAGAGATTTGATTCCTCCACAGTATGCCAGTAAACAGAACTAGATGAACATTAATAATGGTGGCCTATTGTTTGGAAAAGTCTGGATGAATTAGTTGCTCCAGATTTACACTCTACAACCCCTTTAAAAGACTGACACTAAATGTGTTCCTATACTTGTGGCGCAGGGGTAAAAAATATATGTATATCACTCATATTGTTAAGATGTAGTAATAATAACAATAATATCTTTAACTAAACAGCAGCGTCTTTTTATTATTATTATTACAAGCACTGGCTTCGCCAGTAATTTGTTGATAAAAAAGGATTTCATTATTGCCAAAACAAATATCCAGAAGACAGGAAACGTGAAATTCTTTTTGGGAAAACTGAGTATCGGATTCAGGTTGCAGTGAGATCCCATCAGTGGTTAAATCCTGACTAATTTCCTCCCAAAAAAAAAAAGAAGAAGAAGAAAAGGGAGGAGGAGACCATATGCTTCTGACAATCCTGGACTCTGATTGGATGGAAAGGATTTGAACTGGACTTTCCTATTGGCTGCAGCTTCACTCCCCAGACGTGTGTGTGGGTGTGTGTGTGGGTGTGGGGGGGGGGGGGTTACAGGTGTCAAGGACGAATGGGAGAAAGGAAAAGGAGAGAAGAAGTAAGATTTAGTGAGAGGAATGAGAGAGATAGAATGAGAGAAAAGAAAGTGGAAGCATTAGTTATTATATATATAGAGGGAATAATTATACAGAAAGATAAAAGGACAAAATAACACGTAAATGAATCACAGCAGAACGGGATGATAAATATAGCAAAGATGATAAACAAAGGAAGAAAAAGGAAAAGAGAAAGAGGAAGAAGAAGAAGAGGAGGAAGAAGAAACAAGGGATTACACAGGGGGAGGGAATCAATGCATGGGGATGGATATATATACAAACAAAACACAAAGGGAGGAGGAAGAGGAGAAAGAAGAGGAGGAACAGATGACATCAAAGGTTTCAATAATTGCAATCACTTTCATCTCAAACATATAGTGCAAAGTTTGGATTTAAATTGTTTGTTATTTTATTATTATTTTTTACCCTATCACTTTGTTTGTGTGTTTTTGTGTTTGTGTCTTTCGTGTTATTAATTTTTATATATATATTTACAGTTTTTTGTGTATCACGGTTCCTTTCATTCTCTTTTCATTTGTATTAATCTTCTACAATTTTATTCATTTCTTCTTTTTCCCTTTTCTCTCATCACCATTCTTAAATTTCCTTTACTTGCTTTATTCTTTAATTTTCTTTAAGCCCATATTTCTTTACTCTGCATGGCCCCATTCCTTTCCATCTTTTTTTCTCACCTATGTTTTCTGTCATCTCCTCTCACCTCCTTCTGCACCCGTCTCATATCCCATCACTTCTCCTTTCATGTTTGCACACCTCTCACCTTTCTCCCTCACCACCAGGTACACAGTCATATCTTTCTTCTTTTTCTTCAACTTCTTCCTTTCCTTCTTTTTTTTCTGTGACCTTCTCCCCACCTCAAGCATGTCTTCTTTGCTTCTATGTTCTTGCAATCTCTCCCTCTCATCACTTTCTCCTTCTTCACACCCTCTATATAGATGTACCACCTCTTCTTCATTTTCCTCATTCTATCATCTATTATTTTGTCCTCTGATATATTTTCCCTATATCTAATTTTCCCTACTTAATTAAATATGTTCCTTCTCGCCCATTACTCGTTTTTCCCTTCCCCTTCTCAGAAAAATAAAAAATCCATCTCTTCCATTACGTTTTCTCGTGAGTATTTTTACCCCCATCCTTCAGTCTTGCAATCCTCCCAGCTCAAAACATGTTGCCTCAGGGATATCCTTCCTCAAAACATCCACTCTAGCTCACAAAAAAAAAAACATTTCAAATAATTTTACCTTACATTTCAACTCAGGTAATGAATAAAACTTCACAATACAGCTAAAACATCCTCACATCGTTTCTTTCTCACACATCATTTGACAGCTCACAGTGCCAATACTATTTTCCTTTTCATTACAGCTTACACACCAGCATATGTTAGTGTTATTTTTTTTTTCATTTCACAATACGTCTCTCCTCAAAAAAAAAAAAAGAAGTTCCAGAAATTAAATAAACTTTTCAGGAGTCAAGGTCACAGCATCACATCTAAAAACATTTCAGAAATTAAATAAACGTTTCAGGAGTCAA
>JAWZYT010002113.1:0-80000 GCA_034508575.1 Petrolisthes manimaculis | reverse complement strand
TAGACAAAACAAATATATATATACAGACCTCTATATTAGCAATCATGTGAAAATAATTGATGATATCATTTGAAGAGCAAAACTGTTTGAGTAAATATTACCAAATGGTGTGAAATCATAGACACCATTATCGCTCTGATAATTAGTTTGCTTTGACTCCGAGGGACACAAGGCCATTCATTAAGGGGCGTGTGATGTGATGTCAGCCAGGTGGTGTTGGATGCTACGGATTCCACCAGACTAGGCCACCAAACACATCAACTTAATTATGAAGCTGTTTTGTGGTACAGTTTGATGGAACCGACAACATACAATTTTCCCACAAAAGTCTTTCCCCCTTTAAGCAATATTTTCACAGAAGGCAAACGAACGGATCATTAAATTGCCCGTGATTATTATTTACGACCCAGATAATTTACAACAACACAGGGGGAGACTGAGTTGCAAAGGGTCTCTCTCCAATTACAATGACACAGGCGTGAACACATCTTGCTTCTCCTCTACTAACGACTGACATGTATGTACACTACAGGGAGAGGGTGTGGCAAGTCACTCCTTGTCTTAATTTATATCTTTTTACAATGGGTAAGTAAAGGAACCCTGCATGTGATGTAGTCAGAAAATTGGGAGGTAAATGAGTCCTTCAAATATTGCCACGAAACACTATCTAACTGGAAGGAGCTTGTTTTATGGCATGGTCAGGATGGATTAGAAACCACCAGATCTGATACACGATAATAGGGAACCTTAATTTGATATTGGTATGAAACTAGTGTGGTTTTATTATGCCATTTATCCCATTATTGATGTTGTAATTAATGTTGTTTTATAATGTTGTGAATCCCATTATTGATGTTGTTATTAATGCTGTTGTTGTTTTTATTATTCAGATCCGTTTGAAATGGCCGGTGTCCATTTTTCATTACAGATGGACAGTTTGATGGGCAGTTTGATGGACAGAGTGGCAACCCAGGGATGAAGGGAGACGCCGGGGTAACCTAGACAGAAACACCAGTGGAACGACGAGATCAGAAACTTCACTGAAATGGGTTGGAATAAACTGACAGTACAAATTAATAAGTAAATAAATAAATATATACAAAGAGATTGCCGCTGCTTCTGATGATGATGATGCCTTCTAGGAACGACTACACACACACACACACACACACACATAGGGCCTAACAGCTAGCAACACACCATCAACGACAAGCACAAAGTCAACACGGGTCACTGAATCAACACAGCGTCTATAAACACTCGCTGTGAAGGAGAATAGAATAGCTACCTAACAGAGGAACTGAGGTGGAAGACAAGGAACATGGAATGAAGGTTGGATGGAGAAGAAAGGGAACAAGGAATGAAGGTTGGATGGAGAAGAAAGGGAACAAGGAATGAAGGTTGGATGGAGAAGACAGGGAACAAGGAATGAAGGTTGGATGTAACTGCAGGTCTTCTCTCCTATTTCATTTCATTCAAGGATGTTATGTAATATTCCTGTACAATCACGTGCAATATTCTGCAACACCTTCGAATGACTCTGCCTCGATAATACATAAAAGAAGCTAACGAAAAAAACAAACGAAAGAGAAATGGAGGAAAATAATGGTGGGAAGAACCTCAAGTAACATGAGGAGAGAGTATGGGAGGGAGGGGGAGAGAGAATGAAAGGGAGGAGGGAGAGAGAGCGTGAGGGAGGAGGGAGAGAGAGTAGGAGGGAGGGGGAGAAAGAGTGGGAGGGAAGAGGGAGAGAGAGTGGGAAGAAGGAAGCGGAGAGAGAGAGTGGGAGGAAGGAGGAGGGAGAGAGTGTGACGTATATAATCTATCATATAAAAACCTTAACACATTTTTTTCTTCTACTTTTCGTTCCCTGTGTTATTGATCAGTACCGCCTGGCTGGGGACGTCTGTCTTAATTTTACGCCTCTGTTTTATACTTGGTCCTGACAGTCTATTTCTTTTCTGATCTCTCTTGTCCTGCTCAGTTGTGTCTTGCCTGCCTAATTCTCCAACTGTACATTTATGTTTTTCATTTGTTACCTTGTGTGCTACGATCCCGAATTATGTATAAGGTAAAAAAGTGGGAGTGGAGAAGTTAGTTTGGTTACGTGATAAACTCCTATTTCCCTCCCTCACAACAACACCTATACACACACACACACAGACACACCACAGTGCCGAATACAATGAAACGAAACACAAGTGAACAACAACACACACACACACACACACACACACACACACTTCCTGTAAACTCAGACAGACCTGATCGGAGGTAACGGCAAAACAGTCAATAAATAATGTAGAGAGGAATGTAAAGGAAATGCTACAATGTGACCAAAGAAGGAGGCAATGAAAAAAAGGAAAAGAAAACAAGCATTGCCATCAAAGGAACACAAACCGGTCACAACAGATTCCTGCCTCACTATTCCACCACCAGGGTCAGTCACCTCTGCATGGGACAGCGGGCGACACATCCACCTTTACCATTTACTGAATATATATATCCCCTTTTATATTTTCTTTTCTTTATTTTTTTTCTTCTGGGTATGTTTTCTGTTCACTGGCAGCCTATGTACAGTGGACAGGATTAATTCGCTTTAATCCGGTGAGTCCTGAAGGGCAAATAAAACATACATGTAACGGGTTAGTGGTTTGGTAGTGTAGTCTTGTGTTCTCATCTCGCCTTGGTGTTGTGTGTGTGTGTGTGTGTGTGTGTGTGTGTGTGTGTCCTTCTTTCATTTCTGCTTTCACTCTTTCCATCCTTGTTTCCTTAAATTCTTTCTTTCTTTTCTTCACTTATTCCTTTCTTTTCATCACTTTTTCCATTTTTTTTTCCTTTCCTCTAAAATTCTAAATAATGTTTTCTTCCTTACTTCTCTTTCGTCCTTCTTTCCATCCTTCCTTCCTTCCTTTCTTCTTTTGTTCCCACTCTCATCCTCCTTTACATAATGTCTCCTCCTCAACACACCTACCTCATTTCCCTGTCCTTCTCTTATACTAAATCTTATAAACCCTGGCAATTCGTTTGGTTTACTGCCTTGGTGAACTTGTTGGCCAATAACCTGTTTCAATGTAGGATATCGTTCACTGTTAGCAGAAAATATGGCAGACAAACAATAAAATAATAAAACAATAAAAACAAACAATAAAAATGGCCTTACATCATTTCTGAATCTGTATTAAAAGCAAGTATGATCATACAAAAAGAATTACGGTTCAAACGATTGATATTTAGTCTCGTAAATTCATTCCATCGACTCGAAATTCTAGGAGTGGGTAAGAACTAAGAAATATCTATGTTGACTGCACATAAAGAATTCGATCATATCTCAAATCTCAGTAATTAAAGTGAAGAATCTTGGAAGTCTACTATTATAAACGGTATCTTGCATGACCCTATGGTTTATGATATGCAAATAGGGTGATAAATAAATCTGCGGACCTTTTTTTATATTTTCATTATATACTTCTCTACAAACTGTACACTCGCAATCCAAAATATGTATCCAGACTTGATTCGAATAGCCTGATCGAGTAATAAACGAGATCAGACAAATATAAAACAGGATAAGTGTTATAATTGGTTCACTATAATAGTATGTCAAATGATTTAAATCTTCAACAAGACCTGGATGCATATTTTGAATTGAGAGTGTACTTACGGCACATATAAAGCGTTGCATGATTATCCTTGTATTTGACCCCCAAAAAAGAAAAGTTAATTATAAATAAAAAATATATTTACATACCGTATACGTCCTTTTAATCATAAATATTTTGACGCGAGGGACAACACGACACTGGGCTGGTTAAGGGAAGATTATTTTGTTGATAAATTGAGGGCTACTGATTCCTCCAGACTAGGCTATATGCCAAGAAACAGAGAGGACTTCAAAGTTACAAATAGGGGAGTCTGTTTCTTGGTATATAGTTTGGAGGAATCGGTAAACCTCCAATTCATTCAACAACAAAATATCCCCTTCATAGATCTACCATCACGACTTGTATCAATTTGCAAGGATGGAAGAATGCAAGCAGAGGAGTGGAAGGGGAGAAAAGGAAAAGCGGAAAGCGAAAGAATAAAAGGATAAGAGGAAAAGGAGGAGGAGGAGGAAGAGGAGGAGGAGGAGGAAGAGGAAGAGGAGGTAGAAGAGGAGGAGGAGGAGATGCGGGTGAAACTTTTGGAATTGACTAGATACACTGAGGTTTTACGAGAATGAGGAAGAGAGGGAAGGAACCAAGAGAGGCAAGAGAAGAATGGGAAGAGAAAGAAGGGGAAGATATAAAACCAAGGAGATGTAGGCTATATAGGAGAAAAAGAAAGTGTGGGAAGATGACGTAGAAAAAGAAGAAGCAGAAGAGAAGATAACATATAAGAGGAAGGAGAAAAAGTAAAACAAGAGACGAATAATACAACTAACTATATTATACATTCCTTCTTTTCTTACTTTATTTTTATTTATTTTTTCCTCCTGACTACAATAACTCATTCCCTGAAGCTTAAAAAAAAACCCTCATCACTAACCTAAGCATCACCTTTATAATGCATAGCCATCATCAGTACACACTCTTCAACACACTTTAATCACCCTTCACTTCCACTCCACATCCTGAAATTTACCTGCTAGGCTTGTGTGTGTGTGTGTGTGTGTGTGTGTGTGTGTGTGTGTGTGTGTGAGTGCTGGTTTATATTCCCCACTTAAATACTACCTTTCTCTTCACTTAAACATCATATCCATCATCATAAAATGCCATATATACATAATAAAGTTAATTTTCAGAAAGGTGAGTAACTGGGTAAAGTCAAGTGTAAACAAACACTCTCTGCCAGCATTATGTATAGGTGTCACCCAAAATATCTCCTGCAAGTTGCACCCCCGTCCCCTTTTGTCAGAGAGAGAGAGAGAGATAGAGAGAGATAGAGAGAGAGCCTGCATGATTGCTTGGAGGAAAATAATCTGTATGCAAAATCTAATATATAATACTGGCATGAGAGTGACACGAGCTATAACTCAGGGCTGCACCTCCAATAAAGAACTTCTCATAAATCGTCTCATAAAACCAACATACCAAGATAAAAAATGAAGAAGAAGAATGATGCTGACTGCTGAGACGTCAAGTGAGTTAATGAACTGGATGAATGTATCTCCAAATTATTTTATGTTACTTAGTATAATTATTATATTATTGTTTATGACGGCTGCTACAGTCTTCGGTACGACACATGACAGGTTGTACTCAAAGTTTTATGTACATTTTTTTCTTGATATTGGAAAAGTATGATTAGTGGCCCACATGGGGTTGGAACGCACGACCTCCGCGTTATCAGCAAGGCTCTCTAACCAACTGAGCTAACGGGTCAGCCAGCTGCCACTCAGTTGGTGTGACAAGAAGATGGTGAGGCAGGTGATGTGATGGTGATGAGGACAGTGACTGAGGAAGGAGCTGACACAGTTGGTGAGGTGGAAGGAGAAATAGATTGGTTGGACTGTGAGGGAAGTGGTGTAGAAGTAGTGGGGTTTTGTCTTACCACTTGATACTGTTTCTCTCTTCTTTCTTGTTTTACCACCTGACTGTTACACCATCTGTCTTTCTCACCAGCACCCCACCCCAACCAGCGGCCCGTTAACTCAGTTGGTTAGAGCGCCCTGCTGATAACGCGGAGGTCGTGGGTTCGACCCCCATGCGGGCCATTACACTTCTTTCCACGCTCCCTTTCATTACATACAGACTCTCTCTCTCTCTCTCTCTCTCTCTCTCTCTCTCTCTCTCTCTCTCTCTCTGTCACGTACACATAACCTACCTTTCTTCAGTTACACATCTTTCCTGCATCTACACAACCCTCCTACTCCATCTCAATACTGCATACACACAATGTTTTCTACCATATCACCTTTCATATAAGCACAAACTCTCAGAACAGACATGTACAGTACGTAATCACCTTTAGCTATACAACCTGTCCCTGAAATTATACTTACTTACAAAGCCACTCTACACCTACTAGCAGCCTGTTTTCATAATGTAAATATACATTTTTATATATACACAAGCTCCTCTCTCTCTCTCTCTCTCTCTCTCTCTCTCTCTCTCTCTCTCTCTCTCTCGTATGCTCAGTTTTCTCTCACTCCTCCCTTCTCTTAACACACAGCTTCTCTCTTCCTTCTATTCACTACATACAAACAGACTTTCTCACCTTTAATCCACTTGACACAAATCTTTTCTCCCCTTTATACTCCTCTTACTCCACTCAACATCTCTTTTTTTTTTCCCTCCATTTACCCATTTTATTTCTATATTTCCTTCCATCTGCCTTTCACAGTGTATCGAGAAAAAAATAATAACAAACGAGGTATTGTAATATTTCACTAAAACTCAAGTACAGGATGATATCTACTGACACACATCATTGTAACACCATCATCAAGTTTAATTAAAAGTGCATCTTCACTGGTATTCACTTTCTCACATCTGTAGCACGGACTTACACTAACTCAATGCAGTATTCAACTTTCACCCTCCACATAATTATTCTCCTCCAACATATCTGAAAATTATATACTCATAGTTTCTCTCGTTATTAGTCGTCGTAAACAGGAAGGAAGTCATGATTTTAAAACCAGTCAAAAAAGGGTATTAATGACACGACCCATACACACACACACACACACCTCTCACCGACTGTTGAATCTCAGTGTTATTTTATCATACAGTGAACCATATACTACTCTTACAAATTTGTGGTTTTGTGGGATAAATTCAGTCTAAAGAAAGATATAATAATTATGATACATACATATGAAGGAGTTTAATATCAATAAGCCAACTGGTTCCTACATTTCATTTCTCCCTCTCATACTCTCTTCCTCCCTCCCATACTCTCTTCTTCCCTCTCACACTTCCCATCTTCCTCTTACACTCCCTTCCTTACTCATGAAACAGGCCATGTAGGCTATATATTGTATAACCAAGAACGTTCTCAGAAGCATTGATATTTTTATAGCCTACCCAAGCTTGAAAATATCCCTGGAACTGGCTATGGAAATTGCCTAACTGGGCTATCTGCAGCATTATTAAATTATGCATACATACAACATCTTAATTGGTCATTCAAAAATACTATTATTATTGAGTGTCCCCGTGCATGGTGTAGTGGTATCGCATTTAGTCAAAGGTCCTGGGGTTTGTCTCCCATGCTTACTATATTTACACGTATTTACGTATATTTACTATATTTACGTATACCTGTGATGGAGAGCAAGGAAACTGTTATACTATGGTGTTGTATAGTGTTGTAGGACTTGTATCATCACCTCACGAAATACAAAACAAACATTGTCAATAAACGCACACCTAAGTTTTATCTACAGCCTGAATCAACACCATGAGAGAGAGAGAGAGAGAGAGAGAGAGAGAGAGAGAGAGAGAGAGAGAGAGAGAGGGCAACCAGTTCGTTCCAGGGTTCAATGATCTGATTGGTTGGACAGCATAAATAATCACCTTAACTTAACACTAACTGGTCATTGACGCCTAAATTAACCAAAATAACACATCAGAGCATCACCACCAACACCACATACAGCCTTAATAAAACACACACATCAAAACCAGCATAACGAAAAAAAAAAGTAAAAGAAAAGAAAACCGAGGTGAAGTTCATTTTGTCTTATTTTTAAATCAGGATCAAAACGAAAGAAAAAATAATAAGCAAAATAAAAGAAAAACGAGGTGCAGATAAATTTTTTTTTTTTTTTTCAGTAACAATTTATGACTGTTGCATTCCAGTCAGTCCGGGGTGAGTGGCCGGATTTGGAGTATAATATTAAAGTACGTTTTATTTTCTCTGGCTTTTCGATATAATACGCTTCGTCATTGAACACTGAGTGAAGTGCATGAAACGTGGGAACACCTAAAAAGAGTATTATCAAATTTTGTTTCTTGGTGTATAGACGACGCGAATTTAATATTATCTCATCTCTACTTCTATGAGATGCTGATAAGAGACTATACAGTATAATAATACACGTGTAATTAAACACAGGAGAAGCCAATTCATTATATTTTGATGCATGACTTAATGGGATTATAATTATTTCCAAACGTTTGCCAGGAGGAGCATAACATGTATTATTATTATTATTATCTCTGTTTAATTAAGGGAGTAGTACATGTAGTGTTGGTAAATCTGGAGCAACTGATTCCTCCATACTATTCCAGGCAACAGGCCACCGTTATTTTGGTTAATCTGGTCCTGTTTACTGTCATACACTGGAGGAATCAAGGTGCTCGAATGTACCAAATGCATATCCTATTATCTATCCCCTTTTAATTGACTGATTAATTGTTGTGTCAACACCTTCAAATGAAACTTCCGAAACAATAACAGTTTTTCTCTGTAATTGTGGTTCATAAGATTAACTCAAATGGTACACTTTCATGGACCATAAATGGGACTTTTGATCGTGACTGTATAAAGAACACTAATCAAACAGACCAAAAGAGTGTGAAAAAAAATACAATCCAGGGAAGGAATAAGGGAATGACAAAAGAAACAACAAAATAAAGAGAGAAAGAGAGCATCTGGATGAACGAGGTGACAGGGAATGACTACATGAATGTATAAAATGACTCACGAATGAAGGGAAACAGACCACACACAGAGAGAAGACAAACAGATAGATAGATAGATAGACAGATAGATAGGTATATTGACAGACAGACAAACAGATGGGTAGATGGATAGTAAGTGAAAGAGAAAAATGCAAAGGGTCCAAAATGAGAGAGAATAAAGAGAGAAATACACACAAAACAAAAACACGATTTAGTGGGACAAAAAAACTGAAAAAAAGGTGTGGGGAAAAAGAAAAGGAAGCGACGAATGAGAGGGAAAATTTCAGACTGTTTTGCCTGGATGCAAAATTGCACGAATATAAATCAGAGAGAGAGAGAGAGAGAGAGAGAGAGAGAGAGAGAGAGAGAGAGAGAGAGAGAGAGAGAGAGAGAGAGAGAGGATACGTCTAGGATAAGGAAAACTGATGAATGAACCGAGAACGTGAGAGAAAAGGAAAGATAAATGGACTCGTGTAATTAATACAAAGCACACGTAGCAAGCGGAAAGAAATGAGAATAATGAAGAACAGAAAGTGAAAATAAAAAGAAAAACATGAAGAAAACTGAGAGGAAAATGAAGAGAAATAAATGAAAACAGAGAAATATGAAAAAGAGGAAGAAAGAAATTAAAAAAGAGAACAATGAAGAAGGGAGATAAAGAAAAGAATGAAGAGAGAGAAATGAAAGAAATAAGAATGAGGAAACCTTATAACCTCCTTAATTATATAACAAAAGTCGTGAGTGTAGCAGTCTCTCTCTCTCTCTCTCTCTCTCTCTCTCTCTCTCTGTCCTACCACACACAGATTCCCCTCTCCCTCTCTCTGTCCCCACAAATTAACTCAAACCCTCTCATTCTATCCTCACTAAAACTCACTCAGATCTCTCTCTCTCTCTCTCTCTCTCTCTCTCTCTCTCTCTCTCTCTCTCTCTCTCTCTCTCTCTTCATAACCCCTTAACTGTATTGATGTTGTTTACGTGAGAGGGAAACATTACCCCTTGTCCTGTTCCCCACCACCACCACCATCAAGGTCAGTCAGTCCATGTGTGGCAGTGCGTCGTTCGTGTCACCCTCTGTTGTATCCAGCAGAAAAATTTTAAAGGAATGTAAATATTGACTGACCTTTAGAAAAATTTTAAAGGAATGTAAATATTGACTGACCTTTTGTTTAATATATCCCCTATTTTGTAATATTGAGGGCGTCTGTTTTCTGGCATATATAGTTAGGAGGATTCAGCATATATACCTTCCAATTAACCAACAAGAGAAATCTCCCCTTAATACTTGTGTAATATACTCTAAACTTAACTATATGTACGACTGACACACATACACACACATTTGATAAGTTGTTATATATTACCTCTTCAGCCACTATTGCCTACTCATATACTCTAACCCAATAGTCACTCACTACTCATCATAAATTTACTACCTTATTCATTCATTCAGTTTTTGTTTTTAAATAATATCACAGAGTGTATGATTATATTCATTCTCTCCATTCACTAACTCATTGTACACTCCTTCACTCATTACTCACTCCTTCACTCCCTCAGATATACAATCACTCACTCACTCACTAATCAGACATCCACTCACTCCTTCACTCACTCACTCACTAATCAGACATCCACTCACTCCTTCCCTCACTAATCAGACATCCACTCACTCCTTCACTCACTCACTCACTAATCAGACATCCACTCACTCCTTCACTCACTTACTCACTAATCAGACATCCACTCACTCCTTCCTTCACTCACTCACACCAATCAGTTATTAATTTTTCTCCACTCATTGACTGGTTCTCACAGTGGCTTCAAAGCATTCCCTCACCTATACCTATCTCTCATTATACTCTCTCTCCTCCACTCATCCATCACTCCCTTCATTAGCCAACACTTCAGACAGTGATCATGTGACTCTTTTCATTAGGGACTTGTCTTAGAGGTTCCATGTCTCGTGTGTGTCTGTGTCTGTGTGTATGTGAGTGTGTGTGTGTGTGTGTGTGTGTGTGTGTGTGTGTGTGTGTGTGTGTGTGTGTGTGAAAAAGAGAAAAAAAGGATTAACATCAGCCGTCTGTGTGTGTGTGAGAGAGAGAGAGAGAGAGAGAGAGAGAGAGAGAGAGAGAGAGAGAGAGAGAGAGAAAGGAGGATTAACCTTGGCCATCTCTCTCTCTCTCTCTCTCTCTCTCTCTCTGGATACAGGTGTCAATACGAATAAAAGAAAGGGTAAAAAGGCTTGACAATAACCATTCGGCAAAGCACACACACACACGAAAAGGAAATAATATTTAACATTGAATTTAACCAAACAGATTATTTATATAATTGAAGATATATATATGCATAAACATAATTATAGGAATAAAATCCAGTAAATGCTTAAAAAGAAAAAAGAAACTAAATGAAACAATAGGATCATCAGCAGTTTTATGAAAAATAGATTAAAGGTGCAATAAAGTAGATATGGACAAATCACTGTGTTAGGAAGAACAGAACTTTGCTAAATTATAAACGAATTTAATTAATATAAAATCTCGTCAGTAAGAATTATAACATATGAAAAGTCTACACTTTTACAATTTATATATAATATATTTTATGTACCGGTAACTATAAAACATAAAGGTAGTGAATATTTACAAACAAAAATAGCTGAAATATATACGTCAAACATGTGCCAGCCAAGGTATCCGATAATTACAGTGTTCCATGGTTGAGTAATAAGGTATAGTGAGGGAGTTGTTGTTGTTGAAGTTGAAGTTGTGTTGTCGACTGGTGCCATGACAACACAGGCAATATAAAGGCACTGGCTACTTTTCTGGGAGGCATTGAAGCACACACCCTCACACGTGTACACATAAAGGAGCACGTGGGCAGCAACTAAATGGTCCATATTACGAGGTGAAATTTACTGTAAAGAGGCAAGTAGGGCTAGTGTCGAATTTTCAATACTACTCGATAATATTTACTTTTACGTTCAAATTCTCTCTCTCTCTCTCTCTCTCTCTCTCTCTCTCTCTCTCTCTCTCTCTCTCTCTCTCTCTCTCTCTCTCTCTCTCTCTCTCTCTCTCTCTCTCTCTCTCTCTCTGGACAATCATGAATACGGAACTGTACCGTACATAATTTAGATACACACCGAGGCACAGGTAGCGCTCTGGTCTGGTAACACTGCATAATTTTATGGCCGAGGTAGATCTTCACCTCATACATAATTATCTGTATGAAGGCTTCCCTAAACACACTTAGTACATTATCATACATTCATACCCACCTGAAAAAAACAAAACATACATTCCTCCCTCTCTAAAGAATGTGTAAACAACTTGCATAAAGGTATTTTTGAACACACTTAGGCATTATACCACACGCACACTGAATTAATCGATGTAACACAATGTCAACTCTGTGACAGAATAAGAAAGTTATGAGTGACAGATGAGGAATGAGATCAGAGGGTTTACTGTGAGGACCTAAAAAATAAATAGCAGGATGTGGAGAATGTTGATTTTGGTGTTTATTTTCTCCGGATCTCCACTAGCTTAATATTAAGTAAGGATAGTTGTAATATAGTGAGGCTGTTGGATAATGATAAAGATAATAATTAATATGATGATTTTCATGATGATAATTTTGGTATTGGTGATGGTGATGATAGAGATGTAATGAAGATGAGTATATGGTGATGTTAGTAGTTGTGGTGGTGGTGGTGGTGATTTTTGTTTCCTCCCTGTTACTCGGGTTACCTCCCTGCTGCCTATATACTTACCCTCACAGTCCCACTCCACTTCCCCTGCCAACTCACCTTCCCCTGCTCTCATAGTCCCATTTATTAACTCCACTTCCCCTTCCAACTCACCCTCTCCACCTCCGTCTCTTTATCCACTCCACTTCCCCTTCCACCTCACCCTCCCCATCCCAGTCCCCTTTATCCACTCCACTTCCCCTGCCAACTCACCTTCCCCTGCTCTCCCAGTCCCCTTCATCCACTCCACTTCCCCTTCCACCTCACCTTCCCCACCTTCGTCCCTTTGCTTCTCTGTTTAACTGTCGCTGTTTGTATTGTGGTCCCTTTCAACTTGGCCCCCTCATCCTTTCTCTCCCTCCCTCTACAATTTCTCTACATCTCCGTCTCCTTTCAGTCTTCTCTCCCTCTTCTTTTGTCCATCAGGCCCTCCCATCCCCTCTTCTCCTCCCCTCCTATCGTCTCCTCACACTGCAGACCCTTCATTGCTATAGTTCATCTCTTACGATAATTCATTTTTATTTCCTTTCTCTTCCCTCCCTCCCATTCTCGTTTTTTTTATCACATCACCTCCTCATTCCTTACAATACCTCTCTTCCTGCCCCATATCTTTATTTATTTTATTTTCACTTCTCTTCTTTCCCTTCCTACACCTCATTTGCTTTCCTCTCTACCATCCCAGGTCATTTCACAGTTATCTTCTCATCTCAATCTCCTGTCATCCAAGCCTCTCTTCTCATTTCCTCTCATATCTCTTCTCTACCGTTTCTACCTCATCTCTCCTCTACACCCGGTTCCCCTCGTCCTTCACTTCCTCCATCTGTCGTCCAAATTTCCCTCCCTCCCCTTCACCTATGTCGCTCTAAAACCTTCCTTCCGTCCCGCCACTTTCCCCTCCATTTAAACTTCGTGTTACCATCACTTCTCTTTTCCCCTTTTCATTTCCTCTTCGCCCTTCTATTTTCCCCTTTTCCTCCACTTACTTCTTTCTTATCATCTCTTTTCATCTTTCTTTCTTATAGTCTATTTTCCTTTTTCTCTCCTCAACATTATTCTCTAAACCCCTCTTCTTTCCCTCCATTTCCTCTCTGACATTCACTCATCTTTTGTTATGCTGACAGCTTGTGCTTTCATAATGCTTCGCTGTGTGTGTGTGTGTGTGTGTGTGTGTGTGTGTGTGTGTGTGTGTGTGTGTGTGTGTGTGTGTGTGTGTGTGTGTGTGTGTGTGTGTGTGTGTGTGTGTGTGTGTGTAGCAAGAGAGTTTTTTAGAGGTGGTGGTGTTGTGTGTGTGTGTGTATGTGTTCCATGAGGATATTAAATGTTAGGCTATAATATATACACATAAAACAGAAAGCTTGTGCATGTAAGTATGATTGGTTTTGTTTCCGTGTGTGTGTACGAGTGCTTGTATGTTTGCTTATGCAGTGTATGAGTTATGTATGTAATGCACTACACACACACACTATACATGCCCCCCCCCCTCTCTCTCTCTCTCTCTCTCTCTCTAACATTACCCTCGTTATCCTGAGTCACGCCTAGTCGTCCCGCCCCACCTGGCTATTGTTGGCCAGGAAAAGGAGCCTAATTGGACATTTTCTTCCGTAGCCAACCAATGAAAGGTAGCGAACGTGTCCTAATTGTTGTGTGTGTGTGTGTGTGTGTGTGTGTGTGTGTGTGTGTGTGTGTGCAGTACTGAAGTGTATTGTTGTGAGGGTGTGTGTGTGGGTGTTTGTAATGGTGCAGGTGGAGTAATGATGTTTGTTTGTGTCTGGGGTGATGTGTGTGTGTGTGTGTGTGTGTGTGTGTGTGTGTGTGTGTGTGTGTGTGTGTGTGTGTGTGTGTGTGTGTGTGTGTGTGTGTGTGTGTGTGTTTGTGTGTGTGTGTGTGTGTGTGAGTGTGTGTGTGTGTTATAAGAGAGTTTTTTTTATGTGTGTGTGTAGTAAGAGAGTTTTTTTATGTGTGTAGTAATAAAGTTTTTTTATGGGGTTGTGTGTGTGTGTAATAAGAGTTTTTTGGAAGAGGTGTTGCGTGTATGTGTGTATAGTAAAGTAGTTTGTATACAATGGGGTGGTGAGTGAAGTAAAAAATGGGTTACAATGAAAAGTTTTAAAGTAAAGTAAAGCCTGTTCCCTACTCCCGATCCCCCCTAACCCCCCCCCCCAAGCCTATCCCCCTATACCCGCACCCCCTTAACACAAATATCCACACTAAGTAATGTTCTATTGATTCACCAAATACTCAAAAAAGCCTTAATTAATCAACTTTTATGCACTTAATTATACATATAGTCATACATACATACATACATACATACATACATACAAGCATATATACATACATACATACATACTATATACGTGTATTACCGTTCCACTGCAACCGTGGACAATTTTATCCTTCTTTCAGAACAAGATAAGAGTGGGAGAAAGATAAGGAAAGTGGTGAGAAAGTTGAGAAAATATATGGGTGAAAGAGGATGAGGATGAGGATGATGAATGGGGATGAAAAATACGAACAGTGGAGGAAGGATGAGAGTACTAGAAAAAAAAAAAAAAGATGGATACGAGGCTGACATGAACAAAAAATATATAAGAAAGCCAGACGAGAAGAAAGATAAGATAGATGTGAGGCAGACATAAATAAATAAGGAGAGAAAAAAATTATGATAAGAAAGATAAGTATAGATGAGAGGCAAACCAAAAAAAAAAAAAAAAAGAGGAGAAATAAAAATGAATTGAAATATTAGCCAAAGAGAGGAAAAATAAAAATGATAACCTCTGGCATGCCAATACAAACGAAGAAAAATGAAAACATATGAGGACATAAAATAAAAAAAGGAGGAGAGAGAAGAAAGAAGAATGATGGAACTGAAACAAACATTAAGTCGAGAGAGAGAGAGAGAGAGAGAGAGAGAGAGAGAGAGAGAGAGAGAGAGAGAGAGAGAGAGAGAGAGAGAGAGAGAGAGAGAGAGAGAGAGATACAGTAGAGATAAGAAGCAAGGAGTAGATAGAGATAAGAAATAGAAATGAAACACGGAGACAGGAAATATATGAAATGATGACAGGGAGAGACAAGGAAGAATAATGATGAAAAAAGAATGTCAGTGAGAAATATGATGTGAATAGGATGAGAAAGAGAGACATGACAAGGAAGGAGAATGGTGAGGAAGGAGTCTGAAGGTAATGGCAAAATGTTTACCCTCGGCTCACTAACAGTCTTGCCACTCCCTTGTGTGTGTGTGTGAGAGAGAGAGAGAGAGAGAGAGAGAGAGAGAGAGAGTCTTCATGAGTTATGTACTTGAGTAAGGTCTTTAAGCGTTGTGTGTGTGTGTGTGTGTGTATGATACAATCATTATGTAGTCTGTGTATGTGTATTCTTATTTATGTCTGTACTTTATTGTGATATAAATACATAAATATAAATGCATGACGTCGGCCTGCAAGGTTATGCCTCTGACCTCAACAAAGCATACATGACTATGCAACATGTAAATATGGTTTCCTGAAATAACATTAAAAATCTACGATACAGAAGAAGCAAAAAAAAAGTGTATTCATATATCTGATGGAATAATTTTTCTCATCTACCTGGATCGACTTTCATCGTATACTGTAAACAAATGAGAAGGAAGTGAAGCATGTAGTGGATGGAACACCATACTAAGATACATATACCAATTCACATATATCAATTCACATTATACCAATTCACATATACCAATTCACATTATACCAGTTCACATATACCAATTCACATTATAACAATTCACATATGCACTGGTTATGACTTAAGGACATGATGGATTTCAAGGGATTAAAGTGTCGAATGCAACAGTCAAATGGAGCAGATTATATGCCTTCAATATATCTTGGTAATCTGCCAGGTCCATTTGGGTATTGTCACTCTTTTCTATAAATAAGTTTCTTATGTCTGTAGTAGTTTCTTGTTAAATTAAATAAAGTTACTTATCAACAATTTAAGAATGTGAAGAGACCTTATACGTATAGTATAGAATCATTATCACTAATACGTAATAGTAAAATAATCTGTTTACTGATCTGAATTTTGTTATTTATTTTATCATTATTATCACAGAAAAATAAAATGTAGAGAATCTTAACTGGTGAAACTGTCGTGCGGTTTGTGTTGTTGTCATGTTTTAGAAGTGTCCTATACAGTGAATCCTGGGTAATGCTGAACACACACACACACACATACACAGAGGGACGCGTGGCACCTCAATGTCAACACTCCCGACACTGAGAGGAAGGGAAGGGAAGGGAAGTGAAGGGAAAAAAAAATGAAGAAGGAAAAACGGGAAGAAAAGGCAGGGATGGAGGAGAATAAAAGGGAGAGAAAGGGAAAGGATGAGAAAGGAAGAACGAACAGAAGAGAAGTGAAAAAAATTAATAGTATCTAGATATAAGCGAAGGGAAGAGACAGGACACGAGAAGGAAGGAAAGATATAAAAAAAAAAAAAGGAAAGAGAGAAGGTGAACTAGATTACAGGGAGGGGAAGAGATAAAAAGAAATGGGGAAAAAGAGGATGGAAGAGGAAAGATAATGAACTGCTGAATGGAGATAAATGTGTAGAGGAAAGTAAGGATGAAGGAAGAGAAAAGTGGAAAGATGAAAGATAACAACGAGGAGAGAGAGAGAAGAGGACAGAAGGGAAAAGGAGAGGAAAGGAAGAGACATTGAATAAGTAGAAAAATGAGAGAGAGAGAGAGAGAGAGAGAGAGAGAGAGAGAGAGAGAGAGAGAGAGAGAGAGAGAGATAATGGACTGCAGAGGAATAACACAAACTATGATGAAAGAATTAAGAGTAAATTACAATAAAGGGAATAAGTAGGATTATGGATTATCATTTTTCACATCTAATAAAATTCTTTGTCTCTGTCCTTGGTGCATGACTATAACTTCTTCACCCTTTTATGTTTATTTTTTATTGGTAGTGGTTTCTTATTTTCCTTTTATGTTCTATTATAACTACAATGAACTGCATTTATGTTTTGTTTTCCTTTACACTTTTTACACACATTTTCACTTAATTTTTTGTCTTGTCTTTATCTTATATTTCATTGTGTTGGTGCTGAATTAACTTTTTTTTATTTCACTTCCTCCTCTCCATTTTTTTCTATTATTACGACCACACTTTTTATTTCTCATTCCATACATGCACCCTTCCCCTATAACATATAAATGACTTTCTTTATTTATGATTATTGCTATTTTTTCTTTCATATATTTTTTATTGTCACTCACACACAGTAAATATGTGACTGGAGGAAGAGCTACTGATTCCTCCAATTTAAGGTGATAATTCTTTTTTGGTAGATTGGAGTGCCTTGATTCCTCCAAAGTATGCCAGAAAACAGCTAGGAACTTCAGAGGAGCGAAAAATAATGGTGTCCTGTTGCTTGGCATAGTTTGGAGGATTCATACAGTTGCTCCAGAATTACCAACACAAAAATTTTCTCCTTAACTATCGTAACAAATCCATTCGTTCACTGAGGTCGTCTGTTTACTGGAAGAGTTTGGAGGACTCGGTATCCCTCCAATTCACCAACAACAGAATCTCGCCTTAATGTGGTTGACTGCTAAACTGCCTGCCCTATTTATCTATCTATGTATTTATCTATGCCCTCCAGCACACATCCCAAGGCTATCTATCTATCTATTTACCTATCTATCTATGCCCTCCAGCACACATCCCAAGGCTATCTATCTATCTATTTACCTATCTATCTATGCCCTCCAGCACACATCCCAAGGCTATCTATCTATCTATCTATGCCCTCCAGCACACATTCGTATATTTTGGAGTTTTATCTTCTTTGCAGTATTCCCTGTGAGGCTACATGTTTACACTCTGGTACATGAGGTGGGTTGAAACATGTCGTGGTGTGTGTGCCAGGCGTGAGGACCTGTGATCTTAGTGGCCTTCCTTGCTCACACACACACACACTTCCTTCACACACTTGTCCCTCACACGCTCTTTCTCTCTCTATCTATTTCTCTGTTGTCTCTTGCTCACCCTATTCCGTTTTCTATCTATCTGCGGTTTCTCTCTCTCTCTCTCGCTCCGTTTTCTATCTATCTGCGCTCTCTCGCTCTCACTTGTTGTCTCATGCTCACCTCTCTCCGTTTTCTATTTATCTGCTCTCTCTCTCACTCTATCTTATTATCCTTCACATTTTCCATTTTTACATTCTGTTGCTCAACCTCTTTCACTGTTTACCTTTCTCTCCTTTAATTTTTGTTTACACACCCTTCATCACACACATATATACTTCTCATGCTGTAAATGAAACTATGGAAACTATTATTATCCAGTGCCTACGAATAACGTGAAAAAAAACACACACACACACATATTAAATTATCCTTGCATC
Organism: Petrolisthes manimaculis; assembly: GCA_034508575.1. Taxonomy (NCBI): domain Eukaryota; kingdom Metazoa; phylum Arthropoda; class Malacostraca; order Decapoda; family Porcellanidae; genus Petrolisthes; species Petrolisthes manimaculis. The sequence continues at coordinate 61,246 of JAWZYT010002113.1, read as the reverse complement.
ATGAATAGAAAAATTACCCCCCTTTCCTTTTCTTCCTCTTTCTATACTAAACGCTCCTCCCCCTACTCCTTCCTTCTCCCTCCATCCTTGTTTTCTGATTTCCTTTCTCCTTTTATTTCCTGTTTTGTACACAATATTTTTCTGGTCTCTTTTTTTTTTTTTACTCCTTCCCTACTATTCTCTTCCATTTTAGAAAGGGGGAAGGAGAAAGGAGAGAGAGAGAGAATAAAGAGTGCTGGACTGAAAAAAGGAGATAAACAAGGTGATTTTTTTTTTGGGGGGGGGGGCAAAGAAAAGTTAGAAATGAAATGAGATAGAAGAGACATAGAAGAGGTGAGGGAAAATATGAATGAAGCAGGGAAGAGAGAAAATAAAAACGAAGCAAGGAAGAGGGGAAATAAAAGTGAGGCGAGGAAGAGGGGAATATTAGAGTTAGGTTAGAGTGAAATAAGAGAGAGGAAAAAATGAGAGTGAGAGAATAAAGGGAGAATGTGTGTTGAAATGAGGCAAGACAATCAATCTACCCTTCATGTCACAGAAGCAGCAGTGCACTGGGAACAAACCTGACCATGCAGTTCCTTATTCTCTCTCTCTCTCTCTCTCTCTCTCTCTCTCTCTCTCTCCCCTTGTCAGATCCTCTCCTCTCCCTCTCCACCTCTTCTCTCTCTCTCTCTCTCTCTCTCTCTCTCTCTCTCTCTCTCTCTCCCCTACGACTGGACTTCCTGTTTCTCCCTCCCCAGCCCCAAGCTCGTCTGACTGCATGCTTGCTTCCCTGGATCTTCACTCCTTACCTGCTCTCTCTCTCTCTCTCTCTCTCTCTCTCTCTCTACTTGTCAGATCCTGCTCTCCCTCTCCACCTCTTCCATCTATCTCCTTTCAATCCTTCCTCCTTCTCTCGTTCCCCATCTATCCTTCCTCCTACTGATAGATAGATATACCCTTTGTTTTCCTCTCTTTGTTTTTATCTGTCTCTTCTATATTCCTAACTCTCCGTCCTCCTTCAGTCATTCTCTCTGCCAGATTCCATAAACTAAAAGCAAACCAAACTTATTGTACAAATAATACACAAGTCAGTGATCGAACACTGTCACATAAAAACACACACACACTTGGGAGTCGGTTTCAGGCAGTCCGGTGAAGTCTGAAGAGTTGTCGAGAGCAATACAACAGACCAACATAATATTACAGACACTCGGCGGTTTGTAAAATAATACAAAATTGTTTACATATATAGTGAGTACATGACAGTGTGAAACATGATCGATCGTCCACATGAACGGTAATAGAAAAGGCAAATAATGACAGGAAGGACGACAGGATATGACACACAACAACCTATTATAAAATTGATTGTATTCTATATACAGCCATGCAACGTAACAAAATAATTAATCCAGTTTTTTAATCCACTATCACAAAGGACATTAAAATATACGTCTGAATGCATGCCAGTTAAATTTCCTACTCACCATAAACAACTCGTAATTATGTTGTTTGTTGTGTTCTTATTCAATAATACAATGTTCTTCACTTCAACTTCTTCCCCTCAGATGCCCTTACTCCCACTATCCCTCCCTTCCTATCCCTGTTTCCTATCAACATCACCACTATCCCTCCTTCCCTATCCTTGTATCCTACCAACACCACCACTATCCCTCCCTATCCTTGTATCCTATCAACACCACCACTACCCCTCCCTCCCTATCCCTGTAACCTACCAATACCAACACCCCTTCCCCATCCCCTTATCTTTCCAACAACGCCATCCCTTTTCCCTCCCTGTCTCCAACCCACCAAAATTCCCCCCACTCCCTTCCTCTCCCAGCATCCTCCGGGCACCTTGTCTCCCTGTCCCCTTCTTTTCCCTCTCTGCCTCCTCCTCCTCCTCTCCCCCACTCATTCCCCGCCTGCTCGCCTTGGATATCAGTACATTGACCCTTTCCCCCTCCACCTCTCTCTCTCTCTCTCTCTCTCTCTCTCTCTCTCTCTCTCTCTCTCTCTCTCTCTCCATTTCTCCTTCCCTGTCACTTCATTCATTCCTTTCTTCTGCTCTCTATTCCATCACTCTCCTTTCAGTCTCTTCAACACTTTTGCTATTCTCTCTACTTCTCCTCTTCGTTCTTGGTTTCCTCTCTCCTTCTTTTCTACCCAATTTCCCTCCTGAAGCTAAACGGTGTCAATGACCTCAACACGAGAGAGAGAGAGAGAGAGAGAGAGAGAGAGAGAGAGAGAGAGAGAAGGAATGCGTTAAACAATACGAACGAACATGAATGGATTAATCTTCCATCTACTTTCCTTCCCTTCCCACCCCCCTCCCAACTATTCTTATTATTACTCCCACCATACGCGGATATTCTTCCTCCCTTCAACCCCTCGTCCATCATTCATCCTTTCTTCTTCCTCACCCTCTCCTCCTTCTCAGTCCATTGTTTTTCCCTCCCTTCGTTCCTCCCTCCATATGTTGATTATGGCATATCTCTGTTTTTCCTTGATATGTTATTGGTGATGATTGAAATGTGCATCTTATATGAACACGTATATACTCAAACCAGAAGGAGTAATAGAAAATAACATATCTCTATTTTGATTTCACTATTTTTATCTACTGCTATCAGAAGTTATACAAAACTATCTAAAGCCATTAAGGGCAAGAATCTGTTGATATTTGTATTGATGATATACCTGTGTGATCATTAATTAACATACACACAAGACCATAAACAGACCTAAAGACATACAGATTCAGAAACAAGCAGGAAAAAAAAGGGCAAAAAACTGACAGACCCCAAACCAGACAGTTGCCATTGTATTGTAGGGCGAGGGTAATAAACCAAGGAACTTTACCCTAACTACATTAGCTGCCAGAGTCGGCCATCTTTGCTTACATCCCAGGAGATATTGGGGGATCTAACCAGATTTGGCCGGACTCACCTAAATCCCTCGTGACAGCCAGATTGTCAGATGCTATAGCCACGAGTAACAGATAAAGTGACACTAACCGCGATACATTTGTGCTGAATCTAAAGGAACGGTGGCTTTTTTACGATTTTCATTTGTTGATTAATCTGAAAAAAATATGGTTTGCAAGTCAATTCATCCGTGTGATGTCCAATGTCGTAATTCCAAATGGGATGACTTACAAACTGCCCTGTCATAATAATGCCCTTTGATCCTCTCTCCGAATCACACTTTAACCAAAATAAACACTGTGATTCTATTGGCTAAAAGGCAGCCACTGATTCCTCTAATAAAATCCAATATCACCTATACTGGACACTGAGGGAATCCGTTTCATAACATTGTTTGGAAGAACCACTCGCCTCCAACTGTCTGTCTGTCATCACATTAGCTAAACAAACTGCTGCTGACTGAGATGATAACTAATTGATGCATAGAATAACACAAATGATGTTATGTTAAAGAAGTTGGTGATGATGGTGGTGGTGATGGTGATAGTGGTGGTGGTTTTGGTGATAGTGGTGTTGGTTTTGGTGATGGTGGTGGTGGTGGTGTTGGTGATGGTGTTGGTGATGGTGGTGATAGTGGTGTTGGTGATGGTGATGGTGGTGGTGGTGATAGTGGTGTTGGTGATGGTGGTGATAGTGGTGGTGGTTTTGGTGGTCTAGTCGTCATGGCAACGCTGATATACTGACCATAAACTGACTGAACTTTGACCTGTCCTAGTATTACCTTGTGAAGAGAAAAGAGAAAAAGGAGGAGAGAGAAAGATTTTACAGTGAAGAGGAGGAGAAGGATGAAAGAAAAAGACGTTGCAATGAAGTTGATGAGGAGAAGGATGAGAGAAAAATGTTGCAGTGAAGAGTAACGAGGAGGAAAAGGAGGAGAGAAAAAGATGCTGTAGTGAAGAGAGAAAAGAAGGAAAATGAGGATGAGGGAGAAGGATGTTACAACGATGGAAGAAGGCGGTACAATGTAGAGCTAGAGATGCCAAGGAAAGGAGATAAGTGAAGCAGAAAGAGATGGTGGATCAGGAAGGAAAGAAGGAAGGAAATAGGGAAAAATAAGGAAGGAAAACAACGTAAAGGAGGGAGATAAGAAGGAAGTGGGAAGAATATAAGAAGAAAAGAGAAGTAAGAAGTAAGGAGAAGGAGGTTTGGAAACAAGGAAGATGTAGAGAAATGTAGATAGTAACAAAAATTTAGAAAAGCTGGCTGAATAGTGAAGGTGAAGACATACTAAGAATATAATTATAGAACATATTGAACGAGAGTATAAGATTAACTGTCTCTGATGTATACTATACAGACACGTGCAATAGTTCTATATCACATTCGAATGAAATGACATCTCTTAATAATGTAAAACTATAGATGTTGGTTTCAATAATTCTGGTTTGTTTAGTGTATTTAAAGAGCCAATTTAATTCACGGACCAGTTTCATTTCATGCTTGTGACTATACACCGGACAACGACCTTAAAAAATATATATATAAAGAAAAGACATGAAACTCGACTATCTCAGCAGAGAAATACAAAAGCTTTTCGTCTTTTTCTTCTGCACACTTTCTTTTTTGCCCAAAAAGACCATTCTAAATCAGAGGAAAAAAAACGGTGGGAGAGCCAGACCACAGCTAGTGCCTCACTCACTCTCTTCAACTACACCTTTTTTCTCACCGATGCACAACATATTGTCATTCTTGAAAGAGCAGTGTGTGTCACCGTTAAGAGAGAGAGAGAGAGAGAGAGAGAGAGAGAGAGAAAGAGAGAGATGCGTCACCTTATAGAGAATAAACAGTAATGCCTGCGACAACAAACTGCGTCACATGAGAGAGAGAGAGAGAGAGAGAGAGAGAGAGAGAGAGAGAGAGCACTCGACATCCCCAGGGCCATCCACCCGGTGCTGAGAACCCGTGCTGCACAAATTGGTCCTGAAAGGATTTATGTCTCCCATTGGCTACGGGGCTTTGAGGAATCTGAGCTCCGTGAATGGCTTGGTCGCATCTAACACTTACAACATTTCAATAACATTTGGAGCAACACAAGAGATCAGACCAGGAGAATGTGAACCTCGGCAAGAGTAAAGGATAATGATGAAATCTGGAGAGAGAGAGAGAGAGAGAGAGAGAGAGAGAGAGAGAGAGAGAGAGAGAGAGAGAGAGAGAGAGAGAGAGAGTGTGTGTGTGTGTGTGTGTGTGTTTATAAAGGGGAAAGAAAAAAGATTGTGATATAGGGCAGAGAGACGTTGTACCAAAGTAAGAAATAGGGATGGGGGACAACAAACCCAAAGGTAAAAGAAGGAAAGAAGGGACAGCTGAAGTGAGGAAAGGGATCATTTCGGGTTCTAAGAGGTGCCATAACCTTTAAAGTATTCCATGCAGACAAAGCCCCCGGCGGAGGACTTGGAGGAAAGAGAGGGAGGGAAAGGAGGAGAAAATAAGGGATGCAAAGGGATTATAGAAGGGTAAAATGCACAAGACTGGATAACATGAGGAATTTAGTGAATAGAAAAAAAGCGTAAAAGTGATAAAAAGAGAAGACAGAAATAATGACGAGAATGGAAAGGAAATGGTCAGTATGTAGGGGAAGACCGGGAGTAATGGACTAGAAAGGAGTGAAAGGTGAATAAAGGAAAGGAAGGCGAGAAAGAATGATAGAAGAAGGAAGAGGTGAATGAACAAAAAAAAAAAAACTATCGAAAAAGAGAGGAGGGTGATAAAGGTCACACGTATCTGTATTATAAAGGTCACAAGTGGAGCCTGTTTCTCTACGCCTCATCACCCTCTCTCCTCAACCCCCCCCCCTCCTCTCTCTCTCTCTCATGTTATCCTCACGTTACTTTTGGTCTCTCCTCGTTACTCTCTCCCTGCATTAGAAATTAGATTAGATATGATAATGAAAGAAGACCGCTCTAGACCTGGATGACCCTGTAGGATGAGGTAGAAGGTAATGATGAGACAACAAGCGTGCACAAAGGTTATTTATCATAGAAGAAAAGGAGGTACAGTTAGGATAGGGAGTGGCTGGGGCGGAAGAGGCATCAACAACTCTTATATAAGCTGGCAATACCCATCCTTAGCGAAACGTAATACAAAGGACATTCAAACAGCAACCGACATACTGGTCCTTTCGAAGCTGCTTGATTTTGCCAAGGTCTAATAAGTACTTATTAGACCTTGGATTTTGCTATTCTACTTGCACTTTCGCGTCAAACTCCCTGACACTTGGTGCGGGCTTCGGAATAGTGCATGTGTGTGTGTTGTAGCATGCCGGTACTGGTACTTGTATCGTTTACTTTGTTTTAAAGTTAAGTTCGAGTTTCATGTGAATTTTAATGGCGTTGAAGGTGCTACTAATAACCCATGACACACATACCAATTGAGCAATACAGGAGGAAAGGACATAAAAACGATAATAATTAATGTGCTCTATAGGCCAGGTCACCAGGAGGCTTATAGCGGTGGCGATAGAAAAATCCAATATTACCATTGTATTGTACAGGGCCGTTTCTAGGTCTGCACGCGCCCAAGGCAACGAATTGATTGGGCGCCCCCCCCCCATAGCTAGAATTTTTTTTAATTTACTGTACTTTACTTATTTGTTCTCATTTTTACATATATTTGACAGCAATTTGGCGCCCCCCCCCCCCCCTAGCATATGGCGCCCAAGGCGGCCGCCTTAGTCGCCTATGCCTAGAAATGGCCCTGGTATTGTAGCAAAACATCAACACCGAGGTACTGTATGGTAATAATATCCGGCTGACAGACTCTCCATGCCATCTAACTTCTAAGAGAGGAGTGGGAGTACCAATAGATGCTGTGTGTTTGTAGATGTTACCGTATATATTAATTATTGAGTTAGTGTTTCTTGACGGAATGAATAGAAGTATGAATAGTAGCAATAGTTATTTCGTTCTGGTACATTTTACATTTACAGCAAAAAAAAAAATTAGGTAAATAAATATTATAACCTTACCTTTTGTTGTTGTGGATTTAGTAAGGCTCATGTTTAAACTATTTAACTATTATCACCTCTCTAGTCTCCTGGGTCTTGAGTTGAGTGCTTGAACTGAAATACTGTAATACGTATTTCATACAGATGACACGGACGGAAACACAAAATAACAATTGATATACTGTAAGACACGTAAGTCTCCTACAGGAAGTGAAGGTCTATTCTTTCCCGCCTAAACTTCTTGACAGTGTTACCAACCACTGGACTCCAGCTCAAATGAAGTCCCAGACAGAAACAATTATTATTTTATTGTAGCTGAATTCCCTGAATCCCTGGTGAAAATTCACCATCATATACTGTATTATGCATTCTAATATTTCATAAACCTAAGGCCTACATAAAGCATAAAGAAAGGCTGATTTTTCAGGAATGATGAATTTTCAGAAAATAAATTAATTAGTTTGCTTCAGAGTAAAAATTGAAATAAAGTATAAGAATAAGGAGAATGATGAAAAAAAAGACAATTTAGAGTTTTATAGTAGGTCATAGTTTTTTTACATTCTAAGCAGACATAAAACACCAGATAATTCACATTTATCTTGGAGAAAAAACGAAAATTATTGTTTATAAAAGAATCCTGATATGTATCAGATACTGTACTTTCTAAGGTATAACAAAACATCTTTATTTTTTTCCTCTCAAACAGAGTTTATTTACAACTTCCATATACTGTATTACACTGACAAATTTACAAAAAAAAAAATTCTGTTTCACTACCAGTAACACCTTCCTACTCATGTACCACTGCGCGAGGAAGAGTTGTCACAGAATGCTATAATTTTCGTTCAAGAAGCAGAAATTGCTACCCGAATATTTTCGTGGTGTTTACTGTTCAAAACAAGGTATAAAAAATAACATAATCTATCAACAAATCTATCATATTCATATGTTGGTGGTTAGGGATATACTAGATGAAACCTTATGAAATACTGTACAGTATCAAGTTACTATGTAAGTTTTTATACAATAATGTCAGTACAGTACAGGAGATAACATGGCACTCTTATAATTTCATATATATACAGTGCAGTATATGAAATTTGTTTGGCAGTGATGACTACCTATATGTATTATTGTATATATGAATCTCTATCAAAAATATGACAACCCTTACTGGTGGAATGGTACACAAGGGGCATTATTATATAAATAAATAAGCATTGGAAAAATTACAAATAACCAAGTTCTATACTGCAGGTAGTTCAACAATGTATGGTACAACACAGCACATGGATCTGCCACATATTAGACTTCACTTTACTTAGGAGCACTGTAATCTTTATGAACAATGGAGAATTATTATAGAATATACCAACACTAACATAACGTTCTTAGAACTTCTATAGTCTATACAATATTATAAAAATCTGAACAATCTCCAATCACTACAAATTCAATAAAATATACTGCACTAAGAAAGGCTATACAAAGCATACAGCCCTCTGAGGTTACAGGATGACAGTTAATAAAGCAAACTATCTAAATCACCTGGAGACAAATGGAAAATAGGTCAGGTAGTAAGGCATTTTGTAATATCATAGAATATTCCTCGCCTTCTGTTACTTCATGCTAAAATTTAAATTGTTATGGCCATAGTTAACTTTTTCATTAATTAGTTCCAATACTACACCCTCAGCTACACACTTCAAATATATAAAAAACAAGTGGAACCTCAGGACTACATGCTGAATTATTGATGTCAGTGCTCATAAGTACTGTATGGTCAAGATTCATCTCTAAATTTAATATGTAAAGTACAGTACAGTACAGTACCATTATCTTCCTAGCTTCCCATAAACTTGGGTACTCTATACATCTCATAGGCAAACGTCTCAGTGTGGTTGGGATCATGGTAAACCCCAATATAGTCTATCTCCAGGCGAAAGGGAGCATTTATCCGGTCCCCTGCTGAGATACCTAATGATGTCACTTGATCAAGCTGCACTTGAACCTGATTGTCTTGCACCCGCCCCTTGCTGGCAAGGAAGAATTTGGAGAAAGGGATCTGAGGGGAAATGATAATTAACTGAGCATACCTCCAAGGTTCAAATGTATTAGTTTTATATTATTTTTATACAAATGAAACACTTATCAGAGTTATTTTGTGCTATAATCATCTGAGTTCCAGCACCACTTTCTCAGTTAAATTATGTTTTTATGTTGGTTACCACAGTGTTAGAGCATTCTACTTCAGTTTAAGGTGAATAATGAATATAAGTCATCATTCGACTAATCAGAAAATAAACTCATAGAAAATAATAAAAGTAAGTTCTGTCAACAATGAAAACAAAAGAGTGCCATACCCTGGTGAGCTGCCAGTGGGGCCCGCCTCGGGTGAACAGGATGTATGAGTATACATCATTCCAGGTGATATCAAAGTATCCAGCATTTCCAATGTTTAGGAGGTAGTTGCGTCCGTCACCGCGCACTCGCATTTCTAAGTGTGTGTACTGTGACCAGTCCAGGTAAGAATCACGTTTGAAGGATTTCTGGAGAGAGTAGGAAAGCTGTGATTGATAATACTTTACAGTTCTGTACATACATATATTACTTTTTCTGTTTCCTATTTCATAACATAATTCCAATATCAGATTCTTATACTAGGTTTGATCCATCCTTTTCCTGATTTTCTCACTCTAAATTTACATCAGTATTTCTCTCATTTAACTGGGTGTTTTTTTATTATTATTAGGCTGATATAGTAAACTGTGATTTAATGTTATAGGTGGCAATATTGGGTAGCCATAAATGTATTATTCAATCATTCCCTTCCTCCATTTACTTCTCTCAGCCCATGTTTCTCTCCCCCCCATATACACATAATACTCACAGACACTGTCTCTACCTTTTTCCCGCCCTTCACATCTCAACAGCACTGTCCCTCCCTTCCTTAAAATTTCTGTAGCCTCTGTCATACTTACCCTGGGCCTCATGGATTTCAAGTTGCAGTAACCAGCAGTCTTCACTCTTCCATCTTTTGGTACCTGTAACAGTTTTCAAAATATTGTTGCATTCCAAATATCATTCATATGAATAATTTGTGAGACAGAATAAGACAAGAGCAAAGGATTATAAGTGTCAAACTCCTGGCACTCACTTTCCCAATTAAAAAGAAAATATGGATTAAAGATACCTGAGTAGAAATGTGCCCAGAGAAGAGGCCATGTCCTGTGGGTGAGATGGTGAGGGAACCTGAGCTGAAACCTTCCCCATGATCACTATCACTGGTCACATTCCAGTTCTCCAGGGCTGCCTCATTGTTCAGTTCCCACACCTTGTTCCTGTCTCCTGTTGAACCAATCACTATATTACACAGATTTGTTCTGTTTACTGTATAACTCAAGGTTAGTCCTGCTATATTGTTAAAGGATTTTGGTTGTTGTTGTTGTTGAAGTTCCTCAAGCTGTATGGCCGAGCAGCCCCGAGCTCCTGAGGAAGGCCATGGCCTGAACCGGGCTTTCCCACAGTGCCCTCAGAGAGTGTATGTTGTGTTGTTGGCGAGTGTGGTTGTGTGTATTGCAGTCTTCAATAATGTGTTTAATAGTATGGGGTGCTGTGTTGCATCCTGGTTATCCAGTTTAACTAAAGTATAATCTAAACCGAGATGAATATGCAATCAACATGAAAGGTGATGTGCAACATAATATGGCAGGATGCAATATAGTACAGGATTTAATTTCAGAGTCCTATTATACACATATAAGATTAAATATATGGCAATTACTGTCTAGTAAATACTACTGTACTGTGAATTTGTAACCAATCAGTTATGGGTTGTATTTCTGCTCTACAGCCACTTGGCTCCTATCCTTATAAGCTTACAAATAATTTCCAAACTTCCTTCCTTCTGTCTTACAGTTTTAGCCTTCAGTGGAAGACAAAAATTTCTGGTGAGCATTGACGTGTCGATACAACTTACAACCAAACTTGTTACTTCCCTCCTGTCTGGTGGGTAAGTGCACGATTTTAAAAATATCCTATCTGGCAACTTCTACATTCTTTCAGGAGTGTGCTAGGATAAGACAATAGGTGTGGCCAATGGTCAGTGATTAATGGGGCGTGGGTGGAGGCATACACACTGTGGTCAGATTTTACATGATCCGATTGACATTTTCATAACCCAGTGTTCATTCCCCGGGCAATGGGGGTAAGCCACACCTATCCCAGGACAAACTAACTCATATTTATGCCTTGTATAAAGCTGGGTTTGGTGCGGCTGCAATTGTGAAAGAAACTAAAATGCTACAACGAACTGTGGTCCTGCAGCAGTGCAGGGCCGCCATTAACACTTACGTACTCATTTGTGAAGTTCTGGTAGGCCAAAACAATTTGTAAAAGGACCCTGAATAGATTGAAATGTTACTTGAATAACAAGTCAATGAGTACAGCACGTGAATAAGAATCCCAGATGTTGAAGTTCCTCAAGCTGTCTGGCCGAGAAGCTCGAGAATCCCAGTTTACTTGGCTAGGACAGTGTCACGTTACTGTAATAAAGACCTTCGTCTCCCTTCAGGCACTGCCGCTAAGATACCGTTGTTCACCCCACATCACATTGCACAGAGACTGTTTTGCTAATAAACACATTCAGTGGCCCTTGCATAAAGTATGCACCAATTTGTGGAGTGATGAGAGTGGTTTTAGAGTATTATGCTAAAGTGCGTCAGCCAAAAGGATCAGACAGGGACGATTCAAAATTTCAGTAAAAACGGTAAAACTCAGTTATGGTATGGGCCAGAGAGCATTTGCCTATCATGGTGTGGGAAACATTGTATTTTTTAAAAAGGAAGAATCTGTGATGTGATCGGTACCTAGAACTGTTGTATGACAATTTAGAGGAGTCCTACGACAAGTGCAAGGCAGAATATATTATGCAAGATGAAGCTCCCTGCTACACAAGCAAGCAAGTAAAATAATGGTTAGATAATTGTGCTGTGAATCACATCAAGGACTGGCCTCCCAACAGTCAAGATCATAATCCAATCAAAAACTTGTGGTCATTTATAAAAAGGGAGATCAAGAAGAAGGACACAAGTACAATGCCAAAATTAAAAGCCTCGTTGTAAAGATTGTGGGAAACTTTGCCTGATGACAAATTGTGTAACCAAGTTGACTTAGTTCCACATCTGCAAGAAGTTATAAAGAAGATAGGATGTGCAACACGATATTAACATCTTAGAAAGTGAAAATGTACTAATTTGATCATAATATTGGGGATTGTTACAGTTTGTCTGTTACTGGGTGGTTGGCTTGTGCTAGCGCCTGCTCGACCCGCCAGAACTTTTGAATTCCACTGGTACCTGGCATGACCCAAATGGGGTCATCTTCAAACTTCTCCTTCACTTCCTGCTGCCACTTGAAGATCTCAGTTCGTAACTCCTTCAGCCCTTCTCGAACTAGTTTTGTTCTGCTTTGCTTTGTCTGCCAAAGAGAACCAGGTATGAGGAAAGTTTACAATAGTATATTATGCAAAGATGCAAAATTTTATGAGAATATCATCAAGAATTAAGGTAGGTACAGCCACCAACAAAAATGCTGCACCTTTTCTGCCAAGTCAGGAACCACATAATAATATGGCATAATAAGTTTTACAGGCTCACCAGAGAAATTTTTTTAATATGGTTGGTGGATCATGTAATTTTGTGTAATAATTGCACTTGTTCGATGATAATCCTTTTTCGTATCCTTCAAAAAGTGTTTAGTGAGGCGACAGAGGTGGACAATTGTGCTGGACTGTCATATTGATAATGAAATGATATTGTTTGTTAGGACAATGCAAAGATACAAACATTTTTATAGACTAAGTTAACTGAACCATATGAAGTTCATAAATTATAATTATATGAAGCTGAGATTTAAGAAAAAATCTCAGGGCTATAAACAATTTGTCAAAAATGTGAGTTACTGTTGCATGGCAGTAGCTATGATTGTGATGATAAAGGAACTGGCATGTCTTATAATTTACCCCAAAGATACCCAAAACAGTACTACAATTTTTCTGTCATTACCACTATGAGATCACATTACTATTCTATTTAAGACTCTGTAGATACCGTACCCTTGTCCATTTAATCAGTTATTATATACAGTGAGCATATTTTTTTTTCTGGTATATGTTTCAAAATTCAGCTGCTCTCCAAGTCATCCACTATACATGGCCCCACATAAGCCAGAATTTACTGTACCGTACTGAAGAATTAAGTAAAATTACATATGTGAAAGTCAGAAACATATTGCAGCACAGGACTGTACCAGTATTGTAGTAGAATAAGATTCCAATGTGGCACATTATAATTATATTAAACCCCACTGAGAAACATTTAATGTTAAAAAAAGATGTGGAATACAGGAGAAGGGGACTGACAATGCTGACTGTACCAGTTACAAGTACCAGGCCACACTTACCTTATTACATAAGAATAAAATTATGAGTATTCTTATGATTATGCAGAACATACCTTACTGTCATAGCCTCCCTTGGGGTCTCTCTCCCAAAACATCTGTTGAGTTGGTGTTGTCATTAAACTTCTTGCTGACCATGCTTTACCACTAAAGTTCACATTATGTTTATGGCAAGAAATACGAGTTCCTGAGCAAACTGGCCCATCACATAACCTACACATGGAACTGCCAAAGTTTGGGTCACTTTTCACTACACATAATGTTGAGAATATGCATCTTGGAGTTTGACACATGGATAGAACTGATGCACAGTTTCCACGGGGTTTATTCTGGAGATGGTGAGAGGGTAGGCGAAGCTGTAGATGTGACATGTGTTGACTGCACAGACAGCTGCCACCAAGCCAGCTGATCTGTCTCATGCCTTGGAGGTACCAGGACATTGTGCACGATTTCCAATTCTGAAATACTGTATAGTATATCTATTTATTTACCTGATATTAAAGATTTCTTAAATATAATAGGGCTAAGTTTTATGTGAAAGATTGCATGTGACTACTATATGGTATTGAACCCAATGCAAATTACTGCATACCCCATTTCAATTTTCAACACAGCATAGACTGAACACCATAGAATCTGTTTTTAGTAAGGTATTCTTACAGTTACAAGGTATTACTACAATGTCATTTGTTCAACCAGGCCTAACCTAACTTGGACTGGGGCAGCCTTCCAGTATCTAACCTAGGCAGCTTTCCAGTAACTGTGCAGAGAAAAAGGGAAATTCAGGCATGAAATGGAAGGATTATGGTGAAAAGGCAAAAAATAATAGAGATCATTCTTACAAAGTTGCCACAACCTTCATTAATCATTATTAATTTGACTTTCTAACAATACAAATTTTCCATATACCATTTCCATCAGAAATGTGTCCAAATTCATTTAAGTTCCATATGGTACTCTGGGCAGTCCCTGGTTAGGTTAGGGTTGGATAATTTTAGTACTATACAGTACATTATTTGGTAAATATTGAATGAATTACCGTTATTACGTACGTGTTTTCTACCTTCATTACCCACTAATTTAGACCATTCTAAGACTATTTTCTTCTATGTCATTTCATCCGCAAATGCCCCATTTCCAAGATATTCAAATAGGGCATTTTGAAATTAGCCTGACCTTACCTGACCTAACCTAGACCACAGCAGACTACCGGGACCTAACTTGGGCAAACTACCGGGAAATGATCGTGATAAAGTACAATAAATGACTGGGGCAAAATACTGGAACCCAGCCAGATCTGGCAACACTGCTGCAAAATGGTAATTCCTTCAATAAATACACATTATTTTGATAAAATTCATTAAGGGATCTATTCTCAGCATGATTCTAAATGTATAAACCTTTAATTACCAGTGAACCCTTCATGACAATATTGTATATATAATTAACTAACATGTTTGCTTATTCACATTAAAATACATTAGAAGGATTGCTTATAAACTAATACTCTAAAATATACTTACATCATAGTAAAGCCCTGTTGTTCATGTTTCCCAGCAAAATAAAACTATAACAATTAACTTATTTCATTAAGAGAAAACTGTAAGTATCGAATCCTTGCTCATCTCGCTGAAAGACTCAAGTGAAACTGAAGGTTCGTGTACAGAGTCTAAACTCTAAAGAGTCAGACTGATATTCATTATATTACATGCCAGCCCGTCTTCGCCGGCAGTGTTTGTTTACCATTTGTGCTTATGCAACTTTTTTTTAACTTTCCCACTATTTCAACGGGTACCCGCCAAAGACGTCACCACAAATAGAAGTTAGAAGTTGCAGTAATGGACAAGACCATTAATTATATAATTTCCAAAGAATGAAATAAAATGTTATAAATATCCTTACCTGGCCTGATCAAACCTTACCAGCACCTGGGTTAACTCAAGATTCTAGTACTGGGAGCTATAGTACTATGAGCTGTGTAATTATATCATAGAAAAAGTATTAAATAACCATTATTGAATAAAGCTGAAATCTTTCCTTAGTTAACTGTGTATTCAAAGCATGAAGAGGTTACCTCAATTATACTGAGTATGAAAATAAATTATTTATTTCGTATATTACAAAACATATATGTTGGGAATACTGGACATAAAAGGGATAAAACTCACACAAAAACCTACTAGACTTTAAGAGGATTATATACTTTTGGTATGATAGAGTGCCCCAATTTCTCCAAAGTATACCTGGAAATAGGCCAAGGATTAGTTGCTTGGAATAATTTGGTCCAGATTTACCAGTTCTGTACTATCCCCTTAAAGATGAGCAAGTAAAAAACAAACGATATGAACATGTAAACAACTAACAGCTGGGAGACACTAAAAATCTGCTCCTTGTTCTACAGAACAAATCTGGTATCAAAAGGTATTAAGAATTTATTGGTACTCTCTGAAAACATGTTGCCATTGCTGCAATATCAAATTGACTAAAGTTGTCTGATATAAAATATTTTTGCTCATTACATCTCCACATTTAAATACCACTTAAAGAATAATATACATTACAAGGATAAAACAACTCTACAGTATACTTCACACTGTATGACAAGGGTTTGTCAATACAGTACTGTACCTATAAAATTTCATACACACTTGAGCACCACTATGACCATTGAATAGTTTTCACTAATGAACTAAAATTCTTTCATCCAGCCATACCAGCAAAATACTTTCAAGATAGCTATTCTCACTACCCTGTCCCCATCCCCAAGCCTGGTGCAAAAGATGAGGGAGACATAGGATGGTAGTGACAACTGAAGGTGCTCTATGTAGAGGATATATTATGGGAGAAATTTCAATTACAGTACTGTAATTACTCTAAATTATTCACAGTACTGCACATACCAATGTATTTAATTTATTGTATAGACTGAAAGACCAAATTTGTTTTACCAGTACAATATACTTAAGAGCATTGCAATATCCAACGTATCTTCCTTGCCATCAGAATTACCAACTACAACACTGTTACACTTCCTTTCTCCTTTCAAGTGAGATCATCTAAACTTGAGTGCCAACCAGAGGAATAGAAAGACTATGAAACAGAAGGCAAAGAGTATGATTAGATGGTAGTTCTGTGAGCCTCGTCCGATGATGCCCAGGCGCTTCATACTCCGCTCTAGGAAGTTTCCAGATTTGTGGAAGTCATCATCCTGAAGTAATTAAAGCATTTTAAGATGATAGTTTTATGATAAAGTTTAATGGTATTCTTTTAATATTTCTAGGTACATGTGGGTGTCCTGCCATATAATTTTAACTAAAGCATTTCATTATCATCAGCTAAAACAAGATTAATTGTTTCTTGATCACTTACCATGTCTGAAAGCATTGAATTCTGTGCACGAACTTCATGTCCAATATCTATGGAAAGCTGCAAATAGTATAAACATTAATCAGTGTTGTCATTTAGTACATTTTATTATTGTTAGTGTATTGTATACGGCACTTCAAGAACCTTATCATAAGGTTTTTATTATCTAGAAGTATTTAAAGCAAAATGCAACCTCTTTCCAGAGATAAGAATTTTCTCTGCTGTATAAAACTATGTAGCATAGGCTATGCTAGTAAAGAAAAAGAGAGCAATTATAGAAAATCCAACAATGTTTAAAAATACTGTAATATACAGTACAATAAATTATTAGTTTATACCCCATACAAATGAGAAAATACCACAGACCAAATATCTGTATCCTGAACCTGAATTTCATACATCATGATCAGATTTTACACATTTTACACATCAGTAGACCAACAGTATAAACCTCACTCAATTAGTTGCTCTACTTACCGACTTGAGTTCCTTTACTTTATCTTTGAGTTGGGATGTGAGCTCTTCATTTTCCTCGGCCAGATACTGTGAGTCACTGTGAGGGTTGTAGGCATACGGACCCACCTGAGCTGTTGGGAGGAAGGTTATTAATTACATACCATACTAGGTAAATACTGTACTGTACTGTATGTGGGAATGGGACACATACATCATTCTAATTCACTACATACACAATGGCAAAGACAGCTATAATATTAATGGAGAGAGAATAAGGTGGCGAGTATATTTTCTGCCCTAACGTTAACTTACTGTGTATGCTCAATAGTCTTCAGATCTACACTCTAGAATTAAAACTACCAGAAACTCACACTTTCACCAGACCTACATGTACATTTACTGGTTAACTAATTTCCGGGTAAATTTTTACAAGTTGCCACAACAGGATTTCACTGGAAAAAAAAAAAATCCTAGAAGGATTTAGTGTGACTACCGGGACCTAACCAGGGCAGACTACCAGGACCTAACCTGGGCAGACTACTGGGACCTAACCTGGGCAGACTACCGGGATCTAACCTGGGCAGACTACCGGGACCTAAGCAGGAAATAATATACAGTAGAAATTAGTCAGACCTCACCTGACCTGACCTAACCTAATCTGGACTGGGACACACTACCGGGACATAACTTGGGCAGACTACCGGGACCTAACTATAAGAGGTAACTACTGTTATGCAGCATTTGCAGAGGAAATGGTATATAGAAAAGTTGTTTGTAATAGTGAAATATAAACACTGGTAATAGTAAAATTTTCGAAATCGAGTTGTGGCAACTTGTAAAAATATTCCAATTTCCGTGACTGATATAATTTGTTTTTTATGCAATTTGCTTGAAGTAATGACGTGTAACATTAACTTACTTCTTATGACACCTGTTGTATCAGATATTTCAATTAATATATTATCTTAGACATAAATAAATATCATGTCACCTTAACCTTGCGTAACATGACACAATCAACACAGTAAGACTGCTGTAAATAAGGAAATAATAATATCAGTATAATTACTGTCACAAGTACCCATTTTACAACAACACAACATAATTATCTACATAACCATACCAGTCTGGGCTCGTCTCATTCTCTTTATGAAGTGGCTGTGTGGTGGAATCAGAGGTAAATTGTTGAAAATGGGTGAAACTTTGTAGTGATACTGTCAACCAGCTGCTTTTACTACTTAACTATAATGTTAAAATGACACAAGTGACACAACACAACTGGCCAGGCGCCACCACTTCTCACAGGTGGGTATTGGTAAAGTCGGTGGTCTTGAATTACTCGGCTCTTGTAAAGTGTATTTTTTCTATATAATTATATATCCCGTTATTTCTCATGTATTACGTCCCCAGTCGTTCAACTTCTCCCGGGTCGACTGAGGCACGCTATCAGATTAATTATAGGCATCCTGGAATACAATCCTTCCCCGTATGGTTATAAATTAGTGAAGATATGTCACACTAATATCAATAGAGCAAGTTAGAATAAGATTACGTCGTATTTAGCAATAGAGAATATACAGGAACAGAATAAAAATTTGCATCTGGTGCAAATGCTCAATATTATTATTATTCAAACATATAATATTATATTGAAGATCCCAAGGTGTTCTTTAAAATCTCAAGATATTGGTGAATTCCAATTTCCAAGGCCTGACAACTCATGGCCAGTGGCCAGCAGTACTGCAGGCCAGGCAAGGATGAGGGTGGACCCCCCGGTGGAGTCCCTGAGATACGAAGGTGTTGGAGTTTCCGAAAACTCCAAATAGTGTTTTAGTTTTAAAATCTGGCAACAAACCTTCCCACCTGAAGGTGATTATTACAACACTTGTCACTCTACTGGTTACTGTGACTCACTGAGGTTAGTATATTGATGGGTAATAATTGGGTATGGAAGCAGTAATTTCCAGGAATCATATAATGGTGAAATTACAAATGTATGTTATGTATATTGGCCTAAAATTGATAAACGGTCCGAGTATTCACTAGTGATGTATGAAGGGTACACGTGACGCCATGATGCAATACTATATAAATATTGGTAAATTTACCGAATTATGCATGTGGAAGATTTTCAGACAACACATAGCTATTATATAGTTTTTCATGTGATTCGTTCGATTTTAAGTTATTACAGAATAACTGGGGGTTTGGCTAGGATTGTGCAGTGTTCCCACATTTGGCTAACGTTAGGTCCTGGAATCTTCCCTAGTCACTATATGTTAGTTTACACCGGTTATACCCGGTAGTTTGCCCAGATTAGGTCCAGGTAGTATGCTGTGGTCTAGGTTAGGTTAGGTCAGGTCAGACTAATTTCCAAATTATGTTTGTAAAACAGGGCATCTCCGAGAGAAACACCATAGATGATAAGTGTCTTAAGATGGTCCAAAATAGTGGATAATGATACTAAAATATACAATATACTGAATCCAGTTTTTCTGTAAATTTACCGATTTTAACATCCATTTATTTTGCAAATACAGTATCCAGTTTTGGCCGTATCCCATCACCCAACTTTTGGCAAAAGTTGGCTGGGTTTTCAGATTTTTAGCAATCACAAATAGTATATATTTGTTTTAAAATTAGGCAGACCTGACCTAACCTAACCTAATAGAATCTGGACCGAGGCAGACTACAAGGAGCTGCACAATTTATGGAAATTTGAACATAAGAATGTACCTATATCAGTGAAAATTAGATATCTCGTACATGTGTTATTTGGAAATAATTCCATATTACTATTATAGCTTACACTATAACACCAACAATGGCTGGTATTAGTGTTACTGTTCACTGTATTTGGGGTCACAAACAATTGTTAAACCACTTTGTCTACTTTTTATAAGATGGATATCGTTATTGCATTAACTTTTTAATTCTGTTATATTACTGTGGGATACTATTGAGAGAGGTAGCAAATTTATTGAGTGTTTAAAATCCATTACATTGCCACAACAAATATTCATAGTAAAAATATTACATAAAGTAGTAAAGTTAAACCAAAATACATATTTTCTCATATTATAGTACAGTACAATATAACTTAGTATGTATATCCTGTGATTCGAGTTATTTTAACCTTTGTTTCTTGAGGAAATACCAGTAACTTGAGTGTAATAACTAACACTACTGGTAAGATTAAGATACTTTACCACATGCTAAGATATTTTACCAGACCTTGATACTCAACTGTACTTAAAAGATACACAGTACAATATGATTCCTTCAACAGATGGAACCAATGACTCTGGGTAGCCCTGTGGGTTCTCCTGCAGCCACTCCCCATGCACCTCCCACAGGCCCTGCTGGTGGTAGCCCCTTCCTACCCTCCTACCTGATGGGGGACGTGGCCTCACCTGCTGCTTTGGTGGGTCCTGAAATGTGTAATGAAGGAGAGTGAAGGAGGGAAAGAGAATGTAATATGGCTGAAATGTCATATTGAATAATTGGAATAAGGTCTCTATACCTTGCTAGAATGGAACATGAATTTCCTTGTGATCAGGATTCAAACCTCTACAACCGTGGCTTATGACCAAGAGTATAGAAGCTCATACTTCTGAGCCACAAAGGATGCTTTAACTAATAAAGTGTGATTAACATTTACTTCTATCAGAGTGGGCGACTTGGTGGGAGTGGAGCAGGTGGTGGTGGTGGTGGTGGAGGTGGGATAGCAGGAAGCACCAGCCCCAATAAGACCACTGCCACCAGACAGTTCTCAGCTTCCACATCAGTCTCCACTCCAGGCTCCCCTCAGCCCAACATGGATCCCTTTTTCACTACAAGGTATTTTTTGATGACTTTCTGTTTTGAATATATTGTTTTATTACTCAAGAATTCTAGTATCATATGTTTGATAATAAATTGATTTTGAAAGCCATCTTGAATGAGTTTACAGTAAATTATGCTGTTTGTTTTTGTTGCTAAAACAACTTTATATATATAATATTGGTACTGTAGCCTAGTTGGTCTAAGGCCTCCCTTCTTCACTCCACCACACAGATTTCTATCTATAACTCTGACGCCTCGTTCCCTCCGGGAACTCCCCCAAGGGGGTGGCCACGGCAGAAAAGTCTCCAGTCTTCCCTGTTCCAACACTCCCTCCTCACTCGGTCCAGCCCTCCCCTCCCCCTCATGTTTCTCTCCTTTACATACTCTTCCACTTCCACAGATTAGGTCCAGATAAGCCAGGAGGAGGTCCTCCAACACAAGGCTTGATTGGTGTGCGAGGACCATCCACACTACCCCAGTCCCCAATCCTCTCTGCTCGTCTGGGCAGTCCTTATATTGACCAACGTGTTCTAGGTATTGTCATTATTATATAAATACTGTATGTAAAATATAATCCTATTCAGTATAAGAATTCATTACAGTACATTCTGAGCAAGAATCTTATACAGTCATCCCTCCGCTATCGCGAGTAATTGGTACCGTAAGTAGCACGTGATAGCGGAATTCGCGATAGCGGAATTTAATAACTAATGGGAATAATTGAAATTGGTTCCCAGTCCCTCATATTTCAAGATTTTTCCTCCCTAAACATGCTTTTGTTTACTAATATTTCTTTGCATATAATGAAAACTAAAGTAGATTAGTAAGAAAATTACATTTTTAACCTAATACAGTGGACGCCACAAGTACAGTAAGCGTGTTGAGTGTTGTGGTTAGGTGGTGCGTAAATGGATAGGCCTCACTCACCTTAGAGACTAAAGATTAATGATGAAAATTGGGATAGGTTCTTATGTCTCTCCAAAGTGACGTTTTTTTTTTTACTATGAGACCTCAAACACGATGGCAATTCATTAACATAACAAAACGTGTTCACATGTGGAGAGTCGGGCGTCTGATTCCGAGAGCACGTGTCAGAGTAGGATGTCTGACTCACTGTAGAATTAGCTACCAAAATATTAACTTAAAATTATTTTCAAAACGATTGCATCCATATAAAATGGGTGGCGAAAATAAGTGAAGCATATCCAATGAGTTTGTATACAAAACGAACGAAATGATAATGAACATGTTAGGAAATTATATCACTCGTCTGTGAAGTGTGTGTGTTGCCACCACTTCTCCCGCACTCCTTCCCCCCCCCCCCCCCTACCCTCAGTATCTCCATTCCCCCTAGCCCAAGGTCATGGGAATATAGGCCTAACCTGCCTTGTCACCGTGTGTGTGTGTGACTCGCTCGTGTTTAGTAATTACGAGTTAAACACTGGCTTCAACACTCAGTCATGTCAGGTGGTGCATTTACAAAATGGAAAGCCATATCCTTCCATATAAAGAAGGAAGTTATTTCAGTATTTCTCGGACAGAAAAAGAAGGAAACACTAATAACGTATGATTAATAAAATGTAAACAAACGATATCACACTATCTCCCCCCTTCCCCCCTACCACCACCACTACCACCACACATGCCATCGATGTCGACGACTCATTTCAGTCATGAATCGTCTTAATACAAATTGTTATATGCATTTAATATGCTTAATACGAATTGTAATATACATCCCTATAGGAACGACGTCTTATATCGACGTATTGGACATTCTATACCAGACCGAGGTGTAATTAGGCACAGATGAAAAAGCTTTATCTCCACACATTGTATCACTAGTTAACTCTCTTGTGATAAACAAAGATATAGGGTTGATAAGCAGGGCTAGTTATAAACCCACACAGTCTTCATCTTTACTGCTGTAACACCATGTCATGGTAAACAAAGATAGGGTTGATAAGCAGTGCTAGTTATAAACCCACCCAGTCTTCATCTTTACTGTTGTAACACCATGTCATGGTAAACAATCGCACCGCCAAATTTGAATGTTACGTGCGCGATAGTCCGCATACGGATGCGCTATAGCGGATGAAGGTGAACTTTTCACACATGCGCGATAGTTACGAAACGCGAAAGTGGAACCCGCGATAGCGGAGGGATGACTGTACTATTTTACTATTTTGTTCTAAATTGGTGTTTCAAAATTGTAGATGTAGCACCTGCCCAGTACTGATCTCTCTCGCTGTAAACTCACTGGTTACCGTTACTCATGATAAATAGAAACAAAATGAATTAACTCTGCATTGTCACTGCAAGGGTGCCATATCTACAATATTAAAACCTCAGCTCATAATAATATAGTTAAGAATATTTTTTCCCAGCTAATCTTATGCTGTCTTCATTTATACTACCAATAGGCACTCCCATCCCTGGCAGTCCACAAGCTGCCTCCAGTACCTACTATAGCACCCCTGGGTCCCCCTACACCTCTCAGCATACCCCAGGCCCACTGTACAGTTCTCCCCAAGTCTTTACCCCGTCTCGTGAACACCACCACCACAGTTTCCTTGGTCAGGAGTCCTTACAGACGTAAGTTTTCTGCTGTTGGTACAGTACATGTACCTAGTAAGAACGGTGAACTTATTGTGATCAAATCAATGATCTGTACTTGTACCCACTTAGTTCTGAACGAGGGAGACAAATTAAGAATGTAGACCATGCAGTATTTGATTAATTTTCCATTTTGTAACTAGGCCTATGCCTCATGGATATGGGAAAAGGGGTTGTGATCATAAATAGGCCTATCTTAACAATGTCCCTGGATCCATTATTAAGTGTAATCAATATGTTCCTAGGTCAACAACTGATAGTGGTGGGGGTGGAGTGGAGGACAGCACTTGGGTGACAGTATTTGGCTTCCCTCCAGCAGCGGCCTCATACATCCTCACTCAGTTTACCCAGCTTGGCACAGTCACTCGACACCACAACCCTGGGTCTGGCAACTGGATGCATCTCAAGTATCAGGTAGAATTAAAGTTCCTAAGTTTTGCCTGCTGTTTTTTTCATCCATATGTCACTTGATATTCTCGGTATCTAGAGATCTTCGAGAAGTTGTGCTTCATATGTCCATGTGGGTGGGGTATACAGAAAATTAATCACAGTACTTTCACTTTTAACATGTTCTTCTTTCTCAGACAAAATTACAGGCAAGAAAGGCACTGAGCAAGAATGGGAAGGTGTACAGCGGGAACATCATGATTGGCGTGGTTACCTGCAGTGACAAGGTAGAACAGTAGCAATGCAGTTATATACCTACATGTACTGTGATTGTATCTCAAAACAAATAAAAAAATATTATTTTGGACCTCACTTCCATATTGAATCAGTGGACCTGTTTTCCTACTGATTAATATAACTTCTAATTATTAATTTTAATCATACAAATTTTCTGAGCGTAATTTAATAACATATTCTATAATCAGACCATTATGGGAGAAAAGGAGAACCTGTCAAGCACATCAGCTACGGTACTGTCCCCTGCAGTTCCCACCACCCCAAAGGCCAACATGCGTCCTCTCACACAGGCTTACCAAACTGTCCATGCAGAACACGAGGTAAGAACTAAAGTTACTTTCCTTGAGGTGTATTTAGCTGTTCACATTCATGTTATTGGTCTAAGTACCATTATTTTCATGATGTGTGTTGAGGTAGGGTTGGAGGATGAGAGTGGCTATAAATTTAAAAAATATTACTGTACTCTAATCACAAAAATGTTATTTTAAAAATTCAACAATCCTAACTATCACTGCATCAAACAAGTGTCCAATAATAAATGGAGAGTGAGTGTATGTGTGATTGTATTTCAGGTTGTTCCCAAGGTGAGCACACCAAAAAAGAATGATGGCTTGGTGTCCCGGGCAATGCAACACCTTCTGGGCATGTAAGGGTATTATTGCTTTCCTACCTTAGCATAGCATCTTGGACTCAGACTGTAGAGAGTATATGTGCAGGCCAACAGCTAAAAAGTCATGCTATGAATCACTTACCATTATCTCTTCTACATGTATAATGCATAAGTTTGGATTAAGTGGGAACTGTTTCCAAATCTCCATTGACAGGTTTTAACTCTGAGGTACAGGTACTGTACATGCCAATATTATCCTTATGGACTTGATAAAAAGACTATTTGCCACACAACCAGTATAGTAGTCGCATAACTTTGCTTTCATATGTACCCGTTTATAATTACAATATAATGTTACTTTCAGAAAAAGAACATTTCAAACTTGTAAGTTTCTTCTTTTATATTCAGTGTTTTATGTAAATTTATGTGGTTATATAGCTGTTTTTTTTTATATATAATAATAAGTAATAATTATTATTTTTCCAGTACTGTACTTGTAATTTTGTTTAGCAAGGTAGAAAGAATTAAGTTACAAGTAAATCCAGTCTAAATATTTATAGAGGTATCTTTAGTCAGATTTTTAAAGAATAAAAGGTCTGCAAGACAAGGTTTATAAGTGGTTGAATAAAAGCATGTACAGTCGTGGACAAAAATATCGAGCCCCTCCTAACTGAGACACTAGGTTGGAGATGGTAACACTTGATCCCACCTCATCTAAAGTCATGCTTTATTCCTGCTTTCTCTTGCAAGTCCTGTGTGACTTGAGAGAGAGGTGAGATTAACAGTGTTACCAGTTCAAATCAAGTCTCTCAGTCAGAAGAGAGGCACGATATTATTGTCCACGATAGTACTGTATTGTTATATTATAAAGGTCAGCTTTAACATGGTTTTTAGATATTAATAAATGTTATCTTCAAGCTTTACACACTTTTAGTTCAGGTAGTGTGATAAATGTAGGGTCTCCTTTTTGCAAAACATTTCAGGATATGGATCTTTAGTTTATTAGGTTTTATAGAAATTATCCAATGTAATAATACAAATAAAGGAGTAAGGCACATGGAGTAATGCAATGTATACAATATAACCACCTCCACAAGTATATATTGACTAAAGAAATAGGATTGTCACCTGAATATCATATTGCAGAAAAGTATTTTAAGAATAAAAATAAAAAAAATTCAAGTCTATGGTTGTTGTTGAAGTTCCTCGAGCTTTGTGCGAGTTTATTTACTGATGATGGCTGAGAGTGAAAGGGAGATGCAGAGGGTGGTGGATGAGTTTCAGTCCATGTGTAAATGAAGGAAATTGAAAGTGAATGCTGGTAAAAGCATTTGAGAGGGCAGAAACTGAAGTGCGAGATAAACGATTGAGGAAGTAAGTGAGATTAAGTACTTGGAAACAGTAATGTGTAAACATGGCAGTATGGAGGGAGAGAGCAGTGAGGGGTAGACAGGTCTTAGGCAGACATTTGGGTCTGAGTCGTGGACATGGATTAGGGCTCGCCAGTCTAGAATTGGCGCAGTGGAAATGAGTTACTCGAGAGGAGCATGTGGCCTTACCAGGTGAGATGGAGAAAGTAATGAGTGTGTGTATGAGTGAGAAGGCAATTGGTATTGAGTGTGGAGTGGTTGAGAGAGTAAAGTGTAATACGTTGGGGTGGTTTGGACTTGGAGAAAATGCAAGATGTGGAGTTTGCAAAGAAGGTGTATGGAAGTGAAGTTGTGGGACCTGGTGTGAGAGTCAGATCACCAGTCAGATGGGAGAACAGAATGGAAGAGCACATAGGGTCTCTAGGGCAGAGGAAGGCTTGGTCAAGTAAGGAGGACGTATTGGAACAGAGAAAACTGAAAACTCTTCTGCTGTGGCCACCCCCTTCGGGAGGGTTCCCAGAGGGAATGAGGCATCAAGAGCTATATATATATATAGATCTATGGTATTCTTATCATAGGTGGTGTAGTAATTTATACTTGACAAGCACCCTTTCCTCTCTAACTCCCATCATGCTGAACTATTGAATTAAGCTGTACATAATACCCCACTCGGTGGTGTAGGGGCCCGAGGCTGGGCTACACTTTGAATAAAAGCAGGGAAAATCACTGCTTGTTAGGACAGTCATTGATGATGATATCAATAAATGATTACAAAAATAGAGATAGTATTGTCTTGTAACTGGGCTATATATACAACACTTCACTATCCCACACCACACCATCCCATATCCCATGCTGTCTGATATGTAAAAATATCAATGGAAAGAACTTCAGTAATTATTACCATCCTTTCTTCTAACTTAAGGGAGCATTATTTTGCCTACTTATACAATATATACCTTTTATATAAAAATAACCTTTCATTATACAAATTACTAAAGCATATTCTAATTCATCAGATAACAGGATATAAAATATTAAGCTATACTATAATAATATAATGTACAGTATTTATGTTTTCTTAACATTCATAAACTACTTTCACTGGACACTATTTCTAACTTCTACACAGCACCTTATCCCATACCCAAACTTTCACTGGAAACTGAAGTTCCCAACCCAACTTTTTCCATACCTCACATTCTTCACTTAAGACCAGTTTTTCTTCAAACCTGAATTTTTGCCAAGCGCTCTATGGTCATCTGACGCATGTTTTCAGAGATGTGGTTTAGGTTATACTGTGGCCAGAAGTGAGCAAATTCCCGTGCACTGTTAAGTCCATATGGCTCCAGTAGGTGTCTATTGTACTTGCCTAAGCTGAAGAAAGGAAATAAGTCACAGTAAGTACTCCTTGAAAATTTGCAAGTGTTAAGTAATACTAATGTATGTACTGTATCCACAAACTGATCTGAAAACTCCAGATCATTCAGAATAAATATGGGGCTTTCTTTATAATGATAACATCACAATACAGTATACTCAAAATGGCTTCTTCAGTTTGCAATATTCTTAACCTTGTAAATAGGTCATCTTATTCAAGCACTTAAGCCTTAAGGGGAGATTCTCTGTTTGGTGAATTAGAAGGTCTGTGATTCCTCCAAACTAGGCCAGGAAACGGACAACCTTAATGTTACTTTCATGAGGGATCTATTTAGTGGACAGTTTGGAGGCTCAGAGAGCCTGAAAATAAGTTTTGTTTTTAAGTACAATATATTCACACCAAACAACTTTGGGTTTATTGCTTGGGGAAGGAGAAAGATTGAGGTTTGCATGCTTCAAAATTTAAGTACAGTATGTGTTATTATACAGCCATGGATTTTTATATAAATAATCAAGTTTATGATTATATCATTGCAATATTGTCACACAGAAAATATGCTTTGTGCCTGGAGCCATGCAGTTGAATGGTTAAGTGGTGACTCTCCTATTGGTAAATTGGAGTAACTCTCCAATTTACTAACAGGAGAGTCACCACCATTCAAACTATGCCAGGAAGTTTGGAGGAATCTGTTATTTACCATCAAGAGAATCTCTTCTTAACATATAGCCACAACAGAAATGTAAGAACTCTGTCTCACTGAATGGAAGCCAATTTGCTCCCTGCCGGGGGGGAACCTGAATAGTGGGGCTAATACTGTATATCTATACCTCAGAGGCTGTCTGCTTCACATTATACTACACCTAAAGATTTCACCACTCATAATCAATCAGAGGCATCAAATGTAACTCACTTGTCCCATGTCAGCCTTTTCAGAAAACGCCAATATGAAGGCTTGAGATAGTGTTTTTCCATGACCGCAATATGGAAGAGGTAACCCACTGCAATAGCGTACAGTATTTCCACTGAACCAGGTATGCGTGGCAGGTAGTCAGCATCACAACCCTTCTTGTACAATGTCTGAAATACAATTCTTTAGAACTAAAAAACATGCACTTCCCTTGGGATACATTTGTTTAAGAGAATTGATCAATATATCAATGTCCTGTCCTACCTCCAACTTTCTCTCAATATGACAAACAGTATTGCTCCAGTAATTTTTCTCACATAATTATTAAATTACTCTCTGGTCAGGTAGGCACTTGTTTCTCGAACTCTTTTACTCAATCATCCTTCTTTCTTTCCATGAGTACAAACCATGTAAGTGCAGTGGAGCTGATATTTTTATGTCATTTTTAAAAAGTCTCTGATATATCCCAAAGTTTGTCCAACAAATATAAATAATTTTTATATTTTGCAATTGTGCACACAAATTCTGCAGTACTGTACATACAGTATCGTCATTCAGGTCTACCTAGGGTTCAGTTTCACAATACCATGGCAAGTGCAAGGAAGGGAGAAAGTGTTGTCCCTCACCTTCCCTTCCCCTGTATTCCTAGTACCCTCCTCATAAATCAACCTTCCCTTCATATACTTGGAACCATGGGGAGACAGGATTGACAGCTATGTTAGGAATTATGTGCACAATTATACATTTGGTTGTAGGACAAGCAAACACATACAACCTTTCTGAATTTGGTCCCTTCTGCTTTACCTCCAGTATTTTCCACATGATGTAGAGAGCCATGGAAGGGGCAGAATACCAATACATGGACAGTGCTGCCAATGCCCCTGCCACTGCCCCTTGTCCTGCCACCTCACGTCCCATCCAAAACCGTCCCACACAACATGTTCCCTGGGTTCAGTGGCACAAAATTAATGACATTAAAAGAACATAAGGGAGACCTAGCAACTAACTTACCTTGCCATACACACAGAGAGTTATATCATTTTACTGCTGCACCACTATTACCAAAAGGCATGACAGCTACATCCAAGACTGGTCCAGGTTTGTCCATCTCTAATGATAACCCAGCCTTAAAATGACCCTTCATTTGGTCAAACCTTGTACAGTATAGTCCTAACCATTTACCTTGAAAACTGCAGTGAACCAAGCAAGGAAAAAACCAGCTTGTATGTTAGTTCTACTGAGTACAATGGGCACAATCTTCCAAGGTTGGCTCAGTAATGAAGGCACAGAGGGCAGCACTTTCAACCCTAATTGCAGCACATACCCCTTCACAAATCCTTGCATGGCATTCTGTACACAGAAGGGGAAATTTGACAAACAATTAGCAGTCATCCTAAAAAAATTTACATTAAATTTTAAACAGTAATTCTTTGCACATACTGTACTATTTTATCACATTTTTCTTTTGTAAAAAGCAACAAGATAAAGGTGGTAAATGAACTGTTCAACACAAAAGTGTTAATCTTGTGCAGCACTTTTACATCTCTGGAGGGTGGCTTCTCAATGAATAATTACTAACCAATGGGGGATTTTCCAAACTATGCCCTCGCCAGGTGGCAGTAGTGAGCCAGTCCCCCACCCGCATCTTATAAAGAATTTCAAACATGTTTTACAGAGCTTTTCTGTGCACATTAATACACTGAGTGTATTTAATATTTATTTTTACACATTTCATTCGAAGTACTATCATATGTAAAATTAAACTGTATTCATGTAAACAAGTATCGGAGTTGGTTTTATCGTGAGCCTGGCATTTCTCGTATTTCGGTCGTTCCCAGTCTTTAAGCAATTACACTATTCATCTGAAACGTATTAATACAGACAGTAGAAATTAATAGGCAGCATATCTATGCCACTTAAAATACCAATTGGCATAGAACAACTTGTAATAAACAAAAACAAAATTTGAACATTGGAAACCATGGCCTGGCCAGAGTGGTCGCACCATCTAAACAAAAATAGCAACTATCCAACGCTTCCTCAGGACAGGATCACTTGAAAATTTATGGCCACTACGTCTATTTGAGCAGTGATGCACACAACACCAGGAAGGCATAGCTTGAAGTACTCAACTGTTTGTTTTGGTTTGGTTCTGCGTTCTCGACTAACTTGCCATGTCAGTCGCTTGGAGAGTAGTATGCGAGAATCGCTGTATAGAATAACTATATACGTATATCACCGTGTCACTGTGTATACAGTACTTTGTTTTAGTAAGTAGTACGACAGTATTTTATATATTTCTACGTCTGTAAATCAAATACAATTAAACTTGTGCTGTGTCGTATTAAAAATAATGATGACTCGACCTGTATTTGTCGATGCCAGCAGAGATAGAAAATTTACTTATAAGTTTTTTTTCATGAAATCATCAATTGAAAGTATTAAAAACTGTATGCAGAACTTTGTAAAAAGTATGTTCATAAATGCTGAATGCATTTGTATGCTCACTGAATTTTCAGTAACATAAAACATGAAATACGTAAATAGAGGACATTGGGGGAGAGGCTCCCAAGTGACATCTGGTGGCTGAGCTTAGAAAATTCCCCATTATAACTCCAACTCTTACCAAAACAAAGTGTGGTAAACAGCCAGCCTTATGTGGACAAAAATGATGGCGTACAGTCAACGGATACAGCAGACTCTTTATCTGGGGAGAAAGAATAAATCTGTCATGCAATTACCTGTATGTCAGGATCTGAATATATCAATGAAACCTGCACTGTTAGAGCCTTCACAGATAATGCTTTTCCATTAGTTTGTTAAGTCAGCATCAATACATTGCAACAAAATACTGTAGTTCCGTTCGTGGTATTCAACTCAAGTTCTGTTCCATGCACATTAAGTCTGACAACTCGGTGGCATTACGGTACAAGGTAGTAATAAAGGTGTAACTTGACTGCCAAATGCTATTTAAGTACTGTACAAATTTATTCCATTGAGAGAGTGACTTGCCCAAGATCGAGGTGAAGAGTGACGTTGGGGTAGAGCGACAGAAGAGGCTGCTATTCTCTCACTTATCATGGCACCTGTCTCTCCCTTCCCTAAGATGAGTCTGGGGAAGGTAATCACAATCTTATCAATTAAAACTGGCCAAAAAGTTCTCTAAAGAAACTTACAGTAAATACTATCAAGATCCATTTTCCTTTCATTAGAGGAGTGACCAAAATATATATACATGTACAATATATTATATGTTTTTCATTTCTAGGATACTGGTTTATGGGGACTAACTCCCATCTCAGGGGTTGTCTCCACTATATTATTTGGTGTATATAAACCAGTTATTTTGAGCATAAACATGGTGTTTGCTAGGAACAAACCTCTCCCTACACACGCCAGCCTACCGATATGACAATAAAATTAATATAATATTCAAACCAAATACTTACTGAAGAATGGAGTGAATAAATCTACTAGCTGGCCTTGGTGAGCGGAAAAAGTATCCAAGGACAGCCATGGAGAGAGAAAAAATTATGACCTCACCACGGGGGATATTACGAACATACCCATGGTTGGCAAGGTTGTTCCATAAGCTCTCGCTTGCCTGGGAAGTTAAAAAGTCAATCACAAAGTGTCCACACATGTGCAATTACACACAGCTCTAGCAGCAGTGCTAACAACAATCAAGCTACAGAGAAACT
Source organism: Petrolisthes manimaculis (assembly GCA_034508575.1). Lineage (NCBI taxonomy): Eukaryota > Metazoa > Arthropoda > Malacostraca > Decapoda > Porcellanidae > Petrolisthes > Petrolisthes manimaculis. The sequence goes on along the minus strand of JAWZYT010002113.1, from coordinate 28,959 downwards.
TCACTGGAACCACATTGAAAGTAAAGAATGAGTATACAAACAAACTAAAACATGTGATGTGCAATATAATGAGGATATGAAATTTATAAAGACTGATGACTAACAGATACCTAACAGTCATGATACTGTATCTCTCAGGTGAGAGTCCAGTGCCAAAGGAATCAGGGTTTGAATGTTGATTGGGTCACTTATTCCATCATGTGTTATAGTGGCATTCCTGTAGCTTTCTAACCTAATCACACATTGTACCTTAGATCAGGTATCCGCTTCCAAACATCAACTCCTGCCCCTTCTCACGTACCACATTAAGACAATATATGGCCAGAAGTGGCCGCCTCTCAGGTCTCTCAACAAGGATGGCTGCCAAACTGGCCATGAAGCCTGGTACATAGGAAGCAGTGAAGAAATTGATGTGACCCAAGATATGTCTGCAAGAAATTGAAGGACATAGGTAGACTCAAGAGTCAGGATATACAAAGCCATTGTTTTTTAACATAGGGCATAATTATCTCAAAGTACCCGGTATTCATTATGTACAATATAGAATAACTATTTTACAGGAACCTTTGCTACATGTGATTACAGTGGGAGGCCTTTACTATTATAGCTTCTGCTTTGGTACTCTATGTAATGTTCTTCCTATTCCTAGAATATGACCATTTTTAATCATTATAATGACCTCTCTATCACCTGTTTACAAAATGAATAAGGAACAAATGGAGTGACATCATAAGTTTAGAGCCAAATGTTCTTTTCTATATTCAATTCTTATATTACAGTAGGTACTCACTTCAAAAGACAGAAGGAACCAATGTAGCCAAAACCATTTACAGTAAGGAAGCAAACTGATGTCAGATAATCCTTTAATATTTTCCGGGCATATGATATGCTCATTTTGCCACTATTAACCAACAGTGTTGCCTGGAAGTGATGAAACATGTTACAATTATCACAAAGACAGATTATAGGAGCAATCAACACTAACATTGAGCATGACATAAAACCTGAATAAGTATAACATTAATCTTCTTGGTAAATTTTTACAAGTTGCCACAACAGGATTTCACTGGAAAAAAAAAAAATTCCTAGAAGGATTTAGTGTGACTACCGGGACCTAACCAGGGCAGACTACCAGGACCTAACCTGGGCAGACTACCGGGACCTAACCTGGGCAGACTACCGGGACCTAAGCAGGAAAAAATATACAGTAGAAATTAGTCAGACCTCGCCTGACCTGACCTAACCTAATCTGGACTGGGACACACTACCGGGACATAACTTGGGCAGACTACCGGGACCTAACTATAAGAGGTAACTACTGTTATACAGCATTTGCAGAAGAAATGGTATATAGAAAAGTTGTTTGTAATAGTGAAATATAAACACTGTTAATAGTAAAAATTTTGAAATCGAGTTGTGGCAACTTGTAAAAATATTCCATCTTCTTTACTGGATAGCTGTTCATGACTTTAATCTTTTATCTGGATCCAAAAAAATTGAATAATTGTTATTTCATACTCTCAAATCATCCCATTAGGTGTCTGATCATAATGTCAGTAAATTATTTAATTACAGTACTGTACTGTACTTTGATAACTAACAAACCAACCAAAAAAACAAACATGGGTGAAGACAAATTTTCCTCATACTCTTCTTGTGAAGTAATTATTACAGGAACATACAGTAATGCTACTGTACAAGTACAGTATAAAATAATAAAACTTTCTTACCAGGTAAACTACTCCATATATCTTGCAGCTCTCAATGAAGGCAATAATACATATTTCAAAACATGCACAAGAGCAGGAATGATTAAAGCAGTGTCCCAACTCATAGCATGAATAGTTCAGTAACTTGCTAAAGTTGGCCATTTTGCAATAAGTCCACACTAGTTTGCCTCCACTATGTAAACTGAAAAAATACAACACATGTACTGTATTATTAAGATTAATTAATAGCATAAATAATAAGTATATGATGTTAAGAAAATAAAACACCTATCAGTATTTTTTGTAAGAAGCAGCAGCAATAATATATTGAACCTTAATCAAGTAGTTATCGTACTATTAAGGTATTGTATATTGCTTGCGTACTGTATTTCAATTTACACAACACTAAGATTGATCTACGGATGAGAGAAGACCACCCGAGGTAACATGGTCTGGCAAAATATTATATATCTGTGGAAAGTTTTAGTTGAATTACAGAAGTGGAAAAAAAAAAATTCCCACCAAACTTTTTGGTTAATCCATCATTCCCTGTTTTTATATGACAAAATATAAGGTTGACAGCGCATTTTGACCATGTTTGTTCCCCCCCCCCCCACAAAGAGCCTAGATACACAAGTAAATGTATTTATTGAAAGAATTACCGTATAGCAGCAGTGTTGCCAGATCCGGCTGGGTCCCAGTATTTTGCCCCTGTCATTTATTGTCCCAGTAGTCTGATGCGGTCGATGGTAGGGTAGGGTAGGTTAGGTTAGGTCAGGTCAGGTCAGGTCAGGTCAGGTCAGGTCAGGTCAGGTCAGGAAATGGGGCATTTGCAGAGGAAATGCCTTAGAAGAAAATAGTCTTAGAATGGTCTACATAAGTGGGTAATGAAGGTAGAAAAACCATTCGCAATAACGGTAATTTATTCAATATTTACATTATATTCCAACAAATAAAAACAGGGAATGGTAAATTTACAGAAGAACTGCGTTCACTATATTGTATATTTTAGTATCATTATCCACTATTTTGGACCATTCTAAAACACTTTTCATCTATGGTGTTTCTTTAGCAGATATGCCGTTTTAGAGATATTTTACAAATATAATTTGGAAACCTGACCTGACCTGACCTGACCTGACCTGATCTAACCTAGACCACAGCAGACTACCGGGACCTGACCTGGGCTAACTACCGGGACCTAACTTGGGCTGCTGCTTGGGCAAACTACCAGGACCTAACCTGGGCAAACTACCGGGACCTAACCTTACCGGTTTACCGGTGTAAACTATCATTAAGTGAATAGGGCAAATTCCCAGGACCTATCCAAATGTGGTAACACTGCACAAGCCTATATAGCTGGTGATGGAGGTGAGGCAACAATAGCATAAAGGTAAATGAAAAAAATGAGTTACAGGTGAAACATTACAAAGAACATCTTGTTGAGGAAATTACAACAAAATTAAATCTATTCATAATAATAATGTGATATCCAATGTACTGATAGTACCAGTACAGTACAATAAACAACCTTATACAGTATATGGTAGAAGAAAATAATTTAAGTTGGTATTTACCTCAAAGATCTCCAGCATCCAGGGAAGATATTTTTCAGCAGTATTGTTTTAGTAACCAGAATTTTTATCACAGAAATATGTTTTCAGCTTATACAGAGTACCATATGTTAAATAATCTTGTAGTATAATAAGTACTGTATTCACTCGTTGATTATTAACTGAGCTGCTACCTTCTTATTTGATGGTAGTGAGTAGGGTTAGAGATACAAGGAAGAGTCAGTATTATTATCTGTGTTATCTATTCAGACGGTAAAATGACCCTAATATTTTATAATATAGAGTGTCGTTAACTACAGTCACCTCCATTATCTTTCTTATCATCGGGTACATGTACTGTTACTGTACTGTCTGTACACCTTAACTTGTCTTGGTGTACACTCTTGATACCACTAGGAGATTGTTCTAATATTTATTACACCTTATGGCTTATTGACACCTTAGCAAGACTTAAGTACAATTGCAACTGACTCAATTTGCTGCATGATATTACTGAGTGAAAGTTGTAATATTCGCTGAGTAATTTCACTCTCTTTGTGAAAGTTGATATTCGCTGTGTAATTTAGCTGTTTTTAGCTTGCAGTAATAGTACGTGGTTATTTCCCTATAATTAATTCAATTTCAAAAGCATGCACAGTGCACACCAGCTGCCCAGATGTAATCCTACCAATGTTTTTTTTTATTATTAACAGGAGTGAATTAATTTCTATTCAGACCACCGTCGTTTTTTAATAATTAGTTTTTTTTATTGTTTTCTTAATAATATATATATATTTTTTAACAATTTTTTTATTAATTATTTTTTTGTTGTAATAATTAACTTTTTTTATTATTATTTTTTTTTTATTTATTAATATTATTTTTTTTTTCGTCGTCGCCGCTGCCGCCCCGATGCCGCCCCTGCCCCGCCACTGCCGCCCCGCCGCCGCCGCCACCGTCGTTTTTTAATAATTAGTTTTTTTAATTGTTTTTTTAATAATATATTTTTTTTTAACAATTTTTTTTTTTTTTTTTTTTAATTAATAATTAACTTTTTTTTTTGTATTATTATTATTATTATTATTTTTTTTTTCATCGTATTTTATATATATATATATATATATATATAATTTTTTTTTTTTGTAATAATCAACTTTTTTTTTTTTTTTTTTTTTTTTTTTTTTCGTCGTCGTCGCAGCCGTCGCCGCCGCCGTCGCCGCTGCCGTCGTTTTTTAATAATTATTTTTTTTTCAATAATATATATATATATATATATATTTTAAAATATATTGAGTTTACACACACATGCAAAATACATGGCATAATATACAACACATCCATGACATTCAAATAACATATCATGGCCATCAAAAACAAATGCATGCAAAAATGTAAAGCCCTCAGATCACTTGCCAGCTCAATATTTGGACACAACAAAGAAACCACAACTACAATATACAAACAATTATTATATGATGTGTATACATGTTTTCTTTGGTTCTATTTTGTTTTGTTTTTCTCACTGCAGAATCTGCAGAGGATGATAGTGAAAGAGTGCCGTTGCAAGGGTTACATCATCATCATAAAGTTCTAAACAGACACAGTTACACAGTTTGTTTACATTGATTTATTTTCTTTTTTCTTTTCCTCATAGATTCGATTCCTAGCTGGGGTTTATTTGAAGCGATTTATAATCATATTTACAATGTGATGTAAGAATACAGTTAATAATAAAATCTGGTGATGTGAATAAACTGTGCTAGAAACTTGTTTACATAACCACCAGAGACTAGGGTGTAGGGTGCAGTGGTACCAGGTGCTGAGAAAATTTATCTATTTTAGGGAATTTAAGGATTTTTCGAACGTAAACAGGGAAATTTCTACCGGACAATAATAATTGTTATACCATATTATAATTTATATAGAGATAGTTCCAAGGATAATAGTTTATTATTCTTGGATAGACCGTCGATGTTTAAGAGTAAACAGGAAATTAATGAGGTAAGAAGTAAAATTCTGATGTTGAAGTTGGTAAAATTTGGTCAATCAGTTGGAGCTGACCTGGCACCACTGTACAAGCATGCTGGTCTTGGACTGGCTCACGGAAAACACATGGTGCAAGAATATTATTTGATAAGTTTCAGACCAAGAAATATTTGTCAGTGTTGTTAAGATACTGAGCTTCCAAACATAAATCATTCTTGTATCAACGTCTCATCATGGGGAAGAGAAGGAAGTAAGGTCACATAATTTTAAGGTTATTTATGTTCACTGTTAAGTTTTTGGTAAATATTGAAAGAATTACCGTTATTGCGTATGGTTTTTCTACCTTCCCTTCATTACACACTTATGTAGACCATTCGGTAATTCTACATAAGAGGTCCACTTGAATTGTTCCCACATTTTATACATTTTCATGCATATTTTTACTTGTTCTATTGATTGTTGCCCATTATATTTAGAGGAAATAACTTTTTTTACCCTGACCTAACCAAACCAGGACCCAGGTAGACTACCAGGACCTAACCTGGGCAGACTACCGGGACCTAACCTGGGCAGACTACTGGGACCTAACCTGGGCAAACTACCGGGACCTAACCTAGGCAGACTATTGGGACTGTCCAATGTTTACAATGACAGGAACTCCTCACCTATCAACTGAACTGAACTGAGGAAAACACTGGACTTATGCTCTGGAGAGCTGAAATTTTCTATATGCCATTATACCAAAAATAAGTGCAATATCAATTCAAGATGGCCACCAAGTGTTTACATCCAGGATTCATAGATTGCTAAGATTAGTTTCCGGTAGTTTGCCGCAGTCCTGATTAGGTTAGGTCAGGTGAGGTCTAGTTACTTCTAATTTATGTGTTGTAGTGTTTTTCAGAATAATTTAGTTCATATATGGCAAAAATGAGGTGTTATCAGAGATTGGGTTGAAGGAGGGGGGGTGGGGTGATATTTCCTAAAACACTACTTTGCGACATGTGAACAATAAATTTGTTAAAAACATACTGTAAAACATTGCATTCTAAAAACCTCGAATCAAAAACAAATTATGGACAAATGCTTGAATATTACCTAATTTTCATTAAGAAATCATAGAAACTACATTTTAAATAGTGAAGGTAGATCTCATCCATCACGCCTCCAAACATTTGCATTTTTATCCTTGGAATGCCATTATTTGATTGTTTTATCTTGTCTTGTGATGTAAATGTTTAAGTATAATCACTACAATGGCTTAGTGAATAAAATGCTATATTATACTTAACAATATTATTTGCCCTTAGGTCACATGGTGGTGGTCAGACACCTGGTGGTAAGACACAAAGGAATGTGGACAACTTATCATCTTCCCTCGTGGACCCAACATCTCGAGGTTTTGTGCACGATGAAGTGGATGACTATGAAGATGAGACAGACATGTTGGCTCTCACCAAAGCCAAAAAGATGATGGGTACCAAAAGCTTCTCTCGGGTAAGTTTATGTACAGTAATTAAGAAAAAAACACTCATTACCAATCATATGTTGAGTGATGTTTTCTGATGTACTGTACAGTATTTGGTATCTAGCCACCGAATGATGCCTGTACTGATGGCCTGTACATGTATATTGTATGGTATTCCTGCATTTGGAGACAACACATAATCTGCTTGATGCCAGATCATTTTATTCACCAAGAAGTTAATATGCTATCATTAACAATCTCATTATAGGAGCAAGTTCTGGCCATTGACGGAAGCTCTGATGATGAAGACAGCGGTGATGATCATGACAGTGATGAAGATGAGATGTTCATGGAAGACGACATTGTTGACGAATATAAAGAACGAGAAGATGATGAACGAGCTTGGGGCAAGAACAAGAAAAGATATATTGGCACTGACACAACTGATGAAAGAATCATGAGTATGTTTCATATCTTGGCATAGACTTTGTACCGTGAGATATCACCAATGATAGTTATACAATACTGCATCCAAATTGATATACTATAAAGTTATATACATCCCTAATGTTAGTCCCGTAGGGGGGTATTGCCTGTAGTAATGTGGGCAATTACAGGGTTTTGGCGCCCCTTCGGCCCCTGCCACTGACTTTCAGTTCTTCAACTGTCCCTCTTTTCTTTTTATTTCCTCCCTGCTTGCTGTCACCCCTCTCTATCACCTTCTTCTGGCGCTATAGGACCTCGATGTTGCGGCACCTAATATCCATCAATCAATCAAATTCCTAATGTTAATAGAGTACTGTGCTGAAGCTGAAAGTATAAAATAGAGCCCACCCTTAGATAAATTGTTGCATGTGCTGATGAATAAAACAGTTGGTTAGATTAAGTTTCCTTGCCCTCTTGATTTTTAATGCATTGAAAATAAATATATTCATCAAATCCTTTTAGAAGTTTCATGTAGTTCCATGTAGTCATGTTATGATGTCTTTAACAGAGCAGATACGAGGAGACAAGGAGGAGTTGAACAGGCTAGAAGAGGAGGCGGCACGCAAATTGCAGGATCGCTTGGCTGCTGAGCTTGAACACCTTCCCACCGATGACCTCATTCCACAGGTGATGGACACAATAGCTTGGGTGGGGTGTCGTAGTTAGAGTAATATAGGGCAGGGAGACATAAGGATAGACTGGTTAGTGTGGGATGAGTCAAGGTAGAGAAAGATTGGGTAGTAGCAGACAGGGTGATAATATAACAAGACATGTTTGCTGATTTAGGATAAAATGATAATACAAATATCAATATAATTTTTGTAATTTCAAAGATAAAGGACATTTGACATAACTATGTTAATTCTAATAAGAAGATCTTGTGTTGTGTATAAATAAAAAACAAGCCATCAAACTTACTACACCATAATCTGATATTGACTTTTTCTTTTGTATCACAAGGAGGAAGAGGAAGAAAAGCCTAAGGAGAGACAGGTGGAGTCTTCCCTCGAGTTAGATTTGTCAAGATTATCGAAGTCCAAGAAGCTGCAGCTCTTGAAAAGAGAGTCACCGGAATTCTTGCCTCTAGTGGAAGATCTTAAAAGTGAGACATTAACTTCCATTCTTCCCAAACCCAGTAATCTGCAGTTTGCAGAGGGAACTGTATAGATTTATTGAAGGTTTTATTGTGAATAGCTGTGTAGTGTTAGAGTATCATGCTATACTATACTGTATTGTACAGGTACTTCTCGGTTTACATGATTATTGTATTTCTCAAGAGGTAATTTGAATAACTGTTTGTTGTATGTACAGAAATATATACCTAAGAAAAGTCAAGGAGTTTAAAGAGCTAAAATGAAAGAAAACTGTAAATATTTGACAAATTGAAAAATACTATTTCTGTACCTACAAAGTATTTCATGCAATTATTGTAACAATGAGAAAATATTTCATAAACATATATTTAATGTTAACTTGTTCCTCAGATCAAATACTTACCCATCCCACTTCCCTTAAGCAAATCTAGTTAAACAAATGATGAACTTTTGACCATAATACTAATATGACTTTACAGAGTAACTATTAATTGCATGATAAAGTTAATATAATATACATTGAATCCTTATGCTCATTCAACTGGCCTCTTGGTGCAATCATACATACACAGCATTTGTAAGAGTCTGATGTTAGGAGTTTAGTATTTTATATTTCCCTGGGCTGTAACTTTGTATCTTTAGTAGCATAACCTGTATAGTGCAACATTGGCTGCAAGGCTTCATAATACTTTTAGCACTGGCTAATCCTTATGCAATATTGTCTCTCTCCACAGAAAAGTGTGCCGAGCTGCGTAACTTCCTGGGTCCATTGATGGAAGGTGTAAAGAGAGATCATATCACCTCCCCGTCCATCTGTCAGTACATCACCACTAAATACCGTTTAGTCCTCAAGTGAGTCACTGTTTTAACTTGCTTTTATTAAGGGACACATTGATTTTGTTAGTGTGGTTGAAGACAGACTAGAAATAATGCTTTCATCTTTAATGTTTTGCAGAAATATAGTTTTTACAGGTACAAATTATTGTACCATTTTACTATTTTCTTTAAGTGGACTTTCTGCAATCTTTTTACCCAAACAGCTACCTAACCTTGGATTGTTTCACGAACTCCTTCCTTACATATGTGTCGATTCATTACAGTATTAATATAACATTACAATGAAATACAGACCTTTATCTTTTCCCCAGTTATGTGTGTACAGTGAGTGTTTACATGCTGATCAAGACAAACCAGGGTAGCACCTGGAACCACCCTGTGCTTGGCCGCTTGGCTCAGTACCGACAACTGCTGCAAGTGAGTACAGTACTTCTACCATTGGAATGCATGATCTTAGTGCTGCTCCATTCTCATATTATGCTGCATTGCTGGTATTAAACTTCCTGCTGATATCACACATTATATTGATGTCACTTCCACATATCAATATTCCGTATTCATATATTTTTTTAGGAACTGACACCCTGTGATGAGCAGCTGACTCCTCAACTGCAGAAGATAATCCCAGATATCAAAGCTGCTGTAGAAGCCTCCAGCAAAGCTGCAGCTGCTTCAACAAAAAGGTCAGTGATTGAGTTGCCAATTTAGCCAGTTATTTTAACAAGGAAGTTTTTCCCTCTCAAATGCTTACTTAAAATCCTGTCTCCCGTCTCTGAGGTATGATAATTTTGGTACGGGTAGAGTATGTGAGTGTGACGCATATTTTTCCATCCCTTGTTCTAAAGCCCGTTTCTTGAAATGAGTAAAATGGGATAATTATTAATGCTGCATTTTTCAAAATGTAAGAGTTAGCAATAGGAAAATTATCTTCTTTGTAGAGCATGGAACTATGCATATTTGTTTTATACTGTTATCAAAATAATAAACTTAAAATAAAACGTACAGGAAACCAAAGACACTGCAGATTCTACGAAAGAAAAGAAAATTGGATGAAGATACTGATGTTCGCAAGAATAAACTTTCTCAGCTGCTGGATGATTCAGACTTGACAGATGATGACTGGAAACAAGAGGAAAAGAAGCCAGTACTGAACCAAGAAGCAGAGGCCAGCAGTGGGGAAGAAGACGAAGCTAAGGGTAAGTAAAGTGCATTATTATATTTTATTAGCTCATGGCAGTTGGCTGAATCAGTTATACAGTTTGCTGAATGTTTATTCCTCACCATCCCTTGGAATACCTAGAAGATGATGGGATATAGTGAATGATTGTGTAGGAAAATATGGATTAAGAATGGGTGATACAAAAGAACTTATGCATTATAGGCATTGTGGAAAAGAAAGTGAGAATCAACCTCTGAATAAAGGGATATGGGGGCTTGAGTTGATGATGCTGATGATATTTTAGATTTTTAGTTCAAAATATATATTTCTTACAACAGCTGTTACATTAGAGACTGAACTAAGCCAGTGTAGTGCATATTGACAGTTGGACATGTAAATCCACTAAATGACTAAAGCACTAATATTACAATGTTACAACAACAAAAATTTCTCCATTGTATAGCGCCAGTAGAAGAAGAAACAGGAGACACGTTGGACGAGGATGGAAGGCGTGCCATTACATATCAGATTTCCAAGAATAAGGGTCTCATTCCCTCACGCAAAAAAGATGAGCGCAACCCAAGAGTCAAATACCGACGCAAGTACAAAGCCAAACTGAAAAAGAGGAAAGGACAGGTACTGACTGGAGTTGTCTTTATTCAGTATTATTTTTATATTTCATTTATGGGATGGTAATACTGTACTGTGGACATCAGTTCTCACCAATAAACCTTAGCCTTAGTACTGTACTTGCTTGAATCTCATCAAATAACAATGTTATTTACTCCTGATTAGTGTTATGTTGAACACTGACATGTTTTAAACACAAATATTTCATTGATACAGTATTGGGTTTGTATTTTAGGATATGACTGGTTCATTTGATTGATTCCTTTAATTTTAAGTCACTTAACTTTTGTATATAAATTATTATGTTCTGACATGGGTATAGGCTAATGAGCTGTCTTTCAATGACCCCAAAACATAGTCTAATACATCCTCAATCTATTGTCTGGCAGGTGCGAGAGGTGAAGCGGGAGGTGCGTCGGTACGAGGGAGAAACGTCGGGCATCAAGGCACACACCATCAAGAGCACCAAGATCAAGTAGATGTTTATTGCTCACATTCTCAAATCCTTGGATGGTTCTTGACAGTGAAGGACAACCGAGGATGTGATGATAAACTGGATGCTTTAGTGAATTGTTGCATTAGTAGAATTGGAAAATTGTTGATTGTTATAACACTGCTAATAACAGAGGTGGGGGGGAGAGCAAAGGGAATGATATAATTGTATGTTTATTTAATAAGTGTTATAGATCTATTACTGATTCTTCTAAAGAGTAGCCTTCTTTTACTTATGACATAACAATTATTACATTACACACCAGGTATCTGGAGTAGTTCAGAATAAAGAAAATTGTTTAATGTGAGAGCAGGATGAATATACGATTTATATTTTATCTTAGCAATGAACATGAGTTTTCATTGTAATACCTATGATAAGGAAAGGAAGTGAGTGGAAGTTACCTGTGCTGCTGTTTGCTGATGATACAGTTCTGTTAAGTGACGATGAGAGGGAATTACAGGGATTGGTGAATATGTTTGGAGATGTGTGCGAGAAACGAAACCTGAAGGTGAATGCGGCAAAGAGCAAAGTTATAGTTTTTGAAAGGGGTACAGCCATGGGTAGTGAAGTGAGGTTAAATGGACAGGTTATGGAGAATGTCAGCACATTTAAGTATTTGGGCAGTGTGATGAGTAAAGATGGGAGTCTGGAAGATGAGATGCGGGAGAGGGTACAACAGGGGAAGAGGGTTGTAGGAACACTGAAAGCTGTGACAAGGAATAGGGCCATGAGTATGAAAGTGAAGAAGACATTACATGATAGTGTGGTAATCCTGACACTGACATACGGGAGTGAAATGTGGACCATGACGGAGAGATATTTATCAAGAGTTAGAGGGGTGGAAATGAGTTACCTGAGAAGTGCATGTGGAGTAACATGGAGAGATAGACTGACAAATGAAGAGGTACAGTTGGACACAGGAATTGTGCTACAGCCCAGGTGAAATATACTTGTCCCATTTGAGTAACCAGTGTCTATTATCATGTAGTTGCTTTTTATTACCATCCTCAATACTGACTTCTGCCCCTGATGTCTCCTATTTGGCATTAAGGAATTTGGTATTGGGAGAAATTGACCATCTTTCACTGCGCTATTCCTCGAATTCCTGTGTCCAACTGTACGTGGGCAATGTGGTGTGGATGTGGACGTACTAGAGAGTGTGAAGAGAAACCCCTTGATGTGGTTTGGTCATCTGGAGCGTATGGGAGGTGAGAGGTTAGTTAAGAAGGTGTATGAGAGTGAGGTGGATGGACAAAGGGAAAGGGGCAGACCTAGAATGAGGTGGAGGGATGGGGTTGAGAGGTATACGAGTGAGAGTCGCATTGGGTGGGAGGAAGGACGCCAGTTTCATGGAAGCGATTCATTTGTGGCCACCCCTTCGGGGATTGAGGCATCGGGCAATAGATAGATAGATAGAATTATATGTGTTTGGGTTTTGGCATTCAATAAAGTTAAAAATAATATTTGTTTAGCTGTATATACCTCAGACATCTCATTAATTTTAAAGATGGGGACACGGTAAAAGAACATCAATTTTTTTTTTCCCTTGTTCAAAGAAATTGTCCTTGCATTGTCAAGCCCTCCTCTGTCTTCCACATTTCTCTGATCATAGGAGTTTTGATAATTGTCTTTGGGTGGATGATGTTCAATTTTACATCAGATCCCATTTTACACTTTCATAGATCACAGGCATGTAAGGTGGATGGTATTCTTGTGCCACAAAGTTGTTCTGGCCATTATACCTTCCTAAAAAATATATGACAGATGGGAAGAAATAATATGATACAAAATTAATCTGTGAATATATTCAACCATATTCAATCTTTTTCGGTAAATTATGGAGCCTACTGTAGACTATAAATAGGAAGCAAGAAACCCCAAAAGTTTCTGAAAATAATGTACAGTATTATGAAAGAGAAGACAGAAAGGATAGACAACAATCAAGAAGGAATGGAGGGATGGTTGAAGAAAAGAAAGAAATTGACTTGGGTCAGAAGATTGCCTACATTATATTGCAGTCAAGGTATTGAAAGAATCTAGGAACTGCCTGTATTTTTATGGTATGTCTTCCCCCAGACCATATTATTTGCAGGTTACATTTCTTTCTTTTTCCTACAAGTGGAGTATCAGTTTATTGTCATACAAACTGACAATAGTTGTTTGGCACTAGTATTGCATTGGCATAAGTCATAAGTTCAGTAGTATAAAAGATTTGTAGATGGAAGTACAGTATTCTGCCCACGACTGAAGTCTCTTTTGTCCTAGCAGCCTACAGTAGAGAATTAATGAAAGGTTAGTAGTTAACCCCATACAATATATCATAAGTTATCTCAACATATGGCATTGTTTGATTATATAATTATCTTGAATATACCATAATATTTATGGCTACTTTTATTTTTAGGTTTTAAATAGTAATCAATCTTATATTTTCCTCAAAATCCAAACCATAGAGCATACAGTAGACATGAACATCCTTATCGCTGTACTAATCACGCATCAGATACAGTGATGACTGATATAATAATTTTGAAAGTAAAATAAAAGTTATGATGGTTCCCGTCATCATAACAACTTTTTGCTCTATGTCATGGCTTATAGTTATCTATTTGTTTCATAAAACGATAAGACATTACCAGACTCTCATAATCATTTGTCCTAATATATTTATCATTCATCATTGTCATATTAACTTTTAGGAGAGTTTACACTGTAGAATAGAAGTTAGGTATTTTATTATTGAAACACAAGGACAAAGACTCAAAACCTAACCCAGCTCCTTGTCTTTAAAAAGTGTATCAAATTATATTATAGAACTGAATTTTCAACAGTTGATTAAGTTTATTTGTGCTATGGAAAGTAACTTTGTCCTAAGGTTCAGCTATGAAGAATGAGTTTGAAATAAAGCTAAAATTATTCCCAGTGAAAATGATCCTCCGTTCTAACTGGCGGACTTGAATGCGTTTTAAACTCGCTTTGGTATTTCATTCATTAATTTTCTTACTGTGTCAAATTTCGTATGTTTACACATTCTTATATATTCTTTATTAGTGTCTGAAGAAATGTAGATGTAATCATTAGTAATGAAAGTAGATGTGGAGATATTCTTTTGTTTGAAAAGAAACTATGTATCTACGCAAAAGTTAGTTTATACTGAAACAATTCAGAAGTTATATTGTTGATATTAGAGTTTAAATGTAAAATACTCATGATAAAGCTTTATGCATCAATAATTCATTGTAAGGGAGATATAAATAACAAATATCAGCCAAAATAAGTGTAATAGTAGTGGTTGTGGTGTGTGTGGCGGAGTAGTGGGTAAGGTTTTGGAGTGTATACCAGAGACTCTCAGTGGCCTGTGTTTACTTCAACATGGCGGGTGAGTGATATGAGATCTTCTACTTATTACATGCATTAAACCCACCTTATTAGGCTTCCACTGACTACCCTCTCGTGTTGCAGATATATACTACTTCACAGACGACGAGACGGAGAACAGTAAAGATGGTAAGTGTTAAATAATTTGGCCATATGAGCCATTGTTTTTTGTCACTTGCTTGTTGAAGAATCGAAGGGAAGCAACTTTACCCTTTCTTTCTTAATATTCACACACTTCATGGACATTTCTGCGTACCTTTCCTTGTTCCTTGTGACGTGTTTAATATTGAATTTGGACTTTGTGTGTCTATAATTGGTTTCAATGGCTCACAGGAGATGTTAGGAGGGAAAGTAGTATTGAAGGTTTGAAATGAATGAAAAGGAAAATATCGTAATTCATTGTTTTGCTAATTATGGAAATGCCTATTCAAACCTCGTCTTAGGCAGAAAAATATTGCCGAGGATGTTAGTATTGTAATCGAGGATGTTGAAGTATGAGGAGATAAGTTATAAGGTCATGATGAAGAAAGGTCATGTTGATGGAGGGAGAGACTGTTTGGTTGTGTGTGTGTGGGTGGTTCCTTGCCCTTCACACTTGTGTACTTTTACTCAGCTGGAGAAAATTACTCTAATCTTATGTTATAGTATTACTTTGCACGGTATTTTTAAAGAAATATTCCCCATTTTTTAGTTTTCCGAACATATTTGAACGTAGTACCTATACTCCAGATTGCCTTGGTCCTTATCATGGCCTAAATTGGTTAAGTAGATTAAGTTTAGTTTGGTTAAAATATGTTTCCTCACTAAATTATGATTAAAAGTGTTCTTTAGAAGTATTCTTTGGGTCAATAGTCTGACCTTGGACTTCAGCTGGGGTATATACTTTTCTATACTGTACTTGTATACTTGTATGCTCTCTTGCGTAGATACCGGAATCTTCAACGTCTAGTGAAGTTGTGGGACGTGGTGTGAGAGGCAGACCACCAGTAAGATGGCAGAACAGAGTGGAAGAGTATGTAAAGGGGAGAAATATGAGGGGAGGGGAAGGCTGAAGACTTTTCTTCCATGGCCATCCCCTTGGGGTGAGTTCCCGGAGGGAACGAGGCGTCAGAGCTATAGATAGATAGATAGATCAACGTCCAGATTCACTTATGATTTCAAATTACTTTATTATTGTGTATTTTTTACAGTACCAACAAAACCATTTCCAAAAGAAACAGTGCTACGTAGCATAATATTTTATTATGTGTGTGATGCGTTTGTGGCAACTGCGTACTGATGTACAGTATTCTGTGTGTAATCCCAAGTACTGTTAAAAGGCAAAGCTGCAGATTCATTGCATTGCATCACCTCAGAATGTTTGGACAGGTGCCGGGTGATCTGCCAAGGTCCTGTTAAGTTATCTCAGGTCGGGTTTGCCAAATTTTAAAACATGATTACTATCGGTGATTATTATAGTACTGTATGTTTTTTTTTTTTTTTTTGCTTCTCAGTTTCCGTCAACCTTCAAACTCTGATCTTATTGTGTGAGGCAGCTTCAAGGTAATAAAAAAATATTATATTACATACCATGCTGCAGCACTCTGTCACTCGGGAAATTGGTTTAGTAAGGAAAGAACGCGCCAGTGGAAAAATGAAAAAATAATTGTGTGTAGTTTCTTTTCTGATAGTCTTTGTAAACTTTGCTCTTGGTTCATTCACTGTCTGTTAAATCTTCTCTCTATTGGTACAAGAATGGACTGGTTGACGATCAAATTTATTTTCTATTAAACAGTTTACATCGTTAATAAATGAGCTGAATTGTCCTGTTACCGGATATGTAATTTATTTGACAAAGAAAAATATTGTTTGGCATTTAAAGCCATCAAAGTTGCACATAATTGAAGTTGATGGCTGCGCATCCGTGATGTCACTAA
The DNA here is from genome assembly GCA_034508575.1 of Petrolisthes manimaculis. Classification (NCBI taxonomy): domain Eukaryota; kingdom Metazoa; phylum Arthropoda; class Malacostraca; order Decapoda; family Porcellanidae; genus Petrolisthes; species Petrolisthes manimaculis. Next base: position 12,250 of record JAWZYT010002113.1, on the reverse strand, counting down.
CCGTAGTCCGTGCCAACATTTTGTTACCTTTGAGAGCAAGAGGTTGTGATGTTTAGGGGAGTTGTCCGTTATTATTATGCTTTTACGGAGGATATACTTCATCTTCACCATGCCAGCCAATAGCCAACAATGGTGTTTTGTCCCAAAGTGCAAAAACACGAGAAATGGACCAGAAAAGAGATTTATTAGTGTTGTGTGTAGTCAGTCTGTAGTAGCTGTCGGTACACAAGATGGTGTGAGGTACGATGTTTCTCTACCACTTATTTACCCTTATTTTTCATGAATTTCAACTCGTATGGAAAAAATATTGGTACAGTATCTCCATGATCTGGAGTGCCCATTTTATTGTTTTATATACTTTGTACATGACTGTCAACCAGTACATTGATGCTCCAACAATGTGACGGTTACTTTTACTATGCATACAGTAAAGCATTGTTGTTTTACCTACAGTAATTTTCTCTTGAAGTTCGATGTATTGTGTGTCAGATTATCTTTGTGGTATTATTTTGAATACTTCTATCATGTCCCGGCCAGCTTAAACTCCGTTCTGCTAAAGTCTGTAGTCCCAATCTTCACAGCTACCACAAGTCTGTACGGACCAGTGTGTCAAGTTTCCAAATCCTGGTATAGTGTATAGGCCTATGTATCAATATTGTTGTTCCTTTTTTTTTTACATACCATATTCTACAGATGTGACTTATTGGAAGGGTACAGTATTATTGCAAGATTTGATCAATGATAGGCTGTATACATTATAACCATATAAATATTTCAGCATTCATGTACTGTACTATGAATGATCTTCCTATCAAATGCATTATGGATTAGCGTTGTTTATATTTCATTATTTTAGTTTCCTATGAAATATTACGTACATTATACCCAGGTTCCTTTCTTTTGTGTTGGTAACATATTTTAGCTGACACTGACATATCCCCAAAAATTTCTGTAAAATATTGTAACAACCAGTTATCAGACTACAGTAATACTGCAAATGTTGCAATTGACTGTATTTATGATAAATCCCTCTGCAAGGTTGTCAGTTGACCTTCACCAGCTATCTCTAAGCTATATCATGTCATCAGCAAACAGATATTCCTTAGAGTTAATGTTGTTAGAATAGTCATTAATATATACTGGTTATGTAACATGATTAAAAGCCCGACCAACACTATCTTGAGTTAGACCAATAGAACGATCTCCATTTTCATCTACTTGCTTTTTTATCCCAGTTAAAAGTGCTTGCATCGTGTTTCAATATTTTTTCCCAGTTAATTTATTGAGAACAATATATGAGGAACTGTATTGGAAGCTTTCATTATATCTACAAGGTCTCTTCCTTGGTCTAGATTGTCAGTCCAGAAAATGCAGGGTGTTGAAGCTAGTTACGGTAGAGATTACTTCAGATAGCACTGATGGCAGCTTTTAACGTAGACAGAGAATACTGGTACACATCACATTCCAGTAGTATGGTTCAATATACCCTGCAGTATCACAAGCAGATAAATATAAAAAGAAATTCCCAGTGTGTCTGTAATGTATTGATTTGGAACAAGTGGTTACTGTAGATACCAACCTTTAATTAGTTTAGCATTGTGTCAGGAAACATCATGCATGAAAACTTTGCTCTGACACCTTTCAAAACATTGAGCAGTTCTAATACATGTAGGCTATGTACTTACAGTATCTTGATTTACCGGTACTGTATGATTTCTAGGCAGAATCACTAATTTTCCATCATGATATCCAAAGGCACGCTACAAAATTAATTAATCCACTTGTTTCACAGTCCCCTGTTTGATTTTGGGGTCATAAGGGTCACTACCAGGCTGGCTATAAATCACTACCTAAGTTTCCTGTCACTGAGAAAGTCTAGAGCACACGTTACCACTTCTCATCTTACTGAACAAATGTTTTATTAAAAGTGACTCTGGCCTTCCTTTCTTGTTAAGGGTGTGTGGCATAGAATTCTTTCCAATACAGTATAATGTAATAAAGTTTGTGGTATGCTGCTGATCAAGGAGAGGGTGAATGCATTGTTTCATTGTACGATTGTCTGGTTTAGGTACTGAATCATTACTATTTGGGTGATTTTTATTTGATAATGGTATTAAATAGATGATTCAATTTTAACAAACATTTGGGGAAATGGGACATCATTTGCTTTCCACTGCCACACCATTATTTGTAGGAGGAATTCAGTTTAGGTTGGATCATTGAAAGCATAAACACAGCTGTGTACATTAATGGTATAAATATTGCATTTTCTTTCCATTTGTATTTATGATACCCACTAAATACCAATAAAACATCCCAATTTCCCTTGTTTTAAGGTAGTAGTGTGTGAGGGAGCATATATTTAACCTGTGTCCTGGTGTGAGGGAGCATATTGTAAGTCATGTTATAGTGTGACAAACAGTGTTGTATTACACTGGTGAACGAACTTGTTGCAGTAATGTGAAAGGAGTATTGATTTCATAGTTACTGTGCACAAACCTCATGATCCAAATTAATTTGTTTTTGTTCTTCCCAAAACCTAAACCTTGTGTTCAATATTTCATAAAGACTTTGCTGTAGGGATGATATTTGGTTTACTCTTTCTGGATAGGTTGTCACTTAATTAATAAACTCAATGTTTATTGGATCCAAACCGTATTGCCTTATTGATGTTGGTTGATAGTGATAAGATGGATTTGGTTGAGAAATGTATAGGACTACCAGAAGAAAAAAGTTTCGATTCAATTTTAAACTTTTATAGACTTTTATAGCTCCTGCTAATTTCCAGGTATAGGTTTGAAATATAAACATTATGAGAAAGTTTTCTGATAAAAATATTTAGATTTTCTGATACAGTGTGTGAGTTATTGTTCAGTATAGCCTATAGCTAGATGAAGGCAACATACATGGCTTTACCTATAGTATTTACTTCTGGCTCAAACTTTGGAAGGGGTGTGGTGAATGAATTACAAAAAATAAGCCCTATACCACTAATTGGTATTGATTGCTGGGTTTTTAATGTATGGATGGATTGATGAATTTTTACATTTTTGTTATTGTAATTGATTGATAACTCTTGTCTCTTCCTTGGCACAGTATTGGAAAGAGAGAATACTTAAGGATTAATGTGAGAGAATCTAAGTAATGATTATTGCTGGGCGTGTTGTAGTAAACTGAGTGTATTTCTGCTATATATAGCTAGTTGATATAAATGACCATCAGGGAGAGAGTAGCTGAAAGTAAGTACTGTATGGTACTCATGAAACTCCTAGGTATAGCATGGTTTAGTGTTGAACCAAGAGGAGTACAGTATTGTGCAGTCCATTTAGCTTTTTTTCAGTTATGTTGTGCTAAATTGTATTATGTTGTGTTGCAATATTTTGTTGGTTGGGTTATGAATATTTTAAATACTGTGTTAATTAGCTATTATTCCATTTTACATGGCCTGTCGTTCACTGCGTCTCTAAGTGTTTCATACATAATTTGTGGACAAATAATACTTAAAGGTAGTGTGTCATGTTTTGATGTGTGTGAATCTATGCAGTGTTCATGGGTTGGTTAAGTGTACTGTATGTGTATAATTATGAATATTGACATGTACACTCGTTCAGACCAGGGTCAACACCCCTCGGCAGAATATCTGATGCGTATATAGCTAATTGAGGTTCGTACTATTGTGTGCAGCCAGGCAATAAGTAGCTATGTAGCATATAGGTAGGCTACTACTAGATGTATATATGGCTTGTAGAATGGTACGATAGATAAACATAGACCTATAGGATTTACGATAGGCAAGCCTTCTTCTAAATAATGAGTATAGTGTATATTTGGGTATAAATTATTCAGAATCATATTAATGTGAGGGGTGCAAATCTCATTGTGTGTGTGTACCAATGTGAGTGTATAGGTGTAGGAGTGCGGTGTGTGAGGTCAGCGATCTAATGATAAGATTAACAACCCGGTGTCTTAGTGGTGGAATGGGTAGTGGAGAAACGATAAGAATAGTAGGTGATGGTTTGAGTATGGTATATGACTGTATGGTGTAGTGTTGCGTGTACGGTATTGATGTTTAGGAGAGAGAGAGAGAGAGAGAGAGAGAGAGAGAGAGAGAATGAAGTTACACCAAGTTACCGTACATAGACAGATGCCTGAACCGCACAGACCTTACTGTTCAGCCGAGGTAACTTTTGGTCTTAATCAAACGAAGACCAAATGGCCACCACTGCCTTTAGTAGTAGTAGTAGTAGTAAGGGTATAATACAATAAACGAAAGGGTTGACAGTCTCGGGATTGAAACATAATTATGAACTACTGTATCCCCATTGAGAGAGAATCAGAATCAGAATGCTTTATTCCATTAATGTACAATGGCTTTTCTCTTATTCATTAAAAATATTATATACATAGTGAGACATAGTATTATAAAAGATATATAGTTCATAATTGTTACTTGCTATGATGGATAATTTTATGCTAGATCTCTTAGAGAGAGAGAGAGAGAGAGAGAGAGAGAGAGAGAGAGAGAGAGAGAGAGAGAGAGAGAGAGAGGAATCAATGTGAAGATGATGAGCGTAATGTTGGGAAGGATTAGACGAGTCAGTTCCAGCTCATGAATGTTAATAAATTATAATGTGGTAGTTGTATAGAGGCATCATTTCAGATTTATTGTTCATTTTATTATGTATGGTGGCTCGAGTTTCCTATTTGTGGCTGCCTTATTCCTCCCTCCCCCCCTCTCCATCCCTATTATCTCCTCACTCACTCCCTCTCCATCCCTCTCTCCCTCCCCCTCTCAATCCCTCTATCTCCTCACTCCCTCCCTCTCCCTCTCTCTATCTCCTCACTCTCCCTCTCTCTCTCTATCTCCTCACTCACTCCCTCCCTCTCCCCCTATCTCTTTACTGTCTTTCCTCCTTTACTAATTTTCTCTTTTCATTCATTTTCAATTCTGGTTTTGCTAGGTTCCTTATCATTTGTACTAACTCATCTTCTACACTTCTCCAATAATTTTTCCTCTACACTAACTTGTCCAGTGTACTCTTTTCTCCCTCTTATACAACACCTCTCATTTCGACTTCATCCTTTTCCATGCAGCTCTACACATCATCTTTTTTTGTCTCCCCTATCTTCCTCCCTTCCCACGCCATTATCCTCATCTTCTCCTTGATTCTCTCTCACCTTATACTCCTTCCGTTTTATCTCCTTTCCTTTCACTCCTATCACATTAATTATCTCTTTATTTCTCCATCTCGTCCCTCCCACATCATCTCCCCTTCGCTTCGCATCTCTCGTCTCCTCTACCCTTCTTTTTCCTCCCTCCCCCCGTCGTTTATTCTCCCCTTCCATTTCTTTATTTTCGTTTTCCCCCATTTTTCCTCCCTTCCTGTCCATTTTACCCTTTTCCCTTCTTTCTGTCTTATTCTCCGGGTCCTCTCACTTCTCTCTTCTAAGGCACTATCATCTTTGTTTTACTCATTTTTACATATATCCTTCTACTATCCAACTTTGCTAGAAATGGAATACTTGTAGAGAGATGCAGATTCCACAACATACGACCCGGCTTTTTACTTATACGGATGAATCGATATGTACATAAAAATGTCTGTCGGTTTGTCGGAACATTTAATTAAAGATGGCGCCAGTTGTTTTGGCGGGAGGATTTAAATACGGCTGTTTGGTTTGGATGTGTGGGCGTTTAAATATGGTGGTTGTTTGCTGCAGATTCTCTCCGGTCGGAATGGCTTAATTAAGAATGTAGTAAGTAGAGTGTTAGTACATTAGAGAGCCCTGATGATTTCTCTACCGTAGGGACCAGATTAATAAAAAAAAGAATGATGAGCTTTTGTTGCTTGGAATGGTTTGGAGGCATCACTTGCTCCAGATTTACCAGCACTGTAATACTTCCTTAAGGGACCCTGTGATGTAGTCTAAAAGTTGGAGAAAAATGAGTCCTTCAAATATTGCCACGAAACACCACCATAAAGGGAAGGAGCTTGTTTCGTGGCATGGTCAGGAGGAATCAGAAGTCTTCAATTTCATACTCGATCACAGGGTCCTTAAATATTACTGTAGGAACATTCATAATTCATCTAGAGTTGTATTTTTTGTTTATACTCTGCCCCACTATCATTGTTACCGCCAGTCCTTACGGTCAGTACATGTGTAATGCTTATGATTTTTTTTTTTTATGATGTATGGCGACTAGATTCAAGCTTAATGGCCGTATCGAATGGTAGATAGGACACACACACACACACACACACACACACACACACACACACACACACACACACACACACACTAGTACTCCATGGGAACTGTCTTCTGAGTAACACTGTAAATTATGTAGATATTTACTGCAATTCTGACTTACATACATGAACAATATATACACTTATATTTTTTAAGATTTTTTATTTAAGAAAATGAAACGTGGTATATTTACACATACACACACGCACGGATAATAATAATAATAATAATAATAATAATAATAATAATAATAATAATAATAATAAAAGAGTGCCTGCCATCCCTTTCCTTCAACCTATACTGCAAAATATACGATCATCACTTTCCAAACTAACTTATGGTAGGATATATGGGACACTTACTACAATGACTCTCCTAACATTTACTCGCATACTGACTGCCTCGCCGGTTGTGATCCATAACAGCGAAATGGCTCGAGTGGAGAAATTATTATGGGGTAACACCGGGCCAGAGAGAGAGAGGGAGGGGGAGGGGGAACGCAACCTGGAGGAGAGAGAGAGAGTGTTGGGGAGTGGATGCGTATGTTTATCAACGTATACAATGTCATATAGCTGTCTGTTTAATTACACGAAGGAAGTTGTATGTATGTGTGTCTACAGTGTATGTATGCATGGATTTATATATGTATGGTTATCAACACATACTTTTAGAATTCAAATTAATTCACATGTTTAATTGCGTAGCAATGTATGTATGTATGTATGTTTGTATGATATTATGTTGATTGATGGTCCGCCTGATCCACTCGAGTCTGGTGTATGTATGTATGTTTATGGAGGATGTATGTGTGTCTAGTCCATAAAAATTAGCTGGTTTAGATTTGTAGTATGTTTTTAGTAACTCTTGATGACCTTTAGTGCCCGTGAGACTTAGTAATGATCGACATGGGAATATAGCAGTAATTTGGGGTAATTTTACTTCTAGTTGAAAGAGTTTAGGGAAAACGTTGGTCTCAAAGTAATGAATGTCTCTGTAACAATCATCGAGAATCTGGTCATTGAGGGTTGACCAAGAATACGGTGCACACTACAGATGACGGACTTAGTTGAATCATGTAACCCAATTGGAAAGCACATTGCCATGCTTCGGTTTATATGTGTAGTTGAATCATGTAACCCAATTGGAAAGCACATTGCCATGCTTAGGTTTATATGTGTAAATGATGCATAATATGAGTTAAGACAAGACATATGTTACATTACGCTTTTTATACAGGATCACGAAGTTTAGTTATCAGTTTTAAGGGACCCTGTGATGTAGTCAGGGAACTGGAGGTAAATGAGCCATTCAAATATTGTCATCAAACACCACTTACATGGAAGGAGCTTGTATCGTGGCAGTCAGGAGGAATCAGAAGCCTCCAATTCTCATACATGATCACAGGGTTCAAAATAAACCTAAAATATTGGTTTGGGGGACCACTTTTATTACCGGTATCTCCCAAACAAACAACAGCATGGAATTACTATAAGAGTTAAAATATCACACCAAGCAAATATTTATATTAAAGAATGTAGCAACCTCATTATGAAATGTTCTTTACAACACTTATGTGATTTGTTTTTATTATTCTATATTACTGATAGATATCTGAACAACGCGTGGTTTGTAAATAAAAATTTCTAATCTTTGAATATTCCTAACACAATACAGTCTCTGGTAACTATTTACCTCTTGAATCCAGCCAGTTGTTTTATTTTATTGTATTGGTTAGGGTGAAGGAAGGGTGGGGGTTAGTATACTCGCCATTTTGCGCGTTAAGATGTGGAAGGAGGGAGGGAGAGGAGAGAAGGGGAAGGGGTGGAGGGAAGCGAAGGGCACGAGAGGGAGAGAGAGAAAGAAAGAGAGAGAGAGAGAGAGAGAGAGAGAGGGGTGAGGGTTCCTGCCTACTGCTGCCATCTATCGTAGGCCTAACTGAGGCGGCGACTCCCTTGGCTGCCGCTAGATGGCATTGGCGTGTGTTTCGGTCTCCAAGAGTCCCTCCCTCCATCTCCCTCCTCCACCGGCTTACGTACATTCCTCCTCCTCCCCATCCCTCCCTCCTTTTCCTCCACACGCCCGTCCTTACCCTCTCTTCCTCCCTCCCTCTTATCCATTTCCTCCATTCCTCCCTTCTCTCCCCCATTTACTCTCTTACTCAGGCCACCCTTTCCTTCACCACACTTCCCCTTCCTACGTTGTCTCTTGTCATACCCCCGACCCTTTCCCTGTCCCTTACACCCTCCTTTGCACCCCACCCCCTAAACTCTCTTTCCTTCACCCCTCTTTACTCTCCCTCCTACACCCCTCTTTACTCGCCTCCTTCACCCCCTCCCTCGTCCTCGCTCTTCCTCACTGTCCTTCCCTACATCCCTACTCACTCGCCTCCCTTCACCCACCTCACCCCTCCTTACAGACTTTCCCTCACTTCCCCCCCTCTCCTTCCTTCACCCCCCTCACCCCTCTCTCCTACCAGCTCTCCCACTGGAACCACCCCTTGGCTGCCTCCCCGTTGCCTCTCCTTATCCCCCCCCCTCTCTGGAACCCCCCCATCCATCCATCTCGCCTCCCTCACCCCCGACTCTCTCCCTTCCCCACTTCTCTTTACTCTGCCATTCTCCCTCTTTCCCCCTCCTCCCCCCCCTCTCTCTCTTATTCCATTATTTACTCTTTAATGTCTTTGTATCTCTCCAAATGGGACACATCTTAGTTCTTTGCTAATTGTTATTTTAAAAAGTATTCTCATTAGTCACCTCATCCTCTCTTTCCTTCCATTTAAACCTTCTTTTGTTTCTCTTCCATTCTCTTGTATCAGTGCCAATTTTCCCATCCCATGAAATGTCTTTTATTATTTCTTGTACTTTTATTTTGATCATTGGAGCAATATCCTCTTCTCTCATTTCCCAATATATCGCTCTCTCTCTCCTACTGCCAAGAACCCCTTTACTCCTATTCCCCCCCCCTTCCATCGGTTACCCATCCGGTTAGGTCCGCAAGCAACCTTTACAATTCTCTCTCTCTCTCTCTCTCTCTCTCTCTCTCTCTCTCTCTCTCTCTATATATATATATATATATATATATATATATATATATATATATATATATATATATATATATAGACACACAATCCACATTATGATAAGTTTACTGTCTCATTTTTCTATTTTCCGTCATATATTGTTTATTAATTTCGTCATCCATAAATCTTTTTTTTTTTTTTTTTTTTTTTATCAGACACTTGGACCGGACTCCTTATTATGAATGGGATAGGAGTTATGCTACAGTTACCATCACCATGTTATCTTCATCACTGCCTGTTCACAGCCAAGTACTTCTATATTCATCTCTTTTATCTTAGTATTTCATTGGTAGCTCTCTGGTTTCTTATATTGTTTCCCTTGGCGTTCGTTCGGCTGTTTACTCGTTGCCTTTATATTGTCACCTTTTCTCATTTCTTTTCTGCATCAGGTCTTTTCTCCACTTATCAAACCTTTCTTTCATTCAGTGCTGTATATAAATCACCTTTTCTCGTTTCCAACTTATAGCTATACACTCTTCTCTCCTCTCCCCATTTGGTCACCTCTCCACTTACCTAAACCTTTTTACTCGTATTCCTTTATCTCGCTTCGACTCTGTCCCACTTCACAAGCTGTGTCGTGTTTGTCTTTCCATCCATCCGTCCACTCATCCTCCTCTCCTTGTTATCCGTCTAATCAGTCAGTCTTCTCTATCCATTTTATGCACCCAACCCATCAGCCAGCTAATCCTATACCCTTCATCCTATTCATTCGTAAAGCGACATTATAGTCCGCATGTCGGCTCACCCAATATTTTACCCAAGTGATATTGAATGGTAAGAACAGTTGTGTGTTAAGAGTTGGGATGTAATATATAGTGAATGACTGAATGTGTGTGTGTGTGTGTAATAATGACTGACTGAGTGACTGAATGTGTGTGTGTGTGTACTAATGACTGACTGAGTGAATGTGTGTGTGTGTACTAATGACTGACTGACTGAATGTGTGTGTACTAATGACTGACTGAGTGAATGTGTGTGTGTGTAATAGTGACTGACTGAATGTGTGTGTGTGTGTTCTCCAGGTGTATTGTTTCCCTCCACACACACACTTCTTTGACCTTTGCGACATCATTGCACGAGAAAGTTGAGCTGCTGATGATGATTGGGTACACAGTTTTCGGTTTGCTGCTCTGATTGGTCTTCATTAATTAGAGGAGAAAAAAACAACCCCACATGAGTCAGTGAAACAAATTTTATTAAAAGTTCAGAGGGAGGAAAAGTACACCTGCGAGGAAATGGATTAAACAAATAAAATAATACGAGCCAGCATATATATAATTATTTATGCTCGTGTTTCCTGATGGAGTGTGATCGAGGTATTTATTTACATTGTAGATGGCTGGAGTTTACGATCTCGTCACCATCTTTGTTTCCTTCCTCTTACCACTCTCTGAACCATGTACTCTTCCCCCGTTCCCTCATTCATCACCCCCTTCACCACTCACTCACTCACAATGCCCCTCACCCTACTTTTCTCCATGGCATAGGTTAGGTCAGGTCAGGGAGGGGAGGGGAGAGGGGATGTGAAGGGAAGAGCAGACGGAAGTAAGAGAGAGAGAGAGAGAGAGAGAGAGTAGAGAATCACATCCCTTGTACACTTGGACATTGGCACTGGCACCGGTACTTTCACGTCCGTATCATTCCAGGAGAATAACCATTGTAAAATGGAAAATAAATTCTGATTTTGAATTCTGATTCCTTCCGCCCAAGCTTTGTACGCCAACCACACTTTTCCTCCTTAATAATGAATGCCATCCTTTCTGTTGTCATAATTATAGTGCTCATCATCCGTTCTATTCTTCACTGTTTACTGTACATCCATCCCAGTGTTGTTTTTTCCCTGTCTGTCCTTGTCCCAGTCCCCCTTCTTGTTTTCCTTCCCTGACGTGCTGCGCTTTCCTTCCTTTCTCACCTTACTCCACTTGCAAATCCTTATATATTATACTCCTTTCCTCCAAGTAGCCATCCCTGTCACTTAGAGAAGCTAGACTTGAAGTATATTCATTAGAAGAGGACGATACAGTTGTCAGATTTTCACCAAGTCGTTAATAGCTATGAGGTGCTCCGGATTGAAGCAAATTTCTGCTGCCAACTTAACCAATAATCTCTCCACACGATATTGACTCATATCGAAGTCCTGATGAGTGTAGGAAATGGGATATGTTGCATAATGTTGCATAAATATGAGTCGATGTTCACCTCTTCCCTACTTCATTAACTTGGTGGATTGACATCACCATATATAGGCTATACTGCATTAGATATAGTCGAGAAACAAAGTATGTGAACACCGATGGCAACAACCCGAAGAGTAAGCACGATGTACAGTCGGCGGCTGAAGTCCTGTCGCCTTACCTGCTTCACTCACTGAGACAAGCAGTGTATATGGACTCGAGAAATACACACGTTTTCTACACTTAATAATCTCGAGTCTATGAACATCGCGTGCATCGGTGAAGAAAGTGAGGCGACATGACTTTTGACGCCGACAGTACGAATATTTTAAAGTCATATAATTCCTGAATGCCTACCATACGTGGCAATAACTGATCATGGGAACGTCGACCCATCACAAACTATAGGCCTATGACCCAAACAGTAGCCTAGGCTCTGTGGTCCACAATTATAATAAAATATATATAGTATAGTTTTTTATATCATACAACTTAATAATGTACAAGATCATTATTGTTACAAGTTACTGAATGGCAGGAAGAAGTTGATAACCACAATCTTTATTACACTATATACTCATACATGTGCTGATATTACATTGGCCCTTCACACACGTATAGGGAAACCAACACTCATATTGTCACGCACACGGATACACGTACACACACAGACACACGTACACGGACACACGCACATTGTCACACGCACACGGATACACGGACACACACACAGATACACACACAC
>JAWZYT010002112.1:0-79545 GCA_034508575.1 Petrolisthes manimaculis | reverse complement strand
TTTCTTTCAAGTTTGCTGTCCCTTCTTTCCTTCCTTTTCATTTGTGTTTACTGTCCCTCCTTTCCTTCTATTTCCTTGGTGTTTACTGTCCCTCCTTTCCTTCTATTTCCTTGGTGTTTACTGTCCCTCCTTTCCTTCTATTTCCTTGGTGTTTACTGTCCCTCCTTTCCTTCTATTTCCTTGGTGTTTACTGTCCCTCCTTTCATTCATTTTCTTATGTTTACTGTCCCTCCTTTCCTTCTATTTCCTTGGTGTTTACTGTCCCTCCTTTCCTTCTATTTCCTTGGTGTTTACTGTCCCTCCTTTCCTTCTATTTCCTTGGTGTTTACTGTCCCTCCTTTCCTTCTATTTCCTTGGTGTTTACTGTCCCTCCTTTCCTTCTATTTCCTTGGTGTTTACTGTCCCTCCTTTCCTTCTATTTCCTTGGTGTTTACTGTCCCTCCTTTCCTTCCTTTTTCTTTCTTTTTATCCTTCTTCTCCTATCTAAAGATTTCTTGACGGTATCAGAGCAAGAAGGGTCCAAAGCGATACAGTACGGTGTTGTGTGTGTGTGTGTGTGTGTGTGTACTGTACAATGAGGGATCTTATTGTTCTCAGTGAAGGTGATCGGAAGGAGAGAGAGAGAGAGAGAGAGAGAGAGAGAGACAGAGACAGAGACAGAGACAGAGACAGAGAGAGAGAGAAGGGGAGGAGAAGAAAGATAATTGTATATAGAGAGAGAAAGTGAGAGAGAAAGTAGAGATAGTATTAAAGAAAGAGCAAATGAGGTCTTATAGACAGGTACCCCATTCATTGACACACACACACACACACACACACACCTCTCTATGATTAGCACTATCTTAGCCGTTGGTTAGAGAGAGAGATAGAAAAAAAAAGAGTTAGAGAGTGGTAAAAAGTAGGTGTGTGTGTGTGAGAGAGAGAGAGAGAGAGAGGGAGAGAGAAAGAGAGAGGGGGGGGGTGTTATAAAAAGTAGGTGTGTGTGTAATGGTGAGTGAGAGAGAGAGAGAGAGAGAGAGAGAGAGCGAGAGAGAGAGAGAGATTTGAAAATTTTGAAACATTTAATTTATAGCTATCAGTTATACAAAATACAAAAAAATATAAGTATAAGCAAAGAGAACTTTGAATATGTATACAACTAATGCTATCCTATATAAAGTGATGTTCTTCAGTCAAAACTTACAGTTAATGCTGACAGTGAATAACATTAAGAGAGAGAGAGAGAGAGAGAGAGAGAGAGAGAGAGAGAGAGGGGTGGGGGGGAGAGAGATGGCAAAGAGTAGGTAGGTAGGTAGGTAGGTAAGTAGGTGAGAGAGAGAGAGAGAGAGAGAGAGAGATGAGAGAGAGATAAAGGTGGCAAAGTGTAGGTAGGTAGGTGTGTGTATGTGTGTATGTGTTGTGAGTGAGTAATATATCCCCCACAACCCCTTACCCTTACCCCTTACCCCCTTACACCTTACCACACCTTAGTACTGAGTGGAGATGTAAGTGTTTAGTCAGTCAGTCAGTCAGTGAGTGAGTGAGTCAGTTAGTGAGTGAGTGTGTGTGTCAGTGAGAGGAAGAAGGTCTGATAAAACTCTCTCTAAGAAATATAGATACAAATATAGATACAGGAACGCATATTATACAGTATCTTTATTTGTTTTGTTTATTTTATTTATTTTGTTATTACAATATTCGTAACAACGCCTTTATCAACACTTTAATTTTATTTCAGTGCCGATAACTATACGTACAGTTGGACACACATGAAACTGGTATGCCTCGTTATCAAAAGAAAGCAAATTGAAAAAAAGATGTATGTATATAGTTTGTTGACAGACAGACAGACAGTAAAATATTATTATTATTAATTACTGTTCTGCTTGTTAAAAAACTATATATATTTCGCTTACTTTCCTTCCTGTTGTAGGTAGGTAGGTATATATCTCACAAGTAGCGAGGCGTACCAGATTCATGTGTGGCTAACTGTACATTTATTATACCAACATAACTTATAACAACAACAACACCTTCTTTTCATACACTTATTTTACCAACACTTATTTTACCATTTTGCCAACACTGATTTTGCCAACACTGATTTTGCCAACACTTATTTTACCATTTTGCCAACACTTATTTTGCCAACACTTATTTTACCATTTTACCAACACTGATTTTGCCAACACTTTTTTTACCAACACTTTTTTTTACCAACACTGATTTTACCAACACATTTTTTTTACCAACACTTTTTTTTTACCAACACTATTCCTCACGTTTCCAAGATCTCATTGAACGTGTGTAAAGTGTAGTACAGTATATAGATGAACAAACATTAAAATTGATTATATATAGAAAATGATGAACAAAAAACATGAAATATGAACTGATAATCATTTAGTGTGTGTGTGTGTGTATCAGTGTCGTGTTAGTGAGATATTTATTTATTTATTTATTTATTTATTTATCTATTTATTAAGGTGAGCTTCTGTGGACATGCCTTTTTTTAATTGGAAGGTAAGTACCAGAATGTTATGTTGTGTGTTTATTTGCTTTATTATTATTAGATTGTTTTGTTGGTTCCTCTTAACTGTGCCAAAAAAAAAACCAGACTCCCTCAGTACACTCGTGATACATAATTTCTGACCAGAGTGTGAGGAGCAGAAAGCTTCGAATCGCCTGGTATTGTTCATTTCTCCCCACCCAGTACACCTATAGAGGCTGAGTTCGAATGCAGGGTGTGTGTGTGTGTGTGTGTGTGTGGTATTGTTCATTTCTCCCCACCCAGTACACCTATAGAGGCTGAGTTCGAATGCAGTGTGTGTGTGTGTGTGTAGTGCCTGCCGTTCGTCTCTGGTCAGAAATTATTATGTATCACGAGTGTACCTATATATACAAACCATAAAATGATTTGACCAAGTAAATAAAATAAATAAACAGTAAAGAGGGACAACAAACACAAAAGGATAGAGAAGGAAATGAAAGTGGAGAAGAGAAAGCGGGATTGGCTCAGGTTCAAAGGGGCGTCGGAACTCTTAAGGGGGTGTGGGAGTAGGGGACAGGCTTGGGGGGGGGGGAGTAGGGAGACAGGCTTGGGGGGGGATAGGGGGACAGGCTTGGAGTGGGTAGAAAGTCTGTCCCCTATTCCAGCACCTCCCTAACCCCCCAAGCCTGTCCCCCTACTCCCGCACCCACCCACTACACCCCCCGCACCTGTCCCCCTACTCCCGCACCCCCCGCACCTGTCCCCCTACTCCCGCACCCCCCAAGCTTGTCCCCCTACTCCCGCACCCACCCCCCCTAACCCCCCCAACCCCACATCTTCACAGGCAATACACTCTTACGGTTATATAGGACATGACTTCAATTTATATTATGTTGGCCCCACTTAGGTGTGACATTTAAAAGGACCCTGTGATTGTGTATGAAAATTGGAGGCTTCTGATTCCTCCTGACCATGACACGAAACAATAAGCTCCTTCCATATGTGTGTGTGTGTGTGTGTACCAGTCCTGATTCTAGTCTCTTCAAAGAATCTGGTACAGTACATTGTTGTTGTAGTGAGTTGTTGGTTGTTGGTTGTTAGTTGTTGGTAGCGAGTTCGGCGGAGTGGTGTTCTTAGGTAATTGATTTCACAAGTTTCTTATTCAAGGCTTAATACATTTATTTATATACACTTATATCTACACAGGGAATGATACTGATGTGCCTGGTCTTATATGTATATAGTCTCTCTCTGTGGAGACAAGCCTATAGCCCTGGGAGACAGTTTAAGTTATCCTACCTATTAGGTAAGTGTCACTGTTTATATACAATTTCACTTGAGTTGTCAGTTGTCTTTGGATACAATTATTACTGTGTGTTGTCATGCTTACGTGGCCAGACAAGCCACGTGGGTCTTGTGGTAGGAAGCCACGTGTCTGGTTGTCATGTGGTCATGAGGTATAGTCCTCGTGTTCTTAGTCCTACCCAGTCTGCTGCTCTAATCAGTTTATATTATCTGTGTATTTGGGCATATCTCCTTGTGACCATTCCTTGATTATTTGACTTAATCTTACTCTCTCTCCCTACTCTCCTTTCTACTCTCTCCCTACTCTCACATGGGTACCACTGTGACTCACACTGTTTATTATTAATATCTGCCCTCTGCTTATCTTGTGTACAGGGTCTTAGGCAGGCAGTCTGTTTACCTGTGTATTATCTTATGATTGTGGCATACAGCACTTGCCTTATTGTGTACAAATGCTCGAGGCCGCTACCGTAATCTGTCCTCAGATAACCTTGATTGTGGAAACAAACATACAATGTAGGTAGGGTACACAATAACTAAGATATTATCAGTGAATACCTCAATAATAATATAAAATTGACATCAAAGACATAGGCACATCATATACTTAAAATGAACATCAATACATGAATAAAATACACTGGTACATACATAAAGAAATAATCTTAAAATTAATGTGTTGAGCTAGGTGCTTGTAGTTATGTGTATAAGCTAACCTATGCTAAAAATTCACACATTAATGAAGATGCCTTGTTGCTATGTTGTGGCTGTACAATAACAACTCAATGTTAATTTTCCATAACAAGATAATTCAGTCTACATTGATAGAGTTCTCTTATACAATGCAAAATATGACAGTAGACTTTTTCTATATAAATTTTTTATAGTACCTGCCAGAAAGATAAGACATGGGATAATAAATATTTGTACCAAGTTTTATTTTCATCAATATATGGAGTAACCAACTGATATTAAAAGGATGTTTGATTCCCAGTTTCCTTGCGTAACTTCCAAGTTTCACTTTTTCTGAAACAACTGATAATAGGGAGATATTAAACAAGTCGATATTAAATGAAATATATTGAAAGATGGAAGAGAGTGGGATATGTTGTCTAGCAATTATATATTTTATTTTCCAATGTAACGATTCCCTTGAATCGATTTTATCTGAATCTGCCTCTCTACAGTAGCCTTAATCCATGCCATGTGTAGGGTGAGTAGGGTAATATATTGTTAATAGTCTATCAGTAGGTAAGTATAGATAGTAGGAATAGAATTTTGATGATATAAGAGAGGTTTGATTAGTAATAGATATGAATTACATGCATATAGTGCCTGAATTGCTTTAAAGCACGTGGAGATTTCGCATCCTTTGGAGGAATACTTGCCAATATTTATGCAGGACCAACATATAAATAAGGACATGCAACATGGTACTTGAGGAGTGTGTGTCATTGATGACATCATCACTAAGTATAATACTTCTTGGAGGAAATTTGAACATTAAAAGATTATTTCTATTTTCATTGGGAATTCTTGAAGTGCGTAGCTTATGAATAATACTTTACCTTCTATGGGAATAATAATGAGTATATACTCTTGTATTAAAATACTACGCACTATTTTAAATAATATTTCAAATAGGTGGAAGAAAGATATTTTGGTAAGATAGTACTTCACACTGATTTTTCCTTTGTATGTTATAGTTATTCGAGTGATATTAAGTATGAGTTAATCTTATCTTACCCGCAGTAAATACTCTCCTAATAAATGGTTGTACTTTCTTTCAAAGTTTCTGTACTCGTAATACAGCTTCCTGCTTCCCGCAGAAATAAATAGAAGCTTACTAAGTATATGTGAATATTTTCTTTTATTGGTAAAGTAAAACTCTATAATTCGTATTTAATATCTGTGCAATGCTTTTTACCTGTTACACTTACCACGATATGCAACAGTTTGTCTCATAATCCTTTATTTTATAGGATATATGTGTATACCACTATGTAAGCAGTACCAAATAATGTTCACGCAAATACACGTAAAAAAATTTCCAACCACGCTCTGGGCTGTGGTGATGGCTCAAGCCATTATATATTTTGTATAATAAGCGAACAATATTACCTTAGTCGCTGGATTCCATTTGTGTGATACCTGTCAAATAAACTAGTGTATCAGTAAATACTTGTAGCTGTAACCACTGCTCACTGGGATAAAATCTGTAAAGAGTAAGAAATAGTGATTATATCATTTGTCACCATTAGTTTATTTATTTTTCTTTTCTTTTCATCTGCTTGTTAATAAAATTGTATAGGAGAGCTCTCGGATTGAAGACGTCATTTGTACTGCTTTGTGTTCCTCGTCTGAGCCTGGAGCTGTTGAGAGTAGAGACAAAAAATATTATCCATTTTGGTTGATTTGGGCCACATCTGTAAAAAGAAATATTATTTTATTTCATAGAAAACCGATCGGATTTATGTTTGTAATTGATTATTTTATTATATAGTATATAGTAGGGATAAATTTACTAAGAAGAGGAAATTGTTATGTTTCAGTGATATGGATTGGTTTTATTTTGGATGGTTTTGCGCGCTTTACCAATCTCTTTATCCTGTTTACATATACAATATCAACCACCTGGTAAAAATATTCTTTATTAAAAGTTTATTACCTACTAAAGATTTGACTGTGTGAAGTTTTTAAACTTCGATCGGGTACCCGTATTATTTTATGTATCACCTGGAGTGAACATTTGAATTATTTGCTTTATTAGACCGGCGATTACGCATTTTATTCCTGCAAGCCAGTAAATTGCTTGTGTAGGCGATTACGCATTTTGTTCCTGCAAGCCCGTAAATTGCTTGTGTAGGCGATTACGCATTTTTTTCCTTGCAAGCCCGTAAATTGCTTGTGTAGGCGATTACGCATTATTTTCCTTGCAAGCCCGTAAATTGCTTGTGTAGGTGATTACGCATTATTTCCTTGCAAGCCCGTAAATTGCTTGTGTAGGCGATTACGCATTATTTCCTTGCAAGCCCGAAAATTGCTTGTGTAGGCGATTACGCATTTTTTTCCTTGCAAGCCCGTAAATTGCTTGTGTAGGCGATTACGCATTTTTTTCCTTGCAAGCCCGTAAATTGCTTGTACATCATGATGAAATTGTTGAACTGCAACTCACTGTTGTTCAGCGAAGTTGTCCTTGTTGTAGCCTGGCTTCTGTGTGGCAATTGTTATCTCATATAATTATATGAAAGACGTTTCTTGTACGCCATATAATATTTCCTGAGGAGTTTTTTCCTTTTATTTCAACGTTTTGTAGTATTCATAGACTGTCATTTTTTGATGCAGTCTTTCCATGTGGAGGGATTTCCATTGTTTCTGTGCCACCAAGTACTTGTAGTATTTTACGGTTTTGCCGTATTGTTAATCCATTAGCTGCTGGGAGATATGGGGAGATATGGTTATACAAACGTTTGCTTCAAATTAGTAGAAATTAGATATCTTTATAATATTGGGACATGTATATGGGCATATAATAATTTGGGATTAGATATATGTGCACGTATTATTTGCGGTTTTTATCATGTAGTGGTGCCGCCACTAAATATTTAGAAAAATGGTTAACCATAGGTAATAGTTTATTTATGCCCTGATTTGTAATTGGTAAGGAAAGTAGAATTATTCCTATTATGTCTCCTGATTCGTCCAGGATTATATTCCCGTCATGGAGCATTGCATGTTTCGCACTGAGCGATATACTGTATATGTTTTTTCATCTGCCCATAGTTTATGTTGATAATATATTATATGGAGATTGTTTTAATATTTCTCCCAGGATGTCCTGTTGCATTTTGATAAAAGGGTAATTAACACTGAGGGAAGTATTATTTAATGTATCACTTTCATTGGTTTATAAGTCACTTTTACTAAGTTTTTTTTTTTTTGTAAAAATCTTATCATTAAGGGAAAAGTTATTTAAGTGACTGTAATTCTCGTCTATTATTTTCATCCTCAGAGTTAAATAATGTCTTATTATATTTTAGCATAGGAATTGCTAATGTTTATGCATGTTTACCACGTCCATGAGTGACTTCTGAAGTAAATGACAAGATGATTGTTTAAGGGATTTGTTATTTTTTTCTATAATCATCCTGGAAGGTAGTTAATAACAATATGTGAGAGAAATTCCTTAATGGTTCGATAATATCTGGCTGATTTTTCACGCTAAGGTTTGAGATTATACTAAGCCAAGAATATATTAGTGATTCACGAGTATTTGTAAAGGATAGCCTAATACGATTTTCTAAAAGTACGAATTGCCCCTAACATTATTTGCTAACTTTTCCTGGTCTGTTACAGAGTAACGAGTTTGCTGTGCATTAAATATTCGTTATGCATAAGTAGATACCCGACGTAGAACTTAGCTATATCTTACATAAGTACAGTGCCTAAGTCACTGAAGAAGCATCTGTACACGTGATATTATTATTATGTATTATTATTATTATATATATGGAAATGCATGAATTGGAGCTGTCATTAATTAACCTTTATTAACTTTTCTGACTTCCATACACATCTGTCACTCTCCTGAGGAGATTATTTTAGTGCGTTTGTTAAATGGGAAAAATGTCTTTATAATGATTCTCCATATACGAACATAAACTCGAGTAATGTTACGTTAGTTTACTTTCATTGTTCGTATTTTATGCTTGTGTATGGAGCCCAGTGGTGGTTAATGTATAACCTATCATTATAATATCCTGGTAATATAATGAAACATATATATTTAACGTTTGAGGCCTACCTCATGCAATGTCTATTTAACCTTCCTTATTGTTAAATATTGTGATTGTACCTTATTAGAAAAATAATCAAATTGTCTGGGTAAGCGATGACTACGTTATTAATAACACTAACACGAAAATTTAGCATATGCTTAAATGTTGATTGAGCATTACGTAACCCAAATGGTCTACGAATGTATTCATAATAACCATGGGACGTATTAAATGTATTATTATATAATGCTACTTGCCAGTGTCCACTGACCAATTTTAATATGTTTTGTTTGAGCAATGTTAGAGAAAACATCCTTAAAGGAGGGAGGGGATATTTATATTTACTTGTAGCATTATATCTCTATAAAGAAGTACTGGCTTAAATTCACCATCATTTTTGAAACCAAAAACATTTGACTGTTAAAAGGGGGAGTTAAAATCTTAATAATACTTTCATCCAACATTTCATTTATCATTTATAATTTTCTGTCTAGTATAAGGTATGGTCGCCTATATGCTTATTTATAAATAGGTTATTCCTAAAAATTTTATCAGGTAGGGCAATCGCATTTTGATATGTGGCTAGAATGTTAATAAAATTATCACGATAAATTAGAAAATATCGTTTCCTGACCAAATTTCTAAGTTTCTCCCTTATGTGATTATCCTTTAACTCTTCGGTTAAAATTGATATAATATTTCTTGTGGTATTTAGTCTAACTTCCATCTTGTACCGATCATATAAATATGTCCTTTTCTTTACCTGATTATTGGTAGATGATTTCTTAAAGATATAGATAGTAGCAATATTATTATCATTTTCATTAGTGAAAGTAGATACATTCCCAGGTTATTTTCCCAGACTCTACTAAGGATAGAACACTAATATGTGGTTGTAATATGAGATGGAAGTTTTACCTTCAATTTATGGACGAAATTTAGTGGTAATATAGTATTATCTGCAGTAGGCCTTTATGATAATGTAATAGTTCCCGTTTTGTTTCTTGTTTTGTTTTTCAATACATATTTATGGACTTATATTTTGGCCTGGACAATCCTGTATTAAAATACATTAATACCTAAAATGTATTATTTTATGTTTAGGGCATATTATTATGGGTATTGGTTAGTTTTTGTCTAACCGTACAGGAAGGGTTTAGTGTCCCTAATACCTGTTAATTTATTATTTGTCATATGTGACAATTTTATATCACCTGTTCAATCTTAGTTTATAAAACCGCTGGGGATCTAAGTTGCACAATTTGTTAAAGGAATTATCCGATAACAAGGAAACTGCTGTTCCTGTGTCTATCATTAATGAAATATTAGTATGTGATACTTAGACAGGGATTATTATTATATTATAGGTATTTACGACGACAGGGCAGTATTTATTTATTTATGTGATTATTGATGCCATTTTAATATCGTGGTGGTCTCGTTTCATACATCATGTTTCGATTGTGCAAGCTTTGTTTCCTTTTGTTAAGGATCATGTGTTCATTTAAGGAATACGAATTTGACTCATGTGAATGACAGTATTTATGCTTTGATTTCCCATTATTTCCTGTGGATTTATTACTATCAGATTCACTGGTCTTATGCTTATCTTCGTTACAATGTTTGCAACGTTGTCTGTGTGATTCCCTTTGAGTTATGGTATCAAAATTATAATTCTTCTTATCCCTGGAGTGAGTTGTATGTAATACATGATGTATGATGCGAGATTTCTTTGAATATAATTCTAGCGATCCTGCTGATGCAAGTGCTTTTGCTAGTTCCCTTGTATTTATTTTGTTTGCCTTTCTTTTAATCATTCTTTGAACCCTTGAGAACGATTTATGTACTTTACCATCCCCCAAAACATCAATAAGTGACTGTCTAAATGTGGCATATGACGTTAAATTCTTTGACTTAGAAAAAGCACTTGTGTTTAACCTATAACTGGCTGGACTAACCTGTGCAATATACTCTCTTACCAATGCTATTTTATGTTCGTCCTGCTCTATATTCGCTTTGCAAAATATCTTCTCCAAATGATGCAAGAAGAGATGAATCCCATATCTTGGATTATCTCCCATAAAATGCTTTACATGAGAAATGGTGGTAGGTAAGAGTTTCATTGTTAGCATAGAAGAGACAGTGGAATCAGTATTTGTTAGATGATGAGCAGAGACGATAGGAGATTGTAGAGGAGTAGTCATTGTTAGTGATAATTCAGGATGATATAATAGACAGATTGAGTTTTTAATGGGGTTATGGTTGGAGAAGAAGAAAATGTACTCGTATGTGTTGGCACCACAACGAGACTTTTTTTTGGGAGGCAGGGGAATCTAGCTCAGAGGATATTGAATCATTATCAGGGATATTCGAAGTTATTGCGATACCTTTAGATTAATGGGGAAGAATTCTTTACTTTGTTTTAATTTGGCACTTCTTTTCTTTCTTTCTGGGCTTTAATGAGGAAACCTAATTTTATCCTAACATGTTCGTGGACAAGTGAGAAAAAAAAAATGTAATGTAACATGTAATGTGTACCTACTTTTAGTACTTTAGCTGCAACGATGATGACGACGAGTTGACGTCTAGGTGGGGTGTCTGGCCAGTCGTGGTGATGAGTAGCTCGCACACTAACACACTAGTAGTCGTTCTTGGAGTGAAGATGATGAATGTTGACTTGCCTTTTACGAGAGAATTTACGTAACAAGGTGTCAGCTTGGAGAATGGAGATGATGAAGTGATGACGTTGTCCTACGTTCCAGGGACGCTCATGGGTAGTGATGAAGGGATGGCGTTGTCCTTACGAGAGAATTTACGTACAGGGACGCCTGGGGTAGTGATGATTGATTGTTGTGAAGTAGATGAGGTCCCGTTGTAGGTCTAGTTGCAGTTATGTTGAAGTAGGTATCTTGTAGGTGATGAATTTGTGGTTTATCTCCCTCGTTTATAGAGGTCGTGAGAAGAATTTACCTGAGAGAAATTTACAAGTAAAATCTTCAACTTGTCCTTGAACTATGTTATTCACTGTACTCCCTGGAAGTCAACTCCTTTGCAATCTTGTTGTTGCAACCACTGCTGCCACCATAATGTACCAGTCCTGATTCTAGTCTCTTCAAAGAATCTGGTACAGTACATTGTTGTTGTAGTGAGTTGTTGGTTGTTGGTTGTTAGTTGTTGGTAGCGAGTTCGGCGGAGTGGTGTTCTTAGGTAATTGATTTCACAAGTTTCTTATTCAAGGCTTAATACATTTATTTATATACACTTATATCTACACAGGGAATGATACTGATGTGCCTGGTCTTATATGTATATAGTCTCTCTCTGTGGAGACAAGCCTATAGCCCTGGGAGACAGTTTAAGTTATCCTACCTATTAGGTAAGTGTCACTGTTTATATACAATTTCACTTGAGTTGTCAGTTGTCTTTGGATACAATTATTACTGTGTGTTGTCATGCTTACGTGGCCAGACAAGCCACGTGGGTCTTGTGGTAGGAAGCCACGTGTCTGGTTGTCATGTGGTCATGAGGTATAGTCCTCGTGTTCTTAGTCCTACCCAGTCTGCTGCTCTAATCAGTTTATATTATCTGTGTATTTGGGCATATCTCCTTGTGACCATTCCTTGATTATTTGACTTAATCTTACTCTCTCTCCCTACTCTCCTTTCTACTCTCTCCCTACTCTCACATGGGTACCACTGTGACTCACACTGTTTATTATTAATATCTGCCCTCTGCTTATCTTGTGTACAGGGTCTTAGGCAGGCAGTCTGTTTACCTGTGTATTATCTTATGATTGTGGCATACAGCACTTGCCTTATTGTGTACATGTGTGTGTTTCGTGGCAATATTTCAAGGACTCGTTTACCTCCCCCAATTTTCTGGAGCACCTCGATTCCTCCAAAGTACACCAGGAGACGAGACCAGATGAATAATGATAATGGTATGGTCTGTTGTGTGGAATAGTTTGGAGGAATCAGTTGCTCCACATTTACCAACACTATCCTTCATCCTTTAATTAAGGGGGAAGTACAGTGTTGGTAAATCTGGAGTAAATGATTCCTTCAAACTAGTCCAAACAACAGAACACCATTATATTTGTTCCTCTGGTCCTGTTTCCTGACATACTTTGGAGGAATCAAGGCACTCCAATGTACCAAAAGTATACTCTCTCCTTAAGGGGTGAATTGGAATGACTCTGATTCTGACTCTGATTCTGATAGGGGGACAGGCTTGGATTTTTTTTGGGGGGTGGGTGGGTGGGTTATGGGGGTGCGGGAATAGTAGAGGGATAGGCTTTCTACCCACTCCACCAAGCCTGTCCCCCTATTCCCGCACCCCCCCCCAGTCCCCCCAAGCCTGTCCCCCTATACCTGCACCCCCCCCCCCAAGCCTGTCCCCCTATTCCTGCACCCCCCCAAGCCTGTCCCCTACTCCCACCACACCCCCTTCTTACATTACGAGGTAGATTAGCACTTGTCTATCCCTCCCTGTCTAGGCCAATGCTCTCAGGAATATAAATTTACTCACGTTTGTACTAGAAAGTTGAAAGTATTATTTTTTTAATTCGCCAATTGGTGTTTAAAACTAAAATATAACTTTATTTGGCCTATTGAGATTGTTGGTGAATCGAGTAGGTTATGTATAATCATAATCATAATCATAATCATAATCATAATAAGTGACACAGTTGTTTACTACATAAAAAGGTAAAGTTGGAAATGTGAATTAATGAATAAAAATGTGTTTGTGTGTGTGTGTTGAGAGAGAGGAAAAAAAGTGTGTGAGTGTAGGTAAAAAGTGTGTAGGAAAAGTGTGTATGTGTGTAGAAAAGTGTATGCATGTGTAGAAAAGTGTATGTGTATGTGTGTGTGTAGAATAAAAAATGTGTGTGTGTGTGTAGAATAAAAGTGTGTGTGTGTAGGATAAAAAAGCGTGCATGTGTGTGTGTGTGTGTAGGATAAATAATGTGTGTGTGAGTAGATTAAAAAATATGTGTGTGTGTGTGTAGCAGAAAGCATCTTCAATCAACTTCCTGCTGGGTATCTGTCTGTCTGGGACTCTTGGGTGGGTTGGGTGAAGGAGGTAGGGAGAGGCCCCTGGCTGCCACACCTTCTCTAGTCTCACCACCAGATCCTATACTCAAATTAAATACCAAACACCTATCTTTACATCCCTATACCCTGAAAAATTATTTGGAAATCAGATTAAACGTATGATGTAGATAATGTTACAATACAATAGCAAATTAATAACGTTTGTGTAGTATAGAATAATAATATAAATAAATGTGTAGTATTGAGGTACTCATTTGACTCCATTCCTGGGTTTGTCAACAAATGGGAGACCAATGCTGCCAGATACAGGGAAATGACTCTGTTTTAGGGTAATTTGGATTCATAGTGGGAGATTATAGCAAGAATGTTCAAGAGTAAATAGGGTAATTTCTACCGATGAAATTTCAATATATAGTAAATATATACGCTTATCTTCAAAAGTAAACAGGAAATATACGATTACTTTCAGGTGTAAACAGGAAATATACGACATGATGTTGAAGCTGAGGTAAAAAGAGAAATATTGATGTTCAAAATCAAGGTTAAAAGAGAAATACTATTATTGAAACTGAGGTAAAAAGAGAAATACTGATGTTGAAGATGGGGTAAAAAGAGAAATAATTGGTATTATTACAGAATAACTTGGTTTTCGGCTAGGCTTGAGCAGTATTACCACATTAGGCTAAGTCCTGGAAATTTGCCCAGGTCATTTTATGATAGTTTACACTGGTTATACCCGGTAGTTTGCCCAGGTTAGGTCCGGTAGTTTGCCCAGGTTAGGTCCGGTAGTTTGCCCAGGTTAGGTCCTGGTAGTCTGCTGTGGTCTAGGTTAGGTCAGGTAAGACTAGTTTCCAAATCATGTTTGTAAAAGTGTCTTAGAATGGTCCAAAATAGTGGGTAATGATACTAATATATACAACATAGTGAACCCAGATTTTCTGTAAATTTACCAAATAATTAATTTGAAACTGGAGTAAAAACAGAAACACTGAAGTATAATCTGGGGTAAAATGAACATTAAAAAGGGTAAATTCTGTATTGTTTGAGACTTTGGCAACACTGCAGTGAACCAGAAGGAAGAAGAGGGAGTGATTCATATACACAGTCATTTCCCTCTTTTATTATTATTACATTTATTCTCTTCTATTCCCCTTTGTGGTTGTAGCCGTGATGTCGACGGATACGGTAAGGGTTGTGAGAGGTTGTTGTACGGTTGTAGGTGTAAATTAATACCTGATAATGAATGAAAATAGGGATAAATATGTAACTAGAAATGATTTAAGTTTGTTTACCACCACGAGTTTGTGTGTTTGTGTACGTGTATGTGTGTTTGTTCTATCGTGTGTTGTGTTTGTCTGGGGTTGTGAAAGGTTGTTGTACGGTTGTGAATCAAAGTTAATGCCTGATAATGAATGAAAATAGAGATATAAATGTAACTAGAAATGTTTTAAGTTTGTTTGCCACCACGAGTTTGTGTGTTTGTGTACGTGTATGTGTGTTTTAGGGTGTGTGTTGTGTTTGTCTGAGGTTGTTGTACGGTTGTAGGTGTAAGTTGATGCCTGATAATGAATGAAAATAGGGATAAATATGTAAGTTAGAAATTATTCAGTTTGTTAATATCACCACGAGTCCCTGTGTGTATGTTTGTTTGTTTGGTCTTGTTTTAGGGTGTATAGGTACTGTGTTTGGTCTTGTTTTAGGGTGTATAGGTACTGTGTTTGGTCTTGTTTTAGGGTGTATTCTGTGTTTAATCTTGTTTTAGGGTGTATACTGTGTCATGTTTTACCATACTTTCAAGGCAATAGGTGTGTTTGTTTGTTTGTTTTTTATTTAGGGTGTATCATGTGTGTGTGTGTGTTTGGTTTTGTTTTAACTTAGGATGTATTGTGTGTGTGTGTTTGGTGGTGTTTTAGGGTGTATTGTGTGTGTGTGTGTTTGGCCTTGTTTTAGGGTGCATTGTGTGTGTGTTTGGTGGTGTTTTAGGGTGTATTGTGTGTGTGTGTGTGTTTGGTCGTGTTTTAGGGTGTATTGTGTGTGTGTGTGTGTGTTTGGTTTTGTTTTAACTTAGGGTGTATTGTGTGTATGTTTTACATACACAAACATGCAAGCACACGTCGAGGTACACATACTCATGCATATACGCATTATAAACATGCGTAACACATGCGTATGCATTCGTATGTTATTTGGGGGGGTAACTGTCATATTATTTTCCTACTTTGATGTGCTGCTGTACTCTAACCAGTGGAGATAGAAGACTTTTGTTTGCATATTCTGGTGTGTAAAATAAAGCTCAACAAAACTAACCCTAGAGTAACTTTAACAATCAGGTTGTTTTTGCGGTTGGGGGTGAAGGCTGTTGTATCGAATTGTGGTTGTTAGGGGTTAAGAATCCTCCAAAGTATTTCATGAAACAATTCACCTCATCGTTTCTAATAAGGAATTTTACTTTGCATAAATTGCCACTCATCACTTATAAAGGATGGATGATTATCAAGTATGGAAACTGTCCCTCTCTGATCTCTGCTGTTGTTTAATATTGACTTGAATGTATGGTATTTTGTATCTTTTAGTAGATGATCTTCTTAATTGGTTTTGTGTCAAAATGAACATTATACATTTCTGATGTTTGTATTGTAATGAAGGTGTGATGATATTTTTTTTTAATTACCTTCGACTTATTTAGCATAATATACAATGATCACTTTTACAGTACCAATACAGTAGTTCCTCAATAAAAGATGATTAAATGTAGCTCAATCCTCTTAACGCAGGTTCAGTAAATAACTTAGTCTGTATGGTACCAGTAATGAATAGCAGAAGCCTGGGAAAATATTTGATGGTCTTCAATGAGTAACTGAGTGTACAATGAAGTTAGTGGTGTGTAATGAATAACAGAAGCCAGGGAAATCATACATTGGTGGTCTTGAATGAGGTAGTGAGTGTAAAATGTAAAATGTATATCTAGGGTGTACTGTATAAATGTATAAGTGTAACCTTTCCTTCTCCACTGGTTTAATTGTGACCTTAATGTTTTTATTTACAGTTCAGCAATCCAGACATGCCGGGTTACGTGGGCTTTGCCAACCTTCCAAACCAAATCCACCGGAAATCTGTCAAGAGAGGCTTTGAATTTACGCTTATGGTTGTGGGTAAGTTGATATATACGGTACTTTTTTGGTTTGTTTTCTGTACCGGTAGGATTTTTCATACTCATTTTTCTTATAATATATTGTCATGAAATGTTGTTCAAACTATGGGTTTCCTTTAAAGAGGAAGTACAGTGTTGGTAAATCTGGAGTAAATGATTTCTTCAAACTCGTCCAAGCAACAGAACACCATTATGTTTGTTCATCTGGTCCTGTTTCGTGACATACTTTGGAGGAATCAAGGCGCTCCAATGTACCAAAAGTATACTCTCCCTTTAACTTGAATAAAGCCATAGACTAAACATGGGTAGTGATGACATATATATATTAAGTAGTGTGTGGGATGGAGTCATAATTCTATAGTTACAGTAGTTAATAGTTAGTTGGTATTGAAGATGATCACCATACACTGGGCCAAATGCGAGAACATCTGTGGTGTTGACGATGATGTGGTGCCAACAAACAACACAGCCATCGTACCTGTACCATGCCATCATCAACACCATGGATATTCTTGCATGCACCACATTATTCTCTAAGGCCCGTAGTTTAAATAAATTTGAGGGCCCTTACTGGAGCTCTGTGAATTCTCCAAACCAATCCAGGCCACAAAACCCTTCTGTATTTCTAATTGGGAATCTGTTGCTTGGAGTAGTTTGGAGAATTCATAAAGCTCCAGTAAGGGCCCTCAATTTTTTTAAAACTACAGGCATAAGAGTCTAATTACTACTATTCATTGATGGCTTCAATGGTAATTAGTGCATTTTGCATTTTTTTTTTTTTTTTTTTTTTTTTTTGTCTGCATGTTCAGTAGCTAGTTTCCAAATTTTCATTGTTTAAAAAAAAATAAAGGTTTGGATATCATAAATGACTAGTTAGTATTAAAAAAAAGTGATAATGGAAATAGGCTAATCGCAGTTGAGAATACAGAATTGATAGGAAATTCATACATTGTTTATTTGTATTGAATTTGTATTATGAATTCAGTGTGTAGTTAAAGGGAGATTCTCTTGTTAGAAAATTAGAAGATCTGTGATTCCTTGTGTCACTAAACAGACGACCTAATGTTACTTCAATGGGAGATTGTTTCGTGGCATTGAATGGAGGAATCGGTAAACCATCAATATTTACCCTCAAAAGAATTTCCCATTAAACCCACATGTAACTTCTCATACCTTACTGTAGCTACTGTACTTACTATAATAATTAATGCTGCATTTTTATGATAAACATGATACCTGAAGGATAAGCTTTTGTGTATATGTATGTGTGTGTGTGTGAGATATTTTGTATGACTGATATCTGCATAAACTGTTGTTATTAAATAGACCATCGGTTTGTATCCTTGCATGTAATTCTTTTTGTAAATGTTTGTAACTAAATTTTATCCTTTGAGTGCCAGTGAGTTTATTAAGGGGGTGCAGGAATAGGACAGGCTTGGGGGGGTTTTGAGGGGTGCTAGAGTAGGGGGACAGGCTTGGGTCGGGTTAGAGGGGTGCAGAAATAGGGGACAGGCTTTCTACACACCCCAAGCCTGTTCCCCTATTCGAGCACCCCCCCATTCCCCCCCCAAGCCTGTCCCATACTCCCTCACTCTCTTAAGTTGAGCAATATATTTTTGGAGTCCTGTATTAAAGGTAATGCTGTACTTGTGATACAATAGAGTAACTTGATTTCTCCAAAGTATGCTAAGAAACAGACCATGGTAACAAAAATAATGGTGACCTGTTGACTTCATTAATTTGGAGAAATCAGTTGTTCCATATTTATATACCAACACTACTGTATTAC
Source organism: Petrolisthes manimaculis (assembly GCA_034508575.1). Classification (NCBI taxonomy): domain Eukaryota; kingdom Metazoa; phylum Arthropoda; class Malacostraca; order Decapoda; family Porcellanidae; genus Petrolisthes; species Petrolisthes manimaculis. Next base: position 60,998 of record JAWZYT010002112.1, on the reverse strand, counting down.
CCCCTTAAGGTACTGTACTGTACTGTATATTTTAAGGTATGACACTGTTGTAAAAAAGTTTAAATTCATAAAGATATATTTAAATCCATAGTTATATAATGTGTCTGCTAATCTCTAGCATATTTAAGAGGGGAGTACTGTACAATGTAGGTAAATCTGGAGCAACTAATTCCTTCACACTTTTCCAAGCAACACCAGGGCACCATTATTTTTGTTAAATCTGGTCCTGTTTTGTAGCATACTTTGGAGGAATCAAGGCACTCCAATGTACCAAAAGTGTATTACCCCTCATAGTTAATTCTACATATAAATGACAGAGAATGATGCGACCACAAAGACTGCACTTGGCTGGCACTCCGAGGGTAAAACCTTCCCTGACGATGCAATGCTCTAAATAAGTTTCTCTGTTGTGCAGGTGAGAGTGGTCTAGGCAAGTCCACCTTGATCAACACACTCTTCCTCACTGACCTCTACCCAGACAGAGTTGTGACATCTGCCCAGGGTAAGGGGGTGTCCAGTGGGGATAATGTAGATAATACTGTATGTTTATAAATTAAATATATGTAAATAGGCATATGCTTGTACAATTGGCCACAGGAATTCTTACACAGGCTATATGGAAAGAGAGGTCATTATTGTGGAAGTACTGCAATTGATGATCTACCAAGTGTCTCGGTGATTTCAAAATAACAAGCCTAATACTGTAATTATGTTGTATTGCAATGTATGACCCAGTAGTTAAATAGATGGTCAAATACACATTTTTTCAGTGATATATTATATGCGCTAAGCCTTGAAGTTTCCTGTACTGTAAACAAAAGTATAATACAGTGTTTAAGATTAATTAATGTGTGAAACCATATGAATGATTCTTGTTGATGAAAATGTTTGCTTGATAATATTGTAGATGATTTCAAGAGACAGCCAGCCTTCCTACAAACAGACAGTACAGTTGAGCAAGTAGAAAGTGCAAGAAAAATATGAGTGTTTATGGCAAAATCTTTCAGTTCTATGTAATAAATCTTGGTTTTCTTATCAATGAATCACTTAAGACTCCACAGCCAATGTAAAGTGGAACGTGACTGAATGAAATTTTTGAGTGGTAACCAGACGTGGACATATACACTCAGTTTACTTGCACTTTCTACTTGTTCAACTGTACATGTGCCGTATAGACCAGGTGTAATAAGTAGGTCGACTTTACTGTATAAAGTAAAGCCTGCAACAGATCCCTAACCACATATCAAAATCCAGCACCCTATAATGACCATGCATAACAACAACAAACTATAGTTCTTTAGTTTTCTTTGTGGCAGACAAACTCGGGTATTCAACCGGGATCAAATTCAAATTACTAATGCTAGGTCAATGTGTACTCCAGGATGCTGTTCTTTAGTCCTCCTTCTTCAGCCTTATAATATGTACACACTCACTTTTATGTTTGCACACATTAATAAACACATCCTTAATTATGTAGCAGCCACTTACAAAAACTCATTGAATCTCATTATAGGCTACAACCAATATAAAAACAACCTCTTTGCTTAATACAGTATACATCAGTTCAGCAAAACACATCTCGCTCTTCTCAAAATGAGTACGTACAATCATTTGACATATCCACAAGGTATACCGGTATACAGTATGTCTGGGAGGAACTGTTAGATATCCCTGGCTTCCAAGGATCCACCATGTTCACAATAACACTAAGGATAGATTATCTTGTTGGTGGATTGATTGAAAGGAATCTGATTATGGAGGAATCAGAGACCTGCCAATTCACCAACCAACAACAACAACAACAGAATCTCTCTTGAAATAAACTCGATGCATTTTTCCAAGTCTTAAAATTAATATAAAAATCTGGTCTCCTTATTTTTCAAAGCTACGGTGAATGGTACAAGTGGTAGGTATTATACACATTCTTTTAATTAAGGACTGCATGCAAGAAGGTAAAATCACACAGTAATCATAATAAAAACTATTATTATTATTATTATTATCATACTCATACAGTGGTTCAGTAGACAGTGTTTGTTTGTTTGCTTGGAGTCGTTCACCTGATTTCATTATGGCTTGGTTTGTTAAGGGGTTAGTAAGCAAATTATTTTTCTAAACAATGCCAAGCAACAGGATACTATTTTTTTTTGTCAAGCTGGTCCCGTTTCCTGTCATACTTTGGAGGAAACAAGGCACCTAATGTACCAAAAGTGTAATACCCCCTTAACCCATAACTATTTCCTGACATCCTTGCCCCCCAGAAAAGAAAAAAAAGTAATGATAAAGAAATAAAGATAATTAAGATTGGATTAGTGTAACCAATTTATAACCGTATGTGTAAACTACTGAACACACTCCTAACAGATACAAACATAGCTCACTCTTACAGTTCTCTGTGTCGCATGCACCCCCCCCCCCCCTACACACACACACACACACACACACACCCCACCACCACTTCCTTAATCATGTCTGGTCCATACATATTCCAATCTCTCATAACTAACCAGACATGGATAGGAATTCCTGGTTGTATCCTATCTTAGGGGGATGGTACTGTATACACCATACAGAGTAGAAGTTCCAACTGGAACAAAGTGTGAGATAACTTTGAGGGGTGAGAGGATGGAGGAAGTGAAGGAGTTTAAGTACCTGGGGACAGTTATGTGTAAACATGGAAGTATGGAAGGAGAAATTAGTGAGAGAGCAATGAAGGGTAGACAGGTCATAGGATCACTGGGGAGGATAATGAAAGGTAAAAGTGTGAGTATGGAAGTGAAAAGGGGACTACGAAATAGTATAATCCTGCCAACACTGACATATGCATCAGAGACATGGAGTAGGGCTCATCAGTTGAGAATAGGTGCTGTGGAAATGAGTTATCTGAGGTGTATGTGGACCTACAAGGTGGGATGGAGAAAGTAATGAAAGTGTGTATGAGAGATGTGGTATGAGTGAGAAGGCAATTGGTATTGAGTGTGGAGTGGTTGAGAGAGTGAAACGTAATACTTTGAGATGGTTAGGACATGTAGAGAGAATGCAAGGTGAGGAGTTTACTAGTAAAGAAGGTGTATGGAAGTGAAGTTGTGGGCTGTGGTGTGAGAGGCAGGCCACCAGTTAGATGGCAGAACAGAGTGGAAGAGTATGTAAAGGAGAGAAGCATGAGGGGGAGGGGAGGGCTGGACCAAGTAAGGAGGGAGTGTTTGAACAGGGAAGACTGGAGACTTCTCTGCCATGGCCACCCCTTCGGGGGAGTTCCCGGAAGGAACGAGGCATCAGAACTATAGATAGATAGATAGGTACTGTATACATTTGGTACAGACCTTCCTATTCACCAACAAGAGAACCTTCCCTAAAGTTAGTACAGGTCACTGTCCTTCATAATTTTATCAGTGGATTTAATTTGTTGTGTAATCTTATGTCTCTGTTAACCTTCCCTGTTGAGCATGATTCAGTATTCTCTGTATCTGGTAAAGTATTAATTGGACTTAGTATAATACATTCAACTCTCATTAGTACACTGGGATTATGTATGTGAAATAGTGTGTGTAATGAATGTACTGTATGTATTGTAAACACTTATTGTACACTACACTTCACACCCATAATACCAGTGTACTGTACAATGAGGGTTTTCTGTACACAGTTTCATTACACACACTGCTGCATTTCACACCCAAAATCCCAGTGTAAAATGTTAGTTCACTGTATGCAACAATTTTCCCGGTGTTGATGATGTGGTATGATGGCTCTATTGTTTGTCTGTGGAGTCATCGTACCAATACCACGCCATCGTATTCATCATGAATGTTCTTGAATATGTCCCTTAGTGTGATATGTTTGTCTGTTTGGTTGTTAAATTTAAGTCTTCCCCAATTCTGAAATTCACTTTTTTTTTTTTAAGTCTATAAATTTTGTGGGTGGTAGTGTCTTCAATGAAAACAATTTTCGTTGCTCAGTTTCCATTATTTTGCAATGTGAATATAGAAACAAAGATTGTTTGAAAGTTTAATATTACCAGCTTAAGTCTTTTAGTTGTCCCTCCCGACTCCACCACTCTAAGTTCATCCATCAAAAAGCATACAATATAATGTAATCCTAATTTTATATCTCTTTGTTCACTATGACTGCTTTTGTTTAGCTGCCAGTAAATATTTTAAGCCTGTATCCCAAAACTTTTTTCAACAACAGGCCTAATGTATCTTGGTGTGTTCATAAAAGGTGACTAAAAGGAGTTTGCATTGGAAAGGGCATCTGTTTGGAGAATCTTTTGCTACGGTTAAACATAATGAGTTAAAGCACAAAGGCCCACAGTCCCTACCTTGAACCTCTAACCCTGTGAAATTAGGAGCTGTATGCAAGAATATCCGTTGTGTTGACGGTGGCGCGGTACGGTATTGAAGTTATTGTACCATGACCACATAGTCGTCTATACCATGAAATGTTCTTGCATACGATGGCCCTTGAAGCAACAGATATCAGATTAAAAATGATGGTGCTGACAGTATGGACGGTATGCAAGAACGTTCTGGTGTTGACGATGGTGAGGTACCGGTACGATGGCCCAATTGTTTGTCCACGGAGCCGTCGTACTGGTACCACGCCATCGTCAATACCACGGACATTCTTGCATAGCGACCTCCATACCAAGAAACAGATACCCGCATTTATAACATTGAGGTCGTCTGTTTCCTGGCATAGTTAGTGTGGAGGAATCAGTAGTCCTCCCAATTTGCCAACAAGAAAATTCCCCTTAACATCAGATGGAAAAGGACTGACCATAATTTACCCTTTTGTCTGTGTGTCTTTCTGTCTCTCATCTATTCTCTTTCCTTCTTTCCCTTATCATTTCTTCCTCGTTTCCCATCCATACCCTTTCTCTTTCCCACCCCTCCCTCTTCCTTTTTCCCTCTCTTTCACACCCTCTGTTCCTTCCCTTCCTTCCTTCCTCCATCCCATACCCTTCCCTCCCTCTTCCTTTCTCCCATACCCTTTCTTTTCCCCATCCTTCCTCCCTTCCCTCCCTCTTCCTTTCTCCCTCCCTCCCTTTCTATCATACCCTTTCTTTTCCCCCCCATCCTTGCTCCCTTCCCTCTTCCTTTCTCCCTCCCTCTCTCCCTTTCTATCATACCCTTTCTTTTCCCCATCCTTGCTCCCTTCCCTCTTCCTTTCTCCCTCCCTCTCTCCCTTTCTGTCATACCCTTTCTTTTCCCCATCCTTGCTCCCTTCCCTCTTCCTTTCTCCCTCCCTACCTATCATACCCTTTCTTTTTCCCATCCTTGCTCCCTTCTCTTCCTTTCTCCCTACCTTTCCTTTCTCCCTCAATGATTTCCATCCCTTCCTCTTTCTAATAAACTCCTTTGTCTGACCCTCCCTCCCTCCCTTCTCCACTCCACAGAAAACATAGAGAAGACAGTAAAGATAGACGTATCGACGGTGGAGATTGAGGAGCGAGGTGTGAAGGTGAGACTCACTGTGGTGGACACTCCGGGTTACGGCGACGCCATCGACAACACTGACTGGTGAGGAGAACCTTGTTTGTTGTTAGGGTTGTGTGTGGAGATGATGGGGTTAATTGTTTGATTGATGGGGGAACCTTAGTGTTGTTTTGGGGTCATGTGTGGAGATGATTGATGTGGGGGTAACCTTCGTGTTGTTGTTTCTAGGGTTGTGTGTGGAGATGATGATGATTGATGGGGTTGATTGTTTGATTGATATTAGGGAATTTGATTGATGGGGGAACCTTAGTGTTGTTTTGGGGGTCAGTTATAGAGATGATGATGATTGATGTGGGGGTAATCTTCTTGTTGTTTCTAGGGTGGTGTGTGGAGATGATAATGATTGATGGGGGAACCTTAGTGTTGTTTTGGGGGGGTCAGTTATAGAGATGATGATGATTGATGTGGGGGTAACCTTTGTGTTGTTATTTCTAGGGTGGTGTGTGGAGATGATAATGATTGATGGATTGATTATTTGATAGATTGCTTGCTTGATTGATGATTGACACACTATATATAATGCAGTCTGTTTCCTAGATGTTCTTTTGTAAGCTAGGGGGTGGATTTAATGACAGCAAGCATTATGAAATGAAAAATACAAAAAGTTAAGTTTGTTATAGAATATATATATATATATTTTTTTTCTTTCTTTCTTTTTTTGTATATATACATTAATATCATGGTAAATTTTACTTTGTGTCCATCAGTTTCCAGTCCATCATCCACTACATCAATGATCAGTTTGAGCGCTACCTGCAGGATGAGTCTGGCCTCAATCGTCGCCATATTGTTGACAATCGCGTACACTGCTGCTTCTACTTCATCAACCCGGCTGGACATGGGTAAGTTCTCTCAATCCATCTCTTGATTAGTGATGGTTATAAGCTCATTTTATTATTTCATTTTTAATTTAATTTCACAGATCTTTAAAATCAATTCAAATCATATTTGACCTTAGCCCTAGTTGTGGATGTTTGGGAGTCCATGTAGCCTTTTAAGCACTGCAGTAAAAGAGATCCCATACTCATATACTGAGATTATCTGTTTTCTGGCATAGGTTGCATGCATCAGTAGCCCTCCAATTTGGTCCAAAAAAAATTGATGCCCAAAATGTGTACAAATTATTTGGGAGAAATTGGTGGATTTGTTTGGTTTTCTAGAGGCCAATGATTTGACAGTAATGTGAACTGAAATAAAATAACCTTGTGTAATTATTTATTTATTTTATTGTCTTGGGAGTGGTTACTGAAGTGAAAAATATTTAATTGATCACTATAAAAATATTGAAAGATATTTAACTGATATCTCACTATATAAAAATTGTATTAAAGGCAAACATGGGGTAATTATATTTTGTATTTACAGGGTTTTCAAACAGGAATAAAAATAGATCGCAAATTCTTGGCTGCAAGAGTACGGTAACAATAATAATACAGTAATTTGAAAAGTAATTGATTATTTAGTGATGTTAGCCAGTATGAGACTCCCTTGCCTTCACGTGGAGCCATCACACTGGAATCATAATCCCTTAGCACATACATAACCTCTGTACTTGGCCTAGACTGAAGAAATGTAACACCACACTCTCTCATTGTCAGCCTGAAGCCGCTCGACATCCAGTTCATGAAGCAACTCCACAACAAGGTCAACATTGTACCTGTGTTGGCCAAGGCTGACACACTCACCAAACAGGAGGTCGCCAAACTCAAACGCAAGGTCAGTACAGGGGTCGGTCACACTCACTGTTGCAAAATATAAGTACAGGGTCAGTGTAATGTAAGGGGTCAATTGCATCACCTTGCATACATAGGTTATAAGATTAGTACAGGTGTCAAACTCTCTGTTATAGGATGTAAGAGCAAGGGATAGTTTAGAGGGTTGGTTTCGTTACCATTCTAGCAGACAAGGTCAGTTTAAGGGGTTAAGTTACATCGACATTCTACATTGTAGTGTACAAAGTCATTTTAGGGGTCAGATTCAGTATTGGATTAAACAGTACAGTAATTGGTGGGAGGCTAAACATTCACATTCAAGCCAGTACAAGGTCAATCCAAAAGGGTGTTCAAAGGTAAAAAAAGAACAGCAAATAGTAAAGTGGAGGAAATAATTGGATGATAAATAAAATTGTTTTGAAATTATCCAAGCAAGTACGTAATCTAATATGCAAGTCATTGTGACTGGATTAATTGAACTATTTATAGCCTTTGATAATCAGGAGTGCTTTCTTATCAGACTTGATAACTTGTCTGTATTTAATCCAATGCTAAAGCCATAAGCTGTTGTGTAAAGATTAAGAGGGGAGTAGCAGGGAGTGTTGGCCTAAAAGTCTCTGATTAATAATAATAATATTTTTAAGTTGCAAAATTGTAATGGGAATGGTGGAGGGTTTTGATGAAGAATAAAAAGTAAAATTGAATGGTATAAATTAATGTGCAGTACCGGTAATCCCACTTTTTTTGGTGATGTCTACTTTCTACTTACTGGATAATGCTAACACAATTATCATTGAACAAGATGACATAAGAGTATTGATTAGTCTACCTTCAGTGATTAGAGTTTGGAATGTGAAAATAAGCATTGTAAAAACAAAAGTTATTTAAATAATTGATGGGACTCTGTAGTATTTAAACTTTAAAGAGTAGGTGTTTACTTGTGTTACATTTTACAGGTCCTGGATGAGATAGAGGAGAATGGGATCCACATCTACCCTTTACCAGACTGTGACACAGATGAGGAGGAGGACTACAAGGAGCAGGTATGTTAACTCACTTGTACCATCACCATCATTGTATTGCCATTCATTAGGGCTTGGGTTTTAACCCTTAGAAGACTTGGGTTGTGGGAGGTTGTGCCAATGTGGGTTGGGTTAGAGAAGGGTAGCAGGGAGATTGTGTAATGTCTCTGTGGTTATTTAATGATTATATGGTATCGGTAAGGGAGATGTATGCTAGAGGAAGATTAGAAGACATTGGGGGTAGTGAGAGGTGCCTAAAAATCAGCTACTGTTTGTTGATGATATGGCAATAGTGTCTGATTCAGTTGTTGCAGCAGGAAACTGAGAGTGAATGTAGGTAAGTGTAAGAGAGGAGCAGATGGTAGAAGAATAAATATAATGCTGGGTGGTGAATTATTGGTGGAAGTGGAGTGTTTTTAAGTATTATGGATCTAAGATTATGGTGGATGGTAACATAAAGTCAGAGGTGAGGTAGGGAAGGTGTGAAGTGGAAAGAATTGGATTTTTGGTTGTAGGTCACTTAGAATGGTCATAAAGAGAAAGTTTTATGAAGTTATAGTTGTCCTGTATGGAACTGAAACTTTGAATATGGGAGAAAGGAAAAAAAAAAAGACTGAATGTAGTAGACATGAGATAGCTGAGGAGCATGTGTGATGTGACTCTGGTGGATTGAGTCAATGATAAGGACAGGCATTGTGGACATATGGAGAAAAAGGAAGAGGATAGTGGGTTTGGATGGGGGAGATGCACGAGTATCAGAGAAAATCTACAGAGGGGGTTGGATGTGGAGCAGTGTTGAATGATTATGCATAACTGAAGTGAATTTAGAGGGGTGGTAAATGCTTGAAAATTGGGCACAAGTTTTGTGGCCCCTGGGGTTGGGGGCCTGGATCTCATGTGTTCTTGCAGAGCTGGATGTGGGAGGGGAAGTTAAAGTTAGCCTTCCAATGAAGTGACAGAAGTAAACAAGCTATTGCTGTCAGTCCTTGATGTGAAAACAAACATAGCTGTGCTACAATGTTGGTGTTGAGTGGCTGTAGGGGATGTTTCCACCTCCAATTCAACTCCTGGTACCGAGATGTCCCATATGTTGTGGTTACCACCATCAGTGTGTGAATGCTTAGTAAATATTGAAAATAAATAAATAAAATCTATATAGGGGCTCTGAAGGAAAAGGGGCAACTTGGTTCATGATAACATGTATTTGGGCTACAACAGCAGAGGCAGCTACATAATAAGAGGGTCATTGGTTGTATGTTCCAGGTTCGACAGCTGAAGGAGGCAGTGCCTTTTGCAGTGGTAGGATCCACAACTGTACTGGATGTTGGAGGAAAGAAAGTGCGAGGTCGACAGTACCCATGGGGAGTCATAGAGGTGGAAAACCCCAGCCACTGTGACTTTATTAAACTCCGCTGCCTCCTGGGGTTAGTAAAGCTCATATTTTTGTTTATATATATTTTAGGTGTGGGAAATTGGGGTTTAATTAACCTGATAAAACTTCAACTCTGTTGACTCATTTCATAGCATTTTTTATCAATTTAATGACTGACTAATTTTAAATTAGTGGTAATTTGTCCAACAAAGTATTTAGCTACAATCTGTGAACACTGGATTTAACCTGCATCATATATTTATGGTCTGATATCTGCTGGAAGGATGTTAGTAGGGTGAATTTTTATCTGCTTATGAAATCCACAATTATAGTCCCTTTCAGCTATTCAAGAATAGATAAGAGTCAATGATGCTTTGGCTGTTATTTTCTTTTATATAATTAATAATCATCGAAAGTCTTGTCAGTCAAACACTCCAGAAATCAGTTTTGTGTGTCTTTAGAACCAAATGGTTCAAGGCCAGAGGGGTAGGAAACAGTTTAAGGCAACTACTGAGTGGTGACTGTATTGGAAGAATCAGATGAGTTGTATAATAATAAGTGGGCTCCACATGCAATGGTGGGTGATTATGTGCCCAGGTAGGCTGTTAGATGTGGTATATTCTAGTGAGATCTTTTATTCAAGTACCATAGTCAAATCATGTCTGTCTAGATTATTGGTGAGACTTTGCTTTTGACACTCCAGAGCAAGCAACTACTGTACTGATCACATTACAGGACTCACATGCAGGATCTGACTGAGGTGACCCAGGACGTACACTATGAGAACTACCGATCTGAAAGATTGGCCAAGGGTGGTGGCTCCCCTCTAGCCTCGGCCTCAACCCTTCCCACTGCCACCAACACCAGTACTACTACCATCAATAACAACCCTCAGACCAACGGCAATGGTGTACCTCCCAAGAGATTGTCGTAAGTTATCCTTACTTTTTATTTCTCTATCTTTACTTTAAATGGAAGCTTAGGGGATGTTGAATAGCTGCAAAGAAATGGGGACATTACAGAATTTCAAGATGTCCGAACACACTGTGCTCTTCTTCAGATCAGGGAGTGAAGAAAAGGTGGACTTCATTCATTTGGCACCATTGAATCATGTAATTAGAACATGGAAGAGATGTAAACAGCATCCTATCTTGTGTTGAGATGTGAGGATGAGGGGGAAGGATGGAAATTTAGTGGAAGTGGTCTTCAAGGAATATTTTGTCTACAGTATATGATTAATGAGAAGAGAGGCAGTTTTGGTGTGTAAAGGTATGGATGCAGGGGGAAGGAAGGAGAGTAGTAGGGAATGAGGGTGAGTAAAGTCCCAGTTGAATAGATTTTAAATCACATTCTACAACAGTGGTGAACAGCCACTCACACCATGTGTCCTGGTGGTTGTGAACTAAGAAAGCGGCAATATTTGAATGTGCATCTAATGTAAACATCCAGTTAATGCAGTTTTGGGTTGGTGGATTTTTGCAATATAATTGGCTGAACGAATGACACTGCTTCTATATTAGCAACGTTGTGGTCGCTCATGAGATGTTTGAATCTATAACCTGTCATCCAGTAAGGAGAGATTGAGCCAAAGAACAACATTAGGTGTAGTATGAACTTCCCAACAGACCTATACATGTACAGTTGCCCACACATGAAGCTGGTTTGGTTCGTTACTTGTGAGGTAGTTTGTTGACAGACGGACAGTAAAATATTATTACTGTCTGCTTGTCAACAAACTTTTGCTCACTTTCCTTCCTGTTAGTCTGTTCAAAACTTGTGTTCCACTATAGTCTCTATCTATCTAGCTATTTCTATCTGTCTATCTATCTATTTCTATCTATCTAAGCATAAGAGGCCAAAAGGAACAAAAGTTTTGAACAGACTATAGCTTCGTGTGTGGGCAACTGTACACTAACTATATGCATGTACTCTATGGTATATTTACACTGCTAAAATGCACAAACTCACAAAAGTATTCATGATTTACGTTAGATGCACATTCAAATACCATGTCTTTCTTAGTTCACTCATTCACCCGTACACATGGTGTGCCAATACATGGTTACCTTGATTTTTAAGGGGTGCAAGTAGAATGTGATGTTACCATTCTTGGATAAAGTCACCACACTCCATTCATACCTAATCTTACTTTAACTGTAGGAAACTCCCTTTTAAGAGGCAAAGCATGTAGAACTTATTTGACAGGTCTAGTTATAAATTAGTAAATTGTAAAAGTATAAGCAAACAATGGTACCTGACGATATGACTTCCCCACAGAAACTCCTCTGCAGGAGGGCCAGAGAAAGACAGAATGGCCATTGAGCTGGAGGAGAAGGAGGCACAGATCCGCAAGATGCAGGAGATGATGGCCAGGATGCAAGCACAACTCCAGGACAAGAAGTAGTTGTACCCAAAGCCTCTTGTTTCTCTTGTGTTGTCGTCCAGCTTCCACTCCTTCGTTATTTGTTTACAATTGCTGTCTTGATTTACCAGATGAAAATGCTTGAATGTTGTGTTGAAGGGAAGGTGTCCACAAATGTTTTTTTTTTCTGCAATGTATTTCATATAGAATGTTATTGTCTGTATTTTTCTTACACCCAAATATTGTAAAGTTTAAGATGGTTTTATATTTTAAAAATTATCATGAATTTCTTTTACCAACATTGTCCCTGCACCCCAAAACCATACTCTTTTAATGTATAATTTTGTGAATATTTTCCCCAGTGCCTGCACACCAACCTTGTCATTTAATAGTACAAGTCCGTACTTACAAGCAGGTCAGTTTCATCAATTAACCAGTATTTGGTTGTTGAGTACTTAGAAAGTGAAGGTGAAAGTTAGAGATGTGGATAGTCGTTTGTTCCCTACCATTCGTTTGGGATTGTATACACAGTAAAAAGTGTATAAAATCACTCCTTCCATGACACAAGGAAGGAGAGTATTAACTAGATGCTGGTCTTGCCTCACTATATGGAGATGGCATGGATCACAGTATTCACTTCAAAATGCATCGAGCCCTTTTGACGGGATATTTTCAAGCAAGAGTATAATCGCTCCAGAGCTTCTAGCCCACCCTTGAGAGATGTAAGGAAGTACAGAACTGTAAAGACCACAGTCCTTCCTCTATGGTGGATTGCTATGTTACAATCAGTTGAAAATGTGATCTCTTTAAGATTTAATTAATTTCCTGCAGATTGATGTGTCTAGGATCTTTCCAGGTTGCAATACCAATAATTAAATAAACTACAAAATATATCCCTTAATGGGCTGCTCCTATGAGAATGGAGCATCAATATTGTGGATAGACAGAACATAAACGTTGAAACATGACTTATTTGGCTAATTGTACCTAAAATCGAAAAAATTCTAGTTCTACATCACTATTGCCATCCATATCTGAGCCTTAAGTTATGGACTAAAAATACTAAATATTAAATTAGATGACTTGGATGGTTCAGAAATTAATTACAGCACTTTGAAATTCTCTAAGACCACACGACCAAGCATAATAAGTCAACAGTGTGAAAAGGGCTTAATGTGATATAGGGAAAAGATTAAATCTGAGGAATGGAAAGAATTAATTACCTGACTGTATTTGCCCTTTATCAGTATGGGCGTTCTCTCTAATGAGTTGAATGAGGTTAGGCTGCGTATAATGAGGAGGGGTCAGGGTTAGCAAAGTAACATTAATTGGTTTGCTAGATCAAATAAATAAAGGCACATAGTTTTTTGAGAAGCCTATCTTTTTTAAACATTTTACTAGTTATAAGTGGGGAGGGGGGGGGGTAGCTATGGCATAATAATATGATATTAAACTCTAACACACTACATCTACCACATCGCAGGAAATCACTATTATGTTATGAGTTATAATTTCTGTTCCACCAGGAGAGGTATTGTGAAAATAAAATAAGCTCCCTCCCTTTTTTTCTCTTCATCCATACTATCTTTCCTCTTCCACCTACAGTACTAGTTTTTTGAGAAGCCTACATTTTTTCTTCTCTCCCTCATTAACATTTTGTACAGAGGTAATGTGTTTTTTGGTGTAGCTTAATGTAATCAATTGTCCCCATTTCACTTGTCCATCCTGGGTTGGCAGAAATTATAACTCATGGCAACTTTTCACATTACAATTCCCTTAGGACACTTCCAGAAAGATTATGTCCTTGAGGGGATAATACACTTTTGGTACATTAAAGTGTCTCAATCCCTCCAGTATGCAAAAGACTAACAAAAATAATGCTGGTCTGTTGCATGGAATAGGTTGGAGGAATCGGTTGCTTCATATTTACCAACAGTGTATTATCCCCTACGAATTAAAATATTTGATCAGTCTAACAGTATCTGCAAAGAACTAGAATAACAAATGTAAAATACTTACATAATGATATGTTTAGTTTATTATGTACTATATTTAGTGACAAATGTCATTGCATGAATTAGCTATAATAGTCAGCTTGTTTAGGCAAAATTGTAGCAGCAAGGTCTTGATTGCTCAGGAGTGAAAAATTATTGGCACAATTTACTTGCGATGAGGAGGCATACATACAGAAAGTCATGGAATAGCAACAACTATTATAACTTCTCCATATACGAGTTGATAAATGAGACAGCTTCATACACAAACTCTAGGGTCTACCAACGTCATTAAGTGTTGTAAAAGTTTTTTGTTTTCCTGTTACTACCAGGAAATATCGATAATTATCACACATCTTTACAAACTGGTTAGCAGGAAGCACTAGAAACTAACATATAAGTGTCTCTCATCCATCTGCTCAGGGTTGTACAATGAGCACCAATACAGTATTCTTGTTTTATCCAAAGACTGAATGTAACCTGTGAAGTATTATGAAAACCCGACATGTGGTGGAATATTCCAGACGTTTAGCTTGTAATTTTATGTTCTGACCCTATTTCAACAACAAGACTACTGACACTTAATATAGCAATGGCTTATGGGTACTGTATGGAGCCATTGTAAAGGTCATCGTCTAATCCATGACTTTTCTTTCATGCAGCCCTGTATGATAAAAGAGACATAACATCTTGACATTACTCTGAGATAACTGGAGTCACAGTGTTCATTTCCACAACCATCAGATTCATAATTACATACATGTACAGAAACACTCAAAAAATAATGTGAAACTGTAGCTGTTGGTCTCTGTAATATTGGCTCTTTCATTCCTCTATTACGGAACTTTTGATCATGACTGTACATACATATAATTTTCCTCATGTCCAACTAAACAGGCAATTATGAATAGGTCGTACGTGTTTGGCTTTTCCCCAATCACCATAGCAAACACACAATTCAATAGACACAGTCAGAGTATAGGAGTTAAGGGTCATCCGTACCAGTCAGATAAGTAAGTCTTGAACTTAATGATGATGAGGAAGAGGAGGATTGGTACATGAATTAACACTTGTATTCCTCACTTCATATTGCACTGCTTAGTACCTCACTGAAGACCATCAAAATTATATATCTCCAGGCTTCTGTTATTTCATTACCACACAAATTAAGGGATCTACAGTACTAAGTCAATGTGAAATGACAAGTATAAAATATGCGTTTGATACATCATGAGTCAACTGTTTCATGAACCCATATCACACAGGTCATCATCACCCAGCTCATGACTGTGTATGACCCTTTGTTATCACATGAACTATATAGTCTGTGATTGGTTGGGTGATTGAGATAACAGTGTAAGGTTTGGGAAGAGTGTATATGCCTGCATTATTGAAAGCCAAGGTAGTTATTTGCAGCTCCCAAAATATAATTGCTGTAATACATCAGCTGTCATAAAAAGTAATTTAGAAGTCATTCCTCTGTTAATTGATAGTACTTCCACCTTGGCCTCCAGCTAATTGTACATACAAGTTATACCCAGACTTTATCATGTAATAATGAAAGTTCCTGTAAGTTCCTACCTTGCATAGTTTCCATCATGTGTGAAGTACAGTACAGTATAGTCGTGCCCTGTGTTGTAAGGGCAAGACGAACTAGTGCTGGGGGCCCCATGGGTTGGACCACTCTGTTCGGATAATTGTCTTCAGTGACTACAAGCCTGAAAAAGAAGAATATTTTTTTTGAGTTTTTGGTTTTCTTTCGAGTAAACAAAGTGGTGTGAATAACATACCGTAGTAGAGAAGGCAGAGGACCAGTACATACAGTTCATGATTTGATGTTGAGGAATTAGGAAGTGGGTGGCATGTAACAGATATGGGAAAATTGTGAATGTAGTATATCTGAAAATGTATTGTTAACGCATCTTAAAAAGTAAACTCCAGAAGTAATGAACATCTCATCAACAATGAATTCAACATATCAAGAAATTTCTCTACGATCAACGCCATCACTGAACACTTTTGGCATTTATGGATACCTGAATGGAAACCACTGAATACTCTAACTATGTCATAAATAGACCACCATCACCCTGGAAATCTGTTTCTTGACCAAAGTGTGAAGCTACTGATTCCTCCAAGCTGTTTCACAAGACACACCACTTATACACTACACTACTATGATAAGTCTGTGAGGGAACAGTTTGGAGGAATCTGTAATTTAATCTGTAAAGAATTCATTTTTCTTTCACCAAGAGCATCATTATATTGACTCTTGCCTAGACTTCCACTGACAAACCTGAAACAGTAACAATGTTAATACACACCCATTTCATTTGAGGTAAAGGGAAGACTCATTTATATCTGAACTTGGTAAATCCAGTTCCAGTCTGTAAATAACTGATGATTCTCTATGTACTGTATTATAAATGAAATCTTGTGTTCTAGTGAGTTGTGTGATATTAATCCCTTCATGTTTGGGTGACACACAGCATCGTAACGGACATAGTTTGTCTTCAATATTTAAATATTTTGATGTATGTAATATTCACCCTTGACCCTTACATCTGGACAGTACATTCTCTGTCACATTTAGCTGGTATGAAACACCACAAAACTGGAGAACCAAAGTGAGAATTATGATGTCAGCATAAACATACAGTTATGTGTCATCTCTGCATAAACTAGTTTTAATTTTTTTGTTGTGTAGGGAGGGAAGTTTGAATTTTTTTATCCATACTATAGAAATAAGCTAAATTGTGTAAACTATAATAAAACTACAATTGGGTACCTAAGCAATAAACTATGTAAAGTGGACACGGGTGAAATGAAGAGATTACTGTATACTGTACAGCAGGTGTTCATCTTACTCTGAGTTCTTGCCAGTTTTCAGAAATATGCATTTGCTTTGCATTGTGTGAATGTAAGAAGGCAGTGCTGCTGACAGATACAGTATATTACCTTGCATAATTAATAAATTAATAATCATCAGGAATTAGTCAAAATACAATAATTGCAAAAGTAATACAATCATACAAAGAGTTAAGAAAACCTTATGTTATAGTTTGTCATGACTCGGTGATAATAACTTCAACATTAAATTCTGACAATGATGTACTTTACTGTATACTGGTAGTCATTATTGTCTACAGGTGGAAAGTTTACCTCATATGAAATTAATACATAGGCCTATCAACCATATGTTAAAGGTGTAATTAAAAGCATATTACATAGAATAATCATATTGGCAATGATTGTTTCACCCCCATGTGGAGTTTATTTTACTGTAAAGGTAATTTTATTGAACTACTGTATCTGGTCTCTTCACCAAGACCTCACTCAGTACATACAAGATATATTTTCAACACGGTATTAATTTATTGTACAGTTTTTCTTATTATTGTGATGAGATTGTAGTACAAGTATTATGTCAAAAGTTCATTACCTGTAGAGATTACTTGGCACGGCTAACAAAGCGATGCATTATGAATCACGGAAGTGTTCTACAGTACTTACTAACTCATCAAAGAATACTATGGTTGCATTTGCTTTACATATAATATACTATTATAGGTTGGTAAGATGTTGATGAGTTAGGAGCTACCAATTCCTCTATATTGTGCCAAGAAATATATTGGAGGTGAATAGTTCCCTCCTGATCCGAGACACAACATGATTCTCTACCAACCTAACCCCATTCCTGAAACCTCAGTTGTTCAGAGATTACTGTTGTGTATAGTAGGACCAATAAGACTAGTGTTATTGGTCTTGGTGTATAGGATCAAGACAGAACTATTGACTTTGCATGATACATTACTGTGGTATGACAAATTGTTTATTTTGTGGTGCAGTTAGGAATTTATGGTCATCAGTTTACTGATATCACAAGCCCTATAACCCATACAGTTATACACTAATTTTAAGCACAAGATGTGACCTCAGAACTGCCTACGTAAGCCAGTAATTTCAGCATTGAAAATGCTTGCATATTAAATATAAGTTGACAGAAGAAAGTTGTTTTACATCATGCTATTATTTCTTTATAAGTATGCAGTATGAAACATTATACAGTAGTAGTACTGTATTATTATTTGTATTGTAAGTAGAGAAAGCTTCAATTTTGTGTGTTATACTGAAGTGGTCATTATTTATGTACAGAAACTTACCAACAAAAATAATGAAACAAGAGACAGACTTAATTAACACTGAAACACCATATGAGGAGAAGCCTGTGTTGGCAGTGTTACTACACAATATTCTGTCTGTTCAGAGGCTCAGTATTGATTGAAGGAACGAGGAAATTCCAGGTAGACAAGTTCATAGCTCAAAGTACTGTACCAAGACTTCATTATTTTGTTCATTGTAAAGTAGGGGCCCCACTAACAAGTACAGTACTCTAACAGATCTTCTAAGCGAATCCCATGTTCTCCCTGCTATGCCTCATGCATTCCTTCTCCCTTATCATATATATAGTTCCATTTTGCAGTCTGATCTTCCCCCTTTCCCCTACTTGATATCTTTATACCACTACCATGCTTGCCTTTGTGCCAAATAATCCCTCTGGGCTTGATCTAGTTCTCATTGTAATACTGTAATAATTGCAAGTATTCATCCACCACCTTCCTTTATTGTCATAATTATATCCTTACTGAACCCATCACCACCACACTGGATCACCAGAGTCACATAGGGATAAACCCTGGATGCATATACTGTATAAAGTACTGATGGTTGTGGAGGAAGCACTGTAAAGTTTCCATCACAAGAGTACCTATGGATGAAAACTTGACGTGATCATAGGAGAGGAAAATGCACTTGTGTGACCCCCACTTTAGAATTATTATATAATGTCTCCAAATATTTGTCTTAGAGATTGAATTGGTTTAGGACAAGTGTTTGACAATAAAAATAATTGGGGACAGTCATCAATAGTTATACTACAGTACTCCTTTTCTGTTTACAGTTCAACTATATCATTTTAAGTAATTTTGATGGGATAACAATTTTCTATTCTATTTTTTCAATTAGGCGTGCTGTGACCCAGCCCTGACTGAGCTGTTGGCTGTATCTTTAAACCTCTCACCCAGAAATTAATGTTGCTGCTGCAGTGCAAAAATCTTAAGAAGCCAGAGAATAACTTTATGATGGTAAATGTCCACAGATATCACAGAGCTCTCTCTTGTCCCTCGAGTGGTGATATTCAAGTCTATGACCAGTAACAGCTAGCTATTCTCATAAGGTAAATGCTGTATACAATTTATCTGCTGTCAAACAAGAGAATTCAATTCTAATATTATTGTATATCTCAGGACTGAATCAATTTTACTGTTGGTATACATTTCTACCCTTGGGTCACTGTTGCTGTGATGAGGAGGAGCAGCAGCAATGTGTAGCTAAGGGCTGTATGCAGGAAAAGTCATGGGTTAAGTGGTGATGAATGGTGCAATAACTTCATTAGTAATCTATGGAGCCATTGTAAAAGTTACTGCCCCTGCCAACAACATGCCATTGACTGTCCTTGCATGTAGTCTAAGGAACCTGCAGTAATAATTAATCACAGAACACAGTGCACAGTTGACACAAAACACAACAATGAGTGAGTGAGTTAAGTGTGCCTTATATAAAGAACAAAACCTTTGAAAAAAAAGAGTACTGTTGTAGTTTGGAATGATCAACTGGACATCTAAGAACTTCAGGGTCTCAAAACAAATGATGCTTGTGTCTGTAAACAAATGTAGCTCATTAACACCTAGTTGTATATCCTAGAGTTAATGCCTCCTTTAATTAAGTGTTTCCTTCTTTTGTTTACACTGGTCAGTGCGCCACATACAAGCCGAGTCACAGGTCAGATAATAATTGTCTAGATGACCACAACTTCTACTATGGCATATACCTGTATTGTATACCAGCTCATGGAATAGAACCTTCATTCCCTCATTAAACACCACTAAATGTCTCCCCAGTCTACTGCTATTCATTTCTAACCACTTCATTTTCTACTCATCCCCTCATTAAAACCACCTAATATTCCCCAGGCTACTCTATGCACAGGGGGGGGGGGGGGGGGGGGCTGACTTTATTTTCTGTGAATACTAGCCATTTCCCACAGGGCTAAAATAAAGATTCTTGTAGGATCTGGTCACTTTCTAGTGGATTTGACGAGATCTGCCCAAATGGATGAAAAATCCACGTGTACTGCATACGGGAGCTCTTTTTTTTTTTACTGCTGTGTGGACCGCCAGCACATGGGAGTGTTGAGTGCTTCCTGTATTAGGGAATGTACTCTTCTACACAATAATAGTATCCATTCTAAAATCTGACATTATTGTACCCCTAGGCCATTTAGTTTCCTTAGTTATTTTTCATTGTGATTTTATTGTATTAATAAAATGGGTTCAGGTTCCCAACACTCTAATCTTATAATTGTGTTGCAGGTAACCTATGATGACATTGTACCAGTTGTGGTCATTGCCCTCTGTGACTCTTCTTGCATTCAGGCTTGTGTAATGAATTTGTATTATGTTATGTGTCTGTAGCTTTTATCTAGTCTAACTGACAATGCAACTCCAGTTTAATGTAGAGTCGCCTACAGGTATATCGTTCCCACCTTCTCATGCCTGCCTGTAAATGCTAGATCTAGTGAATCTGTATTATAAACACCAAAGTAATTCCCTGTTACCTAGTTTCTTTGTTTAGAGAGAGCATAAAAATACCTAAATGGAACCAAGGTTATTTGTTTGTTTGCTCTTTGGCACTGTTTGGGGGAACTTGTTGCCACCAGTTTACCAACATCATTGTAAGGTCCTTAAAGAAAACATGTTAGACATTCTGGGATAGTCGGCTAAATACTCTTAACAGATTCGTCGAAGCATCAGGGAAAACTTCACAATTTAGGCAACTGGATCAGACCAGACTACACCGTAAACAACTACTACATAATACACATCCTCCACTACCCTACATTCACACCTACAACCACTAATATCTGATCTAACACAGTTGCCAGGCTTTAGAAACCATCCCCTCTATTTCATCACGGGATAAGAAACAAAGACATGGCAATTTTGGTTGACTTTACACATCAGGCCTAAGAAACATGAAAGGGGGAACCAATACTCCAGCAGGTGGCTGTTTATAGATTGTCAACTCCCTCATTACACTTTAATTTGTATCTGAAAGTTAGAAAATGGTGAAGTCATAGAGAACCCCCAGAGTGATTGAAATTTTTGCACAGTTAACATTAAGGTTTTAGGGTCAAGGTCGATAGTGCATCCAGCAGATACTTGCCATGTGTATAAGATTTAAGGGAGAATGAAAGGTGTTGGTAAAAGCTAATGAATGATTCCTCCAAAAAGTAACGGGACACGGACAATCTTAGTCCGGAGGAATCTATAGCCTCCAAGTTGCTGATATTAATTTAAAAGGAGACTCTGATTTTAGTGAAATGCCGGGCTACCAATTCCCCTCCAAACTATGCTACAAAACAGATCCCCCATTAGAAACTTTGAGGTTGTCTGTTTCCTGGCATATGTAGTTTGGAGGAATCAGTAGCCCTACACTTCACAAGCCCTTATTAAACCCCCGTAATGAAGTGTATCTTAAGAAATATTATAAATGGAAGACCACATTCCAGTTGTGTTGTTTTTGAGCTTGTGTGAAAAGAACTACAAGTTTATTTTATATTTGTGTTTGCATTTTTATATACTTGTTTACTGTTCTTGTATTACTTACTGTGTCTGGTACCTACTGTTCTTTGTTATCAAATTCTCTGCTTTGAACTTGTGCCAATAAGTTTCAGGTCTATAGAGCGTCTTTGAAGCAAATGCAATAAAAACAATCTTATATTATCAGTCTTATTATTCCTAGTCCATCAGGGTCACCAAGATAATGTCTCGGTAATGACTGCTGGGGGTGGAGGGATTGGGGTGGAGGGATTGATTGATTGTTGGATATTAGGTTTGGCAACATGGAGGTGGTATAGCGCCAGAAAAAGGTGATAGAGATAAAGGTGTGACAGCAAGCAGGAAGGAAATAAAATGAAAAGAGGGACAGTTGAAGAACTGAAAGATGGGAACCATTTAGTCTGGTCTCTCACTGGCGACCTTCCTAGCCTGGGAAACCCTCTCTCCCCGAACTCGGGGCAGAGCAGGTGCCGTAGCCCCCTCTAGTCTAGCTAGCCAGGTCTCTGAGACACACAAGCCCCCCACCACATCAAGGTGGTTCCCATTGGGGTGATTGGGGTGGGGTTGAGAGATTGGCATTGTGTAGAAGACTGGATTAGGGGTGAAGGGATTGGGGTTGGGTTGAGTTGGGTCTGATTGGTGAGGTTTGCAGGCTCCTTATAATATTATAGTCAATTCCCTCTCTAACACACTGTCCTACTGAATCCCCTGTGTTCTCCCCCTTGCATTATTTTTCTTATCCCGTTGCTGTCTGTCTTTTACCCTACATACCTTATATATATTATTTTTCTTTGTAGCTTGATTGTCTCCCTTTCTTCATAACTACTTTCTGCTCCTACCATCCATGACAATAAAGATCTTATGGCTTCATCTTCGTTGTTTAATTTCCACTATTTTGTAATGGGAATATAGAGACAAAGGGTAATTCTGTTAAAGAAAGGGTTTAATAATACCACCCTATGATTCTAAATATCCGATGACCGTAAATATCCTTTGGTCCGAAATATACAATAATCCTAAATATCCTATAGAACGTTCGATGTGTCCCTCCTTTACTTTTATTATTTCCTTCGTGACTGCTGTCCCTCCTCCCTCTATCTCCTTCTCACTCATGCTACACAATCTTCCAGCTCACTCTCTCTTTCTCTGATTCTCATTCCATGCTTCCATGTTTACACAGCAGTTCTCAAATAACTAAAAACCTTAATTCACTTCCTCTAACATCTAACACACACACACACACACAAAATTGTTTCACACTCAGTCCTAGTTGGCAGTTGGCACGCACCCTCTCCCTATAAGGTGTTACAAAGTTAATTCCTTCAACCTTCTGTCCTCTCTAACACCATCACTTTACTCTTACTATCATTTACTTTTAATTTAATTCAATCTTCTCTCTTTCCTCTTACCTTTAGTTTCCTCCAACCTCTCAACCTTCCAAAAGTTATTTCACACACAGTCCTATATAGTTGTCTGTTGAATGGAAAATTGGAAGGTGTGTGATTCCTTCAAACTACTGTACCTGTATGTCACAAAACAGATACCTTATTAGTTTCCTGACATTGTTTGGAGGAATCTAAGACCTTTCAATTCACTAACAAAATTTTCTCCCCTTAATATGAAAGGTCAGTTATTGCACTATCTCTTATGAAGTTATAAAGTGGATGATATACTTATAACCAACTACTGTACCTCTACCCAGTCACCCTTAGCATATCGTAAGGTGTTGGTTAATCACTGACCTGTGAAGCAAAGTATAGGGCCTTGGTGCTGGTCCAAACAAATACATGTGTGTATATTGCATTCCTCCTCACATCTTTAGGACTGGTGTTGAGAGCAGTGTATCGTCCATCCCACTGGTACTGTTGGCCACACATGAAGCAGGTATGCCTCGCCACTTGTGAGGTAGCTACAACAGGATAGAAAGTGAGCAAGAGTTAATTTAGATTGTTGACAGGCAGACAGTAACTATACCAGAAATAATAACAATGGTACAGTCGGCACAAAAAGTATTGAAACTCACCTATGGATAATTATACAGTAGTTGTTTAATAAATTTAATTAAAATATATTAATTATAGTTGTGCAATTAAAATATGCTAAATTAAAAGAAAAAAAAATTGTGCTTTCTCACATAGATTCAAAATGAAGGCTGCACATCCTTGCATTTTTAACATTTACTATAGTCTCGCTCCTGCATGCAGCAATCTACTATTGAAGCGATGAAACTTGATAGCCTCATTTTCTTTCTCCCTCTGACTTGACTTGCATCCTCTCACCAAACAATTAGACATGTCAGCGCATAGTGAGAGAGCTCCAGTGATGTGAAGGCAGGTGAGGTTCAGAATAGAATGACCTGACTTCATCCCCTGGACCCCCACTCGATTCAGCCACAATACGTCTTGCGCCGACTGGACCATTTTAAGTCCTAGACGGGTTAACCTTGTATTCTTTAAACCTTGGTTTTAACCGTACCGTACCGTACCGAAGTGCCTGTCATGTGACGTCAGCGACCATGGAGCGCCATCTCTCTCTATCCCATGCAAGGCCAATCAGCCGTGCCAATGTCCACTCTTCTCCCATATATTTAAGCAGACTGTCTAAATATTTCATTCTTTGTCGTCCTCTAGCTCTCGTTCCTTCTATTCTTCCAAGTAGGCAATCCTTTTCCAGTTCTCCAGCTCGCAAAATGTGCCCCAGAAAACTCAATTGTCTCCTCCTTATGTGTTTCATTAGTTCTCGGTCCACCCTCATTCTTCTCAACACTTCTTCGTTCCTTACTCTATCTACCCATGGGATTCTCAGCATTCTTCGGTAGAACCACATCTCGGCAGCCTCCAACTTTTTCTCCATCTTTTTCTTGATTGTCCATGTCTCACACCCATATGTCAGCCTTGACCATACAAAACATTTTAATATTCTTTTTCTTATACTAATATCCATGTTTAGATTAGTAAGAACTCTTCTCATTTGATTAAAAGCTGTCTTTGCTAAAATAATTCTTTTCCTTATCTCTGCCTCACAATCTCCGTCTTCTGTTACATCACTTCCCAAGTATGCGAATTTCTGCACCTGTTTAATTCTTTGATTATTTAGACTTACATTTACATTTAATACATGCCTTCTTTTTGTGATTCCCATCGTTTCTGTTTTCATTATATTGATTTTTAAACCTTTTCTTCCACATACCATATCCAACCTTTCCATCAGTGCCTGCAACTTTTCCTCAGAATCCGCCACCAGCACTGTGTCGTCCGCATACCTGATGTTATTTACGTTTCTTCCTCCTATTTTAATTCCTTCCAAATCCTATAACTCTCTTATTACATATTGACTGTAGATGGAAAATATATCTGGGGACATAACGCATCCCTGTCTCACACCTCTCTTTATTTTAACCCATCCTGTTTTTTCATCTGTAATTCTTACTGCAGATTCCTGGTCCCAGTAGAGATTAGCAATTAATCTTATGTCTTTGCTGTCCATTCCAATTGATTTTAACCAATATCACTTATAAAGAATGTCAGCCCATTTCAAGAGTCTCCACTCACAAGGGGTGGTGTTTCGTGATGTAGACGAGTGTTTTGCGTTTTCAACTGACCCAGTGACCAGTGGCCAACCTCACTGTCTCAACACTTATTGTACACCCTGTACAATAAGAAACAATAATAAAATCATGAAGAGGACACATGTGACATTGACTATTACTGATAAACTGAAGGTGATAAAGAGAGTTGAGCGTGGTGAAAGTCAAAAGAAAATCATGGAAGATTTTAACATTGGGGCCTCGACTATCTCCAATATCATCAAAGCAAAGACAAATTTGCAAAGATTTGTAGCTTCTGGACAATCTATGATGGGTAGTGACATTCAAAAAACTATGAAGAAGACTAAATTAGAAGAGCTGGATGAGGCTGTGTACACGTGGTTTACATCCAAACGTGCAGAGGGTAAGCCAGTTTCGGGTCTCATGATAACAGAAAAGGCTAAGCAGTTTTGTAATGATATGGGGTGGTTGGTCTACATCAAGCCATGGCCCAGACAGCACCTACTGCCGACAACACCACTTCCCCTGCCGACCGTCTTGTTGGCAGGGTTAAGTGGTTCAACCATTTAAAGGGCTATGGATTCATAACCTCAGACGAACGAGATTACTTCGTCCACAGGAAGGGCATCCTTCTCTCTGCTTCTACCACCTCACCACCATCAGTTGGGGACGGAGAGGAGGTGTCCTTCACTGTGATAAAAACGAGTTTATATTGGCGATGTATCCCCACTCGTACCTTGGCTGAACACAAGGAGAAAAGTGCTAGTAGCTTCAAGATGAACAAGGAGAGATTAACTATTTTATGTGCCAATGCCTCGGGTTCATACAGGTGCAAACTTTTTGTCATTGACAAGTATAGAAAACCAAGGGCATTTAAAAATCTTAGCACCAAACTCCCAGTCATTTATGATGCCCAGAGTAATGCATGGATTTCGGCCCAATTATTCAAGGAATGGTTTTTCAAGCATTTTGTTCCTGAAGTGAAGGCATTCTTCAAGAAGAAAGGACTCTAAGGCAATCCTACTGCTTGATAATCATAGAGCACATCCATCTGTCTATGAATTCATGTCGGGGGATATTTTTGCTACCTACCTTCCACCGAACGTGACCAGCCTCATTCAGCCCATGGACCAAGGGGTATGTCAGAATATGAAAGTCTTATAAAACTTCATTCTCACGCAAGCTGATCATTCTGATTTCTCAGTCCAGGATTTTCAAAGATCATACACCATCAGAGATGCCATCTTCGATGTTGCCTTGGCTTGGCAAGACGTAAAAGAGGAAACACTCAGGCATTCATGGAGGAAACTGTACGGAGAAATCATGTTCTATGGTGACGAAGAAGATGAGGAATTCGCTGGTTTTAATGCGCGATCAAATGTAGCCAAAGACTTCATGGAAGTGATGTCTAGTGTGCCATCAGATGACTGCTGATGATATCGCCGAGTGGCTGGACATTGACGCAGACTTACAGGGTGAGGAAGAGCTTACAGATGAAGCCATAATTAAAAGCATTATAGAGCCAGCCAAGCACAAGGAGGAGGAAGGAAGGAGAGGAAGAAGTGCCAAATGAGGTCAAAATTACTTGGAAGGATGCTGCTGCCTACTTTGATGGTCTAGTGAAATTTGTTGAACAAAGTAGGAACTATAACGGAGCTGAAGTTATTAACTTCCACACAAAAAGAGCACAGTTTGTTAAGCAAGTTAACATATGAGACCTGTTCAAGATTATGAACAGCAAAGAAGGGAATTCATTGCAAGATTATCCCAGGCTTGACACTATATCAGTGAGTTCAGAGCAGCCTGACAGTCCCGAGCCTATGTTTGAAAACAGTGAGAGAATGAATGATCTATGAACAGTGAAACAACTCGTGTCGGCTGCAAGAGCTTATTTATTATCAATGTAACACTTCTAGGTGCAATATTACTGGTTGACATTAAATTAATCCTATAATTTGTGTTTCTTTTTCCATATTTGTACATACAGTTAAACCTCGTTATTTCGGACCCCGTTATTTCGGATTTCGGTTATTTCGGACACAATCCGCTGGAGATTTTTTTTTGTCTGAATTTTGGTTTCTCTATTTTTTCCTATTATATTTTTTACATTATATAGTAGGTGTATTATTTACACATCATTACATACCTATTTATGTATATATACAGTTGACTCTTGAATAAATCCGAGGAGTTCTTATACAAAATGAGTGAAATCATTATGAACATGTCACGAAATATCACTGTCGTCTGCGAAGCGTGTGTGTGTGTTGCCACCACTTCTCCCGCACTCCTTCCCCCCCCCCTACCCTCAGTCTCCATTCACCCTAGCTCAAGGTCAAGGGAATATAGGCCTAACATGGGTTGTCACCTTGTGTTTGACTCGCTCATTTTTAGTAATTTACGAGTTAACCACCAGCTTCATGCCAGGTAGTGCATTTACAAAACAGAAGGCCATATCCTTCGATAGAAAGAAGGAAGATGTTTCTCGAATAGATAAAGGAGAAGGAAACACCAGAGTACAGTATGGCTAATAAAATGTAAACAATCGATATCCCGTTATTTTCCCCCTTCCCCCTACCACCTAGACCACTACCACGCATGCGTGATTTGTTATCTTTACAAGCGCGGGTTGGAGACTTGGAGTGGTTGCGTATCACTACATCATTCTTGTTTTTATTAAACAGTATTAAATAGCTACTCTGATACGTCCCACTATACGATCACGGCAAGAAATAAACTCATCTCTTCACCACACAAGGTAAATAACATTTAGGTATATTATTTACACATCACTACATACCTATTTATGTAGATATATCTGTATTTTGTGTTAATTTTTGTACAAACGTTTTTTTGTTTTTGTTTTTTCGTACCCCTCGTAAAAATTCGTCGCAATTTCGGTCAAATCGCAAATACGGACACCCTCTCCCCCCTATTAGTCCGAAATAACGAGGTTCAACTGTATGTGGAGGTACAACCAATAGTCCGAATGACCTTCAGTCCACTGCCATTCGGATTACAGGACTTTTACTGTACTGTAGTGTGTGATTGATGGACAGAATATTAGTTAAGGGATGCTGGATTGCTTAGACCTGACAACAGGGGGTGCTAGGGTCGGAAAAGGTTGGGAAACGCTGTTCTATGGTTTTCCACCTGCCAATTTGGTGTGAAGGCTCCATTTATTGATCATCATAGAGCAGCATCTCCCAACCATTTGCGACCCTTGTACCCCATGTTGTTGGGTCTAGGCAGTCCAGCACCCCTTAACTAATATCTAATTACTAGAAGGATATGTTACCGCCATGTTTGCATCGCTTCCCAGCAGCTCCAATAGTTGAGCAGCTCAGGTTGGGAAACACTGCCATAGAATTGTTAATTCACCATAAGATATTATTTTATATTCTATATTTCACTATAAGTGAACTTAATTTTCTATATTTCATTATTAAAAGTACACTTGCCCCAATGTATTGAAAGTTTAACCCTTTGGTGTATTGTAGATACTGTATACTTTTAATTAATGCTGTACATTATAACTGTGGAAGTTCACAGAAACGTTGATGTATTTTTTTTTGCCATTTTATTTAATTCTATTATTTTCAATAAATTGTATCTTAATTATTTTAGCTGTATTATTGTTTCCTTAGGTATATAATTATATTGATACAAGAAAGGCAGTACCATATTAAGATAATTGTATATTTAGTATTATATTACAAACATGTGGTAATGGTAATATAAAAAAATATATATTTCCTGACTACTATACTCATAAGAGTAGGATTAACGACATTGGCAAGGAATAGAAAAAAATATTAATATGGCTTGGCTTATACAAACATTTGTACTGTATAAGTTTTTACTATTACAGTATTAACAAAAACATAATAAAGTTGAGTTCACCATCTTGAAAATCCTTTTGCTAATCTGAACTTGAGTAATATTTTTCACCTGTGATATTGAATATTTTCATTAACAGGGTGTTTCTTTCATTTTGGTATTCTTTGTATGCATCCAATCCCTTATTGTATATAATCAATAATTTTCCTTGTTTGTCAAGTATTTTCTTAATTTCCCTTTAATTTGATTGAGTAAAACAGTTTGAATTTTCTCCATCTTTTTTTTAGTGCGAAGAAAGAAAAATCCAACATCTCTT
The DNA here is from genome assembly GCA_034508575.1 of Petrolisthes manimaculis. Taxonomy (NCBI): domain Eukaryota; kingdom Metazoa; phylum Arthropoda; class Malacostraca; order Decapoda; family Porcellanidae; genus Petrolisthes; species Petrolisthes manimaculis. The sequence goes on along the minus strand of JAWZYT010002112.1, from coordinate 31,656 downwards.
GGCTTTTGGCTCAGATGAGAGTTGCGGCAAATGAAGGGGTGTCCCTTGCTCATCATCCAGCTGAGACTGGTCATCACTTAATGGATTTTCAGGTCTGGGTCCAGGGCCACAAGATAGTGTCTGTGGATTATCCAGAGGCATACAAAAGGTCATAATGGTGAGGCGCCTTTATATGGGGGTTCACTGTATGCTCTGAAGACATGCCTAAGGGTTTTAAATTTATTTTTCAATTGATCTTCTGTTACCCAAGGCATCTGTTAGGGAAAAATATTTAAATGAAGTCATTATTAGGTACAACAAATTATATGCAATACAATTTTTTTTTTTTGGCAAACAAACTTCAAATGCTGTCATTAAAATAAACTGAAAACTTTTCCAAGACAACTTTTATACAAGGAAAATTACCCCTAAAAATAAAAAAATCCATGTACTGAACTGTTTACCATTTTTTCTCAACATTAATACTGCTTACACAAACATGCTACCCAGACACCTGGTATACAGTTCTATGTTAATGTAAATCCATTGAAGACATTTCCCTCCCAACGTTAGTGGAATCAACATGAACATGCTCCCCTGGCACTTGCTATACAGTGCAATACTGTACTTAACAAGCATGTAAGCAACCATGAAGCAAACCAAAAAAGAGAAAAACAGACTTACTTCAGAAATGAACTCTTGCAGCTGGAAATGTAAATTAAAAGTTTCATTGGGATTGAAAGAGTCCCCCTTATAAATCTAAAGTACCATTTAAAGGATAATTCCATTCTATAGATATCCTCTGCAGTGTAGAGTCTACACCAATATTTTCTTATTATATTTTAGAATATTAAAGTGACAATAAACAGTTATTTTGATAACCCGATCAACAACAAAAAAATGGGCGCATACCATAGGCTGTATTTTTTGTTTATTTCATTCCAAACCTTGGCGTGTGCTTGTGATTTACCCATCAGCTGTGGGAAGTATTCAATAAGAGGCTCCATCCACAGGTTGACATTCCTGAAATCCCCATGCTTCCTCTTTTCTATACCCTTTCCCTCACCTGATGTACCAGTAAACACTGCAAAAGGATATCAAATTAAAGATGTGCAATGAAGTAGTATCAATTGTACATACTTTTAAAAAGTATTGTAAGGTATGCGTAGCCCTTAAAGCAGTGTGAAAAAAAATAAGCCTCCGGTACTGGTGATGGTAAGAAGCCTCCTGTATGTGACTGCATGCACTTGAATGCATCTACTGCGTCTGTGAATGCCTTGTCACAGTACACGCACGCTGATCTAGAATAAAAGTGTTAATATTATGAATACACTTTGGCAAGATTTAATATAATCACAGAGAAGGCCAACTGATCTCCAAATAAAATCATCACAATGAGGTACCCAGCCTCATATCCTGAGTTTAGGTGGCGGGGAGAAATAATGGCCTAATGAAAACTTGATGGCTATTATACCAATCCTCACATGTTGAAATTTCACCAAAAGTTTATGGTTAGGTATATGTTAGGTAAAGAATCAATTAACTGAGTAACAACATTTTTCATTAATAATAAATAGCATTTAAATTAAGACCTCTGCAGCAGTGTAAGCACTGGTAGAAAATTGCAAGCACTGGTAAAAAATTGCAAGTTAGATTACTTCTAAATAATACTTTTTGTCTTACTTATAACATGTAAAAAACTATCCAAGCAGCCTATACCTCCTTAGATAATATTACATCTTATTACATCATTCTTTTTGTTTATCTAGCACTGATTGCAAGTTACATGCACTAATTAAGCTAATTTCAATTACCTGTCTGCGATATTGTTGTTGTCAGCTGATTGCCAAGCGGCACCAAGACTGCTCCCGAGCAGGGTTCCTTTGGATGTGAAGACGACTTGGTTTCAGCGGCTACCGCTTGGCAGGACTTCATATCCATTTGACCGACAAAAACAGTACAGGGCGATTTCGTTTGGTTTCACCAAGTGAGCTTCGTGTTGCTTGGATGACAAAAACCCATCAATAGGCTTGGCAGACTTTGCCGCTGTGAACCGTTAAACCTACTTTCAAACATAATTAAAGATTCAACTAAAATGAAGTTTCTGAACTCTGATATTGTTATCAGTGTAATGAATGACACATGAAACTGAAATATGAGTTGCTGAAAACTGTAAACTTGTGATGTAGCAAAAATTAGTACTTAGTGAACTCAATATATTGATTAATAATCGTTGGTGTTACAGACACTGCTGCCATCCGTATGAGTACAGTCTGGAGGGTGTGTGGCCTATCGAGATTCTGAGTTTGCCCAGACTTTAATTCTATTTAATGCATTACAGTGTTTTTCAAACGAATCTGTAGTTGATATCTGGATCTGGCGAAAATGAATGGTTTAGAGATTGGGAGGGGGGAAAGGGGAGTGATATTTCCATAAACACTCATTTAGGCAAATATCTACTCTAGCATAGACCGCAGCAAACTACCGGGACCGGTAAATATTGAACGAATTACCGTTATTGTGTATCGTTTTTCTACCTTCATTACCCATTTATTTAGACCTTTCTAAGATTATTTTCTTCTATAGCATTTCCAAGATAGGGCATATTCAAATGGGGCATTTTGGAATTAGCCTGACCTTAGCTAATCTAACCTAGACAGCATCAGACTACCGGGACATAACCTGGGAAAACTACCGGTAGCTAACCTGGATAAGCTACCGGGAAATAACCGTGATGAAGTACAGGAAATGACTGGGGCAAAATACTGGGACCTAGCCGGATCTGGCAATACTGCTACACAACGGTAATTCTTACAATAAATACCCAGGGACCTAACCAAGAAATAACCAGAGTAAAGTACAGGAAATGACCGGGGCAAAATACTGGGGCCTAGCCGGATCTGGCAACACTGCTATAAAATGGGAATAGTCTAGATAGATACCCTCATTTGTGATGGACATAACAAATTAATTAAAAATACACAATAAAACATTGCATTTTGAAAATTTCGAGTTGTAAAGACATTGACAAATGCTTGAATATTACCCAATCTTCATATTACTATGCAGAGGGACAGACGCACATATAATTTCATAATTATATCAAGAAAATTGTCACCACGGAAGAAACAGTCGCACCTTCCTTTCGTATACAAACACAAAAAAAAAACAATGTATACTATACTATGTTTAATTTACTATGCAGAGGAACAGAAACATATAAGATTAATACATACACACACAATGCAGAGGGACAGACACATAAAATACATAATAAAGAGAGAGGAAAGGAGGGAGGAGAGGGAGAAAAGATAGATTCAGACGATTGATTGATGGATATTAGGCGCCGCAACATCGAGGTCCTATAGCGCCAGAAAAAGGTGATAGAGAGGGGTGACAGCAAGAAGGAAGGAAATAAAAAGAAAAGAGGGACAATTGAAAAACTGAAAGTCAGTGGCTGGGGCCGAAGGGGCGCCAAAACCCTGTAAGTATTGCCCACATTACTACAGGCAATACCCCCCTACGGGGAGATTCAGACGAGAAAACACAAACCCCATTAGACAGACTTACTAATAGCATTCTGACAGTCAACCTATTACCCCACCTTTGTTTAAGTGTCGTGGACTATAGATTATAACTCCAATTTGAATGTATGTATCGAAAAACAAGTGCCTCGCCACTTCTCTTACCTCTCCTGGTAGTAAACAACCATGGCGGGTAGTCCAGTCACTCCAGTGTTGCCAGATGTCCTTGACCAAATTTCCCTCACTTCCAACATCAGAATTTCCCTTTTTACCTCAATTATTCCCTGTTTACTCTTGTTGAACATTGATGATGGTCTTTTTTTATATTTCATCTGGTAGATATTTCCCTGTTTACTCTTAAACGAACTGCTGTATATTTTTTTCCCTGTGTGGACTTCAAAATTCCCTAAAACAGATAAATTTCCCAGCACCTGGCAACATTGGGACAGTCCAGACTCCAGACACTACGAACCAAAAAAAAAAAATAAAAAACTACACAAATTTTTTCGTTTACTCCTTAATTAATTTTGCTCATTTAGATGATCTTCCAGTCTACAAATATTTTTCTCGTTTATCTCTTTTGAATAAACTTCGAGCCTACATAAATAAAGTTTTTCTTATCTATAATATAATATACATTTTAATTTGTCTCTTTTGAATACTAATAAGATTCATTACTTATAATTATTGCATTATTCATTTTCATGGAGAAGTTTTCTTACATATATATATAGATATTTCAATAAGATTTATTAACCTTATTTTAATTGCCACTAATGGAGTAATGGCCATAAATTTATTTGATACAGGATATAATATTAATATGAGTAAATATATTTGTAAAGAATTGCAGAAATATGGGAACCTTTTAATAAATTAGGTATAAAATAAAATAAAAGAGTAATCCCTGCATCACAATAAACTCCAAACACAGAATACGATGATTTTATAAAGGACATTCTATTTTATAATACATTAGTGCGTATTTATTTATTTTTTATATTATTTATTTTCTATTATATATATTTATTATTATTTAATTTATGTATTCATTTTATTTATTCATTTATATATTTATTCACATATTTATTTACTTATTGTTATTCCAACCATGTATCAAATGGCTAAAAAATAAATACAGTAAATTATAATAAACACATAATTACATAATACTCATTTATAAAGACAAATATAAAATATGAAATAAGTGAATAAATAAAAGTATACTGTATATTATTATCTTTATTATTATCTTATCTTTCTCACCTTTAATTAATTCTGTTTTGACTCACCATTTATTTATTTTCTCAAGGGAGGATTGAATTGACTGATTGATGGATTGACAGTGAGGTCATATGGCGCCAGAAGAAGCGAAGGTGATATAATAATAATAATAATAAGGAATATTTTTACAAGTTGCCACAACTCCATTTCGAAAATGTTACTACTATTACCAGTGTTTATATTTCACTATTACGAACAACTTTTCTATATATGCTACCATTTCTCCTGCAAATGCTGCATAACAGTAGTTACCTCTTATAGTTAGGTCCCGGTAGTCTGCTCAAGTTAGGTCCCGGTAGTCTGCCCTGGTTAGGTCCCTGTAGTCTGCCCAGGTTAGGTCCCGGTAGTCTGCCCTGGTTAGGTCCCGGTAGTCACACTAAATCCTTCTAGGAAATATATTTATTTCCACTGAAATCCTATTGTGGCAACTTGTAAAAATTTACCAATAATAATAATAATAGAAGTGAGACAAAAGTTTATTCTAAGGATTAAGAACAAAAATATAAAATATTAATATATTATCTTTTCGTATATCTATTTTGGTCATGGGAAGCTTTGATTGATTGATATATTGATTGATTGATTGATATATTAGGGGATAGGAACAGCGAGGTCATGTGTCGTCAGAGGAAGATGATAGATAGATATAGTTTTTTTTTTTTTTTTTAATTAACAGCCACCATCAAGCAGGAAGAAAAGAAAGTGATTGATTGTCTCGCCTCGGTATTTATTGACAGAATTATTACCGTTTTGTAGCAGTGTTGCCAGAAACGGCTGGGTCCCAGTATTTTGCCCCGATCATTTATTGTACTTTACCACGGTTATATTCCGGTAGTCTGTCCAGGTTAGGTCCCGGTAGTCTGGCTAGGTTAGGTCCCGGTAGTTTTGAACAGGTTAGGTTCTGGTAGTTTTGCCCAGGTTAAGTCCTGGTAGTCTGCCCAGGTTAGGTCCCGGTAGTCTGCCCAGGTTAGGTCCAGGTAGTCTGCCCAGGTTAGGCCCCGGTAGTCAGCCCAGGTTAGGTCCCGGTAGTCTGGCCAGGTTAGGTCCCGGTAGTCTGATGCGGTCTAGGTTAGGTTAGGACAGGTAAGGTCAGGATAATTTCAAAATTTGGAAATGCCATAGAAGAAAATAGTCTTAGAATGGTCAAATTAAGTGGGTAATCAAGGTAGAAAAACCATACGCAATAACGATAATTCATTCAATATTTACCTATTTTCTTCTTATCTGCTATTTTTCATATTTTCCTAATTTTCTATTGTTTAAATTTTCTGCACTTTTTTATATATTCCTGATTTTCCACTTTTTTTCTTATATTCCGCTTTTTTCTTACTTATTTTCCTTTATCTTCCACTTTTTCTTTTTCTGCTATTTTTCATATTTTCCGCTTTTTTTCACTTTTTTTATTCCGTATTTTTCACGTTTTTATTTTTATCTTATTTTCTGCTTATTCCTTTTTTCTTACTTTCCTCATCTTCCACTTTTCATATTTTCCACTTTTTCTTTATTCAGCATTTTCCACGTTTTCTTATTTTCCACGTATTCCTTTATTCTTATTTTCCTAATTTTTCATTTTTTCTTTATATTCTTTAACTTTCTCTGTTATTTCTTTCATCTGTTACTTTTTTTGTGCTTGATATCCCACCTCTCAGTCACTTTCCTCCTCGGGCGCCACATGACCTCGCTGTTGCCGCACAAAATATCAATAATCAAATAATTAAATGAATAAATAGATAAATAAATAAATAAATCTTCTTTGTCTCCTCCCTCGATTATTTCTATGTTTCAGTTTTCTATTCTTTTTCAATTTCTGTGTTTCAGTTTTCAATTTATTTCTATTTTTGTGTTTCAGTTTCCAATTTATTTTTATATGTTTCAGTTTTCTATTTCTATGGTTTGAGTTTTAGCAGTACAGTCGGCCATGAATTAATACGATGAATAAATATGTAAACCATGGACATATGATGAATAAATATGATGAATTAATATGATGAATTAATACGATGAATAAATATGATGAATTAATATGGTGAATTAATACGATGAATTAATATGATGAATTAATATGATGAATTAATATGATGAATTAATATGATGAATAAATATGATGAATTAATATGATGAATTAATATGATGAATTAATATGATGAATTAATATGATGAATTAATATGATGAATGAATATGATGAATTAATACGATGAATTAAAAAAATACGATGAATTAATATGTAGACCCTGGATATATGATGAATGAATATGATGAATAGATACGATGAATAAATATATTTTACACTCAGTCCCTCATTGAAGAGACCACCAAATGATTTTTCTGGCTTGTGTTATTCATTACTATACATACATTCCCAGGCTTGTGTTATTCATTACTATACACTAACTTTATTTTACACTCAGTTATATAGTTTTGAGAGCCTACTTTATACTGTACTTATAATTTTTAATGGTGCTGTAGTAACTTTGAACACTGTATGGTACTGTACATTTTGTTTCTGCTACTTATAACATCATTCATTTTCCTATGAGTTGTTTTTGTTCCTAACATTATATACATAATTTTTATACAGGTACTGTACATTATTATAATACCATACGGTATAAGAATAACAGAAACATTAATGTAATACTGTTCTGTATAATAAATGAACAAAACTCAGCTTCACTACTTCCCCACACCTTTATTGTCATTGTATTATTTATTTTTTATACTGTACAGTACATTATTGTACTTTGAATTTAAACTGAAGTTCCCCTACATGGGCATTTCTGTCACATACATGTATGCATTATAATATCAGTATTACTTATGGAAATAATATATCACACATTTTATCTAAGTCCAGCAGAGTGCAAAAATTGGCTTTTCACACTTAAATTCATGCCAATTATTATATTTCATCTTTTTCTAATACCACCATTCTCCCTCTAGTGTATTAAAATGCAATGTGTTATAAGCTACAGGGCATTAATTCTTTCCTTTTTATCTTTTCAGAATCAGAATCTGAAGAAGACTTGCTCTATTACTGAAAAGGAATTAATGTTGTTACCTATATTATGGCCAGTAAAGTGTTAAGGATGAACTTGCATGAAAATGTATCAAGAATGAGAAACGCCTTCCTGGCCGGCATAGACTCTGTCCTGCCACACAAGTTGGTGAGAGGCTGCCTGAAACAAGACAACAACAGACTTATTATTAACGGTAACGAGTATCCCCTTCAGAAAAATGTGTACATAGTTGGGTTTGGGAAAGCCGTTGGTGGAATGGTGGACCCGGTAGTGAGTCGTTTAGTGACACCCGACTCTGTGTCCCATTTACGGAGAGCTATAATTAGTGTCCCATTTGGATCTCTGCAGGACATGAACTCTACTATCCATCCACCAGAGATTGAGTTTTTAGAAGGAGCCAAGGATAATATTCCAGATGAAGCTGCCTTTACTTCAGCCAAGAAAATTGTGTCACTAGTGGAGAGTTTGGATGAAGACGACCTGTTGTTAGTGTTGATATCAGGTGGAGGTTCAGCTCTTCTGCCTTACCCTCTCCCTCCTCTCACATTACAAGAAAAGACCAACATCATAAAGTCTTTAAGTCGAGCCGGGGCCAGCATTACTGAACTCAACACGGTGCGTAAGTCACTGTCTCGTACCAAGGGAGGGAAGCTGGCGGAGTTGACAAGAGCAAAAATAGTCTCATTCATCTTGTCTGATATAATTAATAGCCCCCTGGATATGATAGCAAGTGGCCCCACTGTGCCTAACAGAGATCCGCCTGATGCAACACTAAAGGTACTTGACAAATATGGAATCATGGCTACAGAGCAATTAAAAAGTGTTCTTCAGAGGAAAGCTCCAACACAACCCCAAATGTATCCCCACGTAACCAACCTCATCATAGGTAATAATGAGACTGCACTGTTGGGTGTAAAAGCCTCCATTTCCAACCAGACTAACAATGAGTGTCGGCCAGTAATTGTGTCGTCTTCACTTCAAGGAGAAGCTTCTGTTATTGGTGAAAGGATGGCAGACTTAGCTACAGTCATTGTGAATATTCTCTCTTGCAATAGTAATGATGAAAAGGACCTCTCAGACTCCCTGCTGGAGGATCTATGCATTAACACCGACAAGAAGAGCATCATCCTGGACACCATAAATACAAGCCGTGAATCAGGTCGTGGTGTCTGTCTCATCTTTGGAGGTGAAACGACCGTCACTGTGACTGGTACAGGCAAGGGTGGCAGAAACCAGGAAATGGTCTTGGCAGCCAGTATCAAACTCAATGAGGTATTTTTCTACACATACATTACTACTAAAGTCAGCCTTTGTTTAACTCTTAAACTACAGATTGAAGCATGGAAGTAATACAGTACTGGAAGGGTTTATTGGGGATGGGAAGTGATAGATAATGTTGGGCGGGGGGAGTTCATTAAAGGAAGTGTCCTCATATAGCCTTCTACTTGTGGAGGGAACAGACAGACAGACAGCCAAACATGAGTGAAAATATATCATTCTGAAGCAAAAGTTGAATATAAAATGAGAGGCTTCCTGTTCATTGACCTTCCATATTTTGAGACATAATGAATCTTCACTCTTTAACTATAATAATGCTGTGTAACTCATTCATTCTAACAGAGACTAAAAGAGAATTAAAATCTGTGGTGAATTGAGACCTTATAAATCTTTACTCTTTAACTATAATAATGACGGTGCTGCTCGGCCAGACACCTTGAGGAACAACAACAACAACAACAACAACAACAACTATAATAATGCTGTGTAACTCCTTCATTTTAACAGAGACTACAAGAGAGTTGTTTCTGTGGTGAAGTGATGTTGTTGTCTGGTGGTACTGATGGTATAGACGGACCCAATGATGCCGCCGGAGCTGTCACCTTCTGGTCACAACAACACACACACACTATGTAAGTTTGGGGTATGATGTTCCTATGCTCAGCTGGATATAAAACTGTGTGTGTGTGTGTGTAATGTTCCAAGTCAAATTGTGTGTGCGTGTGTGTGTAATGTTCCAAGTCAAATTGTGTGTGTGTGTGTGTGTGTATGTAATGTTCCAAGGCAAACTGTGTGTTGGTGTGTATGGGTGTTAATGTTCCAAGGCTCTGCAGGACATATTGTGTGTACTGTATGTGTATTGGTGTGGATGCATGAAGAGTAGAAAACTAAATACAGTACCTGTACTTTAATACTAAAACAATTAATTTGGAAACTATGTGTACATAGAGTACTGTATTGTAAGGAAATAAAGAAATATATTGCTTCACATTAACCCACTTATACAGTACATTATATACCAAATTTTATATCACCTTGTGCCGTATACAGTAAAGTAGGGTATTCTTCCATGATACTTTTCACCTGCAGATCACAGGTCCAGGAGGCACAGAGTGAAGGTCTCCAGCCCGAAGCCTTCCTCTCAGACAATGACTCGTACACCTACTTCTCCCAGTTGGCCTCAGGAAGGGACATACTCAAGGTTGGTCACACCGGCACCAACGTCATGGACCTACAAATACTCTTCATCACTCCACACAAATGATATAGAAGATGCAGTTTATATTAAAGTATGATATTATTATTTTGTTGTTTTTAGCCCCAGTCCACATCTATTTTAATGTAATGCTGCCAAGAGCTACTGTGTTTATTGTGTGTAAAATGGATGTACAGTAACTATAAATATGCCTCCACTAAATTAATTCAACAAGAAATGGCACAAAGTCTGGGAGGATTACTTAGCACTGAAACATACATAGAATTGGTGTGAAAGAAACCGAGCAGAGAAAAAAGATAAAGGAGGTAGACCAAATTAGAGAAATACTACATACAGTCGCGGTCAGTAATAATCATCCACGTATGGGTATGTCAAACAATTATTATTGTTTTAAGTAGAGCGTAGCTACTTGTATTAAATTAAAAGATGGTAGTTAACCTATTTATTGGAAAGTTTATCATCTAAGGAACAGAGGGAAGCTGTCAAAATGTTACAAGAGTTACTCCTACATGGATGATGATTTTTGACCGCAACCGTATATACACACAAGACACTGCCCAGGGGGGGATGACTTTATTCTGTGAATATAGTTATCCCCCACAGGGTTAGAATAAACATTGTTGTTGGATCTGGTCACTTTCTTGTAGATTTGACGAGATCTGCCCACATGAATTAAAAATCTACGCTAAGTGTACTGCAACCGGAGGCTTTTTTTTTTTTTTTCACTGCTGTGTGGACCGCCAGTACACAGGGGTGCATCATCCCTTTGCATGCAGCAGTGTAAACTCCCTCCCCCCGGGGCTACTCGGCCAGACAGCTTGAACTTCAACAACTCCTCCTCTTTCCCCCTTTATGGTGCCTTCAGGGCTGGTCTCGTGGAAGGTGCTGCCCCATTTGTAGCTCTTGTGGTAACGTGGACTTGGGCCCACAACACTGGCTGTGGGATCAATGACTTTCCCCCTCAATGAGTCCCCCAGACTCCCTGGTCCATTAAGTTCTGGTCCCATTTCCTTGGGATGTGCTTCAGTAGCCCAGGCATATAGGGACATACAGCCCCTTCTTTATTTTAATTTGTTTTTTTCACTGTGACCAGAGTGTACCAGGGGTCTGTGGGGCAGGGGGCCATTCTGCCTTGGGAGAACAACAACAACACAAGACGAAACACACATCAAAAAGTGTACAAGGCGTGTGTGTGAGAGAGACGGACACCTAGTGTCATGTTTAGTTCACAATAAGTTAGACATCATAGGCTTGAAATAAAACAACCATTCTATTTTTTTAGGTACACATATTTCAGATCAAGTTATACATTATCCCAGCTCCCTAAGTCTACAAATATGCCGACTAATGGTTTTATTGTTTACATGGGGAAGCCAAGCCAGGATAAAACATTACCTTGGTCGGCTCCCAGCGAAGTGCAATAAACAACACGACTTAATTGTACCTCATCATTAATCATACATCCTTTGTTTTAATTCCCAGAAAGTATTCACACTTTGGGGGGGTCTGGCATTTCATTAGTTTTTTTTTTATTAGTTTTTTTTTTTTTTCATATATAAGGGACTAAATTCTGATGGTGAATATAAGCTTTAACTGATTTCTCTACACTATGTCATAAAACAGTCTCCCTAATGATAGGTACTGTACTGCTTTATGGCAATATTTGGAGGAATCAGCAGCCTCCTATTCAACAAAATTAGTCCTTGCACCAGAGTTAATTAAAATTGACAAAACTTTACCCTAAAATATATTATATATGAATTTAAAGTCGATTTCTTAATATAATACCCAACAAGGCCAACTGAACTTTATCCCCACCCTACTGAAATGTTAATCAAATTGTTTTTAAGTTGAAGCACCAGAGTATTGCATCGCTGGAAGCCGGACCTCCCAGCAGGCACCAAAATTTATACAGAAAAATAATATACATGATGAAATTTCACCTAAGCTCCATTACATCCGACTGGAGACGATACATAACTTAGCTGCCATTATAAACATGGAGTGACCAGGGAGTTGAGAGCATCTGGGAGAATCACTTAACCTGCTGTTAGTGTGTGTGACAGACATATACAGACTTATCGACTACAAGTGGGATTAGATTACACTAAGAGACGCATTCCAGGGTGGAGGTCCGGGTGTGGTCTGACCGAGGCCAGTGTCTTGAGAGAAAGGTCACGCGACGAGCGATGGTTGCCACCGCCGCGATGGCTTGGGGACTGTGTGAAGCTATTGTACCAGACATTGTACCAGTCATTGTCCCATAACAGACCCATTAAATTTATACAAGGGAGAAGAAGATAAGAAAGGAGGAACAGCCAAGTACAAAAGATCTTGGGAGGAAGGAAGGAGGGACAGTTTGAGAATTGAAAGAGTGTTGTAAAGTGACACCCAAATACTTAAAGTTGAGTGAAGGCAGAGTAAACTGAGAAGAATTATTTATGAGCAAAGAAGTAGAGTTAGTGGACGTGGAGAGAATTCTAACAAGATTTACACACACGTCTTTCACTTGTTGGCATCTACACTGAGACACGTGTAAACACCGAGTCACTGAGGATGTAAACACCGACCCCGGCCATCCCACACCAACCACCTCCTCCCCAGCATGAAGATACCTACGAGTTGTTTGTTCTTTAATTTTAATAGCAATTTCACTACACCCTTTTTGTTATAGCAGTTTACTACACTTGTTTTGTTATAACTTATTTAGCACTCTTAAAAGGCGGCAAAGGTGAGCACATGAGCAGTCTTAGTAAAAAAGTGCTGCGTTGTGCCCACTAAAGCCAGGCTTGAGGATACGTACAGCGTTGGCGCACAATTATTATTATTATATCCAGATTGATGATGACACGGATAGGTCAGTTTGTTGGACATCTAGTAATAATATATTGGAAAGATTAACCAAATACAGTGTGAATAATTATGATGATAATTAATAATAATCATAATATTATTATAGCCTCCAAGCATTAATTACACTGGGTTATATATATATATATAATTATTTATTGACAGTTAACAGCAACTCAGTACTTTCTTTGTCCTGTAGTACTAACTTGTGGCTACATAATAATAATAATAATAATAATACAACTCTTTGCTTTATTGTAGAATTTGCACACACGTCTTCCACAACTTCCAAAAAACTAGAAAAAAAAAGTAAGAATCTGGAAAAAAAATTAATAAGCACTTTACACTTTCATTCACCAGTTTCAGATTGTGATTTTTTTTTTTTTTTTGTATTTTTTTATACATATTTTTTTACATTTTTTCAAGGTCTCAAAACGTGTGACTCTTGTGTGAACAGCCTTGCGAGTCGTGTCCTACAATGATGATTCTTCCTCCCTAGGGTCAGAAGAGGGATGGAAAACAAACAGATCAATCAATCAATCAATCAATCAATCAACCTAGAAGCGATATGTGAAATGTGGGGACGACGCGGAATGATTAAGTATTGGTACCAACATAAACCAACGACTATAATGATGTGTGGGGTGGTGGGGAGGGAGGGAGGGAGGGTTGGGAGGTGTGTGTGTGTGTGTGTGTGTGTGTGTGTGTGTGTGTGTGTGTGTGTGTGTGTGTGTGTGTGTCCGCTCAGGGGGTCAGCTTTGTGGCGAGGAACAACGTACTCTCCCTCTCTGCCTTGCCGGTTTCTCCATAAAGGCAGAGAAACTTTGTGTGCATCATCCAACAGATTATTATTATAATATGCAGAATAAACGTCCTTCCTAGTTATGTATCATTAAAAAGCTTATAACAATAATAATTATATTAAGAATAAACTTTCAATGCAGCTTAGTACAGTACCATCAAAAATTATTATTAGATATTGATAATAAACGTATGAACCTTATAGACAAATGAATCCATCTTTATATCCAGACAAGCGAGTTACTGAAGAACGGAGAATATTATTGTCACCACAAAACTCTGAACGGACTGGACTCGATGATCACCTGACCATCCAATATAACATAATAATATATAACTATCTCTGTCCAAACAAACAAGGTGTGGCCATCCCCTGGTAGCTTATCAATACACTACTACTCACTCACAGTGGCCAACATTGTTAAAACTTAAGGAGGGAAGACTTTATGGTTCAACTGAAGGCCACTTATTCCTCCAAACAAACTGTCTCACCAAACTGATAACATGTATGTATGTATGTATGTATGTATAGTGAGATTATCTGCATTTTTGATAGAGTTTGGAAGAATCTTAGTGTGGCTTCCAATCGATCAACTACATCTTGCCTCCTTAACTTTCTCCAAAAAAAAAAGAATAAAATGTGAGATGCTTTTGCAATGGCACAAAGTGTAGTTAAGATCAGGAATAAAATCAACAAATGAACAATGCTGGTGAGGCTGGCAAGCGATGAGGAGGAAACCCTTGACAAACTACTCCAAGAGGTCACATTATGGTATAAAATGATACAACTCTATGAATATATACGACACAGAACGACATTGAACCCTTCCCACCACTCAGGGCCACAGACAGAAAAAGAGAGAGATGGAGAGAAAGGGAGAAAATAAAACCTAAAGTAAAGAATAAAGTTAAGTTGATAATTATGTACACGCTTAATATGTATAACCACAGAGTTGCTGACCCGATAACACAGTAGGGTGAGAGGCGGAGGTGCGAGATGTTACGTCGGTGAAATGGAGGCTACGACGTCACCCAAAGTGCACCACAAAACACACCATCAACCTGTAATGTGTTTGTGTTCTGGGCACAGTTTGGGTGAATCGACAATCTCCAATTTACAGACCTTCACCTCGCCCTCCATAAACATCCCTGCCAGCTGACCTGACACACGCTACAATCACACTGCTGAGGACCGGGTCAACAGGCTTAATTATTTACAGACTGTCCCAGAAGGAAAGGGCAATGTTCTGGCAAATAATGTACAAGTTTATTCTTAACACAAAATATTCTGAGAAATTGATGTTCCAGGTTGCAGGCATTATTGTATTACTGTTGATAAATGGTGCATAGACAGTAGAGGGTAAACAACTGTAGTAATCAGTAGTTCAGGCTCCCTTCCAGTGTTTACCAACATTTGTAACATGTAACACAACAATAACTGCTGCAGTAAACTGGACAAATCTTCACAGAACACCATATATTTAGAACACCTTCACACATGTACTCGCCAAGACACTGGCCTTCCACCCTGGGACATCCTGTATATAACCTAGATGGCTTATGCTTGGCTTGGAGAGAGAGTGAGTGAGTGAGTGAGTGAGTGGTTGAGGGAAGGGTCGAGGGAGGGCATACACAGCGGTTATATTTATTACAGCTCCTTTACGTACCGCGACGGCTAGGTAGTACGTACGCTAGTCAGGAAAGTCACGAACTATAGCTTATGTATATATATATATTTATATATCATTGGAACTCAAGAGGAAAGCTATTATCAGTTTAGGGAATGGGTAAATCAGTCCATAACAGAATGATTTGTTGAGGAAATAAATCATTGCTTATTGTATTAATTACTTATATATCCATTTCTCTTCTATCACACAAACGTAGGAATGGCTTCAACAGAACTCCAGTGGAAATAATAAAGGCATAGAAAATATTGGGTACAGTCCGAACCAAGATTATACTTCCTCCATTCCTTGTGTGATGAAGGGATGCCAGCACAACACACACCAAAACTAGCCTCAACGGGTTGGGCTCGGTCTGTCTGTCTGTCTGTCTGCTTTGCCATTTTCCAGGTGTGTGTGTGTGTGTGTTCTTGTGTGTGTGTCTGATTCTTCTCTGTCATTTTCTGTGTGTGTGTGTGTGTGTTTGTATCCCTGCCTGTGTGTATGTATCTAACCTCTTTGACTCTTACCAGGTATGTGCATAACTAAATCTACAATAGAACTACAGTAGTGTAAATGAACTAATATCAGAGTGTCTGCAGCTCATCACGTTTCCTTCTGTATTTATATATACATACCATAAGAAAAATATCAAGTCCTGTATCTCGTCTCATTCCCTTCACCCCAAGAAACAGAGAAGACAATCCTGGCCGAGTCTGTACACGAGCTGCTGGCAGTCGGTCTAGCTAAGAATGGCTCGACTACTGTATAATGCTCCTCCTCCTCCTCCCTGCTATATCTCACATTCAGTCAAGGTTTGGACTGACTGTTTCCCCGCCAGTGCTCGGTTGCTCATCTCTTCACTGCCGTTAGCCCAACTTGTAAAATTCTTAATATTTGTAAGAGCAGAAGCACAAACTTGAGAGGTAATGTAAAAGGTACCAGTATTAATTTTACCCAAGAACTGCTTTATAAATATAAAGGGTAACATTTCTTGTTTTGTGACACACATATATATATACCCTCTAAATCTGACATTTCACCAAGCATGAAGCAAGTGACTTGAGGCAAAACTGAAAATGCCCATGACCAAACCACAACGGCTCAATGAATCCTACCACGTCTATTATCATCATCTCTTGGCCATCACTCCCTAACTCTATGTCTGCCATTTCATTGACCTTCTTCCTCCCTCACAGTAATATTGGGAGATTAATTAATGGCAGCGTGGCTCAATGCTAGTACTGTACTGTATGTCTTTAATAGTCTCATTTATTGGATCTTTCTCCCAAACTTTCTGACATTTCCTTGGCCTCCTTCCTACCTGCAAATATTTTTTTTGTGGTGGTGGGGGAGGGAAAGATTACGGTTACCACACACACAGCTCGGCTCTCTGCAGTCCCCCAGTTCATGCTCTTTCCTTAAAAACAATAAATAAATAAAATAAAAACCTCGGGATGTACTCCAGGACTGTGAGAGAAAGGCCGGCAGACTGACATACAGACTGACATACAATGACGCTGCAACCAAGAGGTGAGTGAGGGAATGAGGAGCCAGGAATCAAATGTAAACAAAGAGATGGTACTGGAGTCACACTGTGTATATACTCTTGACATGTTAAGACACACAAATCCAACCTTCATTATCATTGCCAATACAGTACATAGTGCCGTGTGGCCTCTGTTGCCTGGCACTAGTATATTATTATTATTGTCTTGCTTGGTACAGGATATTAAAGATTAAAAAGTTGATAATCAGTAACTACAAATCTCAATACCTGACTCCTCCTCTTCCACACTTATATCCATATTATATTTAGGGATTAATTATAATCAGACTGAGGTCCCATCATTGAATGTCTGTCACACACAAGGCCTGACAAAAATAAAAATAACCTTCTTTTTCTATATGTAACGTCATGAAGGTAAAACATAGCAAGATTGGGGCCTTGCTGTACTAGGAATGTCTGTAAATTGAACTGAGGAATGGTGGTGGAAGGAATTTCAAAAGTTAGCTACCTTGGCAATAATGATACTTGTGACCAGACATAAAGCTGCAACAGTCGCAGAGCAAAATTTGTTTTTAGCTACATTCACACGAGTTAATTTCATCGACAAGAAGCGTATAACAAAATATATCGTAAATCATCTATTAAGTTCTCACCCAGGCACTGGTGTGTAATGTACTGCCAAGGAAGGCAACACACTCACAACACAAACACTTCAACAACCACAAAACTAAACTGGCTGGTAAATTTCAGAGTCAAACCGAGTGCAAGAATTGTGAGGTGATGAACTAAGACCCTGAGGTGAGTGGGTGAGTGAGTGGGTACATTAGTGGCCGACATCACCCCCACACACACACAACAGGGTTACCACAATGTAAACAATGGCCACAATTGCCTGGAATGTACACCAATAATTCACTTCAATACAAAAATGGAACTTTTTATGGGTTCTACCAATTCCCTTGCATCACTACATTACTATAGAGTTAAAAATTTTGATATCGTTAAAACTGAAGCGAGGGAACCAGCAATAAAAATTCCCGATTACAACTGAAGTGCGGGAGTCGGCAGCAAGTTACCGATCACAACTCAAGCGAGGTCATAAACAGCACAAGACCCTGAAGGACATTATGTTTTACTTCTCATCCATCAACACCTCAGAAGTACAGGTGAGAGTCACTTACATCAAAGGATAAAACTGGAGTAAAAGGTTAAAACTGCTGGAGGTGGACTCGTATCAACATCAATACACACAAACCGTTTCTTTCTCATCGTGGTATTGTGTTGTCGTTGGTCAAGCCATACTGAAGCAACACATCCATTACCTCCTCTTCTGTGTGTAAATGTTTACATTCTACTACTGTACTGTACGTTAAGACACACAACTCTTGCCTCACCTCTAGGATTACTTTGCAATTTACATGTTATTATTGGCTACATTAAAACAACACATCCCTGGCAGCTAAAATCTAAGTCATGCTTCATTTACAATTTACAGCATGAAATGCACCTAAAATGGTCAACCTGTTTACAAAGGGCAGTCCACATCCTCATATCTGTCCCACCAAACCTACAAGATGGTATACAAATCCTTCCTTACATCTTAAAGCATCCCAAACAACTCCAGCTGACAACATGTGTCACAGAAAGGCCAACTCAGGAATTGATGGGAGCCTTTACAGAGATGAATTTTTTTTGTATTTTCTATTTTTCTTTGAACAACGAGGGGGTGGGAGGGAGGGAGGGAGGGGAGTAACTGAAGGAGTATCTTTGGGCTGGTGGTGGTGGTGATGATGGTGGTAGAAGGAGGGGATGGATGGAAGTGGCAGAGAAGAGGAAGGAAGGAAGGAGCGACTGAACACAAAGCAACACAGCCTCTCCAGACAACACATTCCCGGGCCAACGCCTTGTGTGCCTTGTTCACCGACATTTGGACCCTTCCTCCCTTATGCTGCTGCTGCTCCCTTCCCTATGTCCTTCCTCTGTCCCTCCACCATCCCCTTCCATTTTTCTTCTTTTTCTACTTTGAACCCCTTCCCCCTCCTCCTCCTCCTCCTCCTCCTCCTCCTCCTCCTGTTGTTGATGGTGAAGCCCCAAATTCGTCTACTTCTCCTCGAAGTATTTGTACGTTGGGTTCTCGTAGCCGTTGACCTGCATGTTGGCCACGTGGCGTTCCTCAGGGGTGATGGCTTGGTCCACCTCCATAAAACCCTGCAAATAAACAACATCAAAATATAACCACCATACAACACACATAAATACTAACACAATACAACACACATAAATACTAACACAATACAACACACATAAATACTAACACAATACAACCTTCATACAACATACATAAATACTAACACAATACAACCTTCATACAACACACATAAATACATCCACAATACAACACACATAAATACAACCATGATACAACCTTCATACAACATACATAAATACTAACACAATACAACCTTCATACAACACACATAAATACAGCCACAATACAACCTTCATACAACATACATAAATACTAACACAATACAACCTTCATACAACACACATATAAGTACTAACACAACACAACCTTCATAACACACCTACTGTATAATTATTTATACTTGTAACCAACAGTTCATTTTATACTCCGTCCCTCACTGAACACCTCCAAATGCTTTTATAATTTATTCCCTGGTTTCTGTCACTCATTACCCATCACTTCATTTTATACAGCTTTATATACAGATGTACTTGGTCCCTTATTGATGATCACTAATTGTTTTTAAATGCTTTCCCGGTCTTATTCTGTTATTCATTCCAAACCTAGGTAGCCTTCTTTCCCCCTCAAATCAAAATACCCCCATCATCCTTCAGTCTCTCAAAGTTAGTGTGGCCTCCTTTCCCACTCAAATCTACATACTTCATCCTCCTACATTGTGTTTCAGTTCTAGTGTGTTGTTCTATCCCCGTCAAATAAACAAAATGCCCCATCATCCTACAGTCTTGCAGTCCTAGTACCGTATGCAAGAATATTATTGGTGTTGACGATGGTGTGGTATGAAGGCCCCGTTGTTGTTGGTCTATGGAGTCATCGTACCGTTACCACGCCACCGTCAACGCCGTAAATGTTCTTGAATACGACCCCTAGTGCGGTGCTATTTCCCTCTCACTCGTGATACATAATCCCTGACCATAGACGAACGGCAGGCACCACACACACACACACACATTCCCTACATTCATACTCAGCCTCTATATGTATACTGAGTGGGGAAATGAACAATACCAGGCAATTCGAAGCTTTCTGTTCCTCACGCTCTGGTCAGAAATTATGTATGACGAGTGTAAATGACGTATCCCGAGTGTACAGTACCTGGTTGTGTGGACTGGCACTGTTGCGACGTCTGAGCACCACAATGCCCACCACCATAGCTGTCATCAGGGCCACACCAGCAAACGCCAGGGTGAAGTACACGCCCCGACCCTCACTGCTGGCCCTCTCCCGTGTCACACTGTAGCTCTGGGGGGGGAGGGGGGGAAGGAAGGATGAGTCAGTAATAGATTAAGGATGTTGGTGAGTGGATTGCTTTGTTGGCAGGGTGACTTTTTTTTTATGGTGGTAAAGACTTTGCAGGGTGACTTATTTTTTTTTATTTTTTTTTAGGTTGATGAAGACATGGACTACTACTGTCTTGGAGTACAATGTGTTGGTAATAGATTGAAGATGTTGGCGAGTGGATCGGTTTGTTGTTGTTTTTCCACGGTGATGAAGACGTGGACTAAAGGCTGTGTGTACGATGTGTCGATAGTTGATTGGGGTCGGTGGGTTGACTGGCTGGTTGTGTGTGTAAATAAGTACGTGATTGAATAGCAGGTTGGTTGGTTGTGTGTAAATTGATTAGCAGCTTGGTTGGCTGTTTGTGTAAATAAGAAAGTGATTGAATAGCAGGTTGGTTGGTTATGTGTGTAAATAAGTAAGTGATTGATTAGCAGGTTGTTTGGTTGTGTGTACAGTCATCCCTCCGCTATCGCGGGTTCCACTTTCGCGTTTCGTAACTATCGCGCATGTGTGAAAAGTTCACCTTCATCCGCTATAGCGCATCCGTATGCGGACTATCGCGCACCTAACATTCAAATTTGGCGGTGCGATTGGCCAAGCACACTCGACTGACAGCCATGTTTACCATGACATGGTGTTACAACAGTAAAGATGAAGACTGTGTGGGTTTATAACTAGCCCTGCTTATCAACTGGACTGACAGCCATGTTTACCATGACATGGTGTTACAGCAGTAAAGATGAAGACTGTGTGGGTTTATATCTAGCCCTGCTTATCAACCCTATCTTTATTTAACACAAGAGTTAACTAGTGATACAATGTGTGGAGATAAAGCTTTTTCATCTGTGCCTAATTACACCTCGGTCTGGTATAGAATGTCCAATACGTCGATATAAGACGTCGTTCCTACAGGGATGTATATTACAATTCGTATTAAGCATATTAAATGAATATAACAATTTGTATTAAGACGATTCATGACTGAAATGAGTCGTCGGCATCGATGGCATGCGTGGTGGTAGTGGAGGTGGTAGGGGAGAAGGGGGGAGATAGCGTGATATCGTTTGTTTACATTTTATTAATCATACGTTATTAGTGTTTCCTTCTTTTTCTGTCCGAGAAATACCGAAATAACTTCCTTCTTTATATGGAAGGATATGGCTTTCCATTTTGTAAATGCACCACCTGACATGACTGAGTGTTGAAGCCAGTGTTTAACTCGTAATTACTAAACACGAACGAGTCACACACACACACGGTGACAAGGCAGGTTAGGCCTATATTCCCATGACCTTGGGCTAGGGGGAATGGAGATACTGAGGGTAGGGGGGAGAAGTGGTGGGAACACACCCACACACACTTCACAGACGAGTGATATAATTTCCTAACATGTTCATTATCATTTCGCTCGTTTTGTATACAAACTCATTGGATATGCTTCACTTATTTTCGCCACCCATTTTATATGGATGCAATCGTTTTGAAAATAATTTTAAGTTAATATTTTGGTAGGTAATTCTAAAGTCAGTCAGACATCCTACTCTGGCACGTGCTCTCGGAATCAGACGCCCGACTCTCCACATGTCAACACGTTTTGTTATGTTTAATGAATTGCCATCGTGTTTGAGGTCTCATAGTAAAAAAAAAAACGTCACTTTGGAGAGACATAAGAACCTATCCCAATTTTCATCATTAATCTTTAGTCTCTAAGGTGAGTGAGGCATATCCATTTACGCACCACCTAACCACAACACTCAACACGCTTACTGTACTTGTGGCGTCCACTGTATTAGGTTAAAAATGTAATTTTCTTACTAATCTACTTTAGTTTTCATTATATGCAAAGAAATATTAGTAAACAAAAGCATGTTTAGGGAGGAAAAAATCTTGAAATATGAGGGACTGGGAACCAATTTCAATTATTCCCATTAGTTATTAAATTCCGCTATCGCGAATTCCGCTATCACGTGCTACTTACGGTACCAATTACTCGCGATAGCGGAGGGATGACTGTATATGAGTGACTGAATGATTGGTACACTGATTGGCTAAGTGTGTAAATAATTAATTGCTTGACAGGTCAGTTGGTTGGTTAAGTGTGATTGTTTGGTATGTTGGTTGGTTGAGTGTATAAATAAAAGTGCTTAAGTAACTGATGGGTGGGTTGATTAGTTAACTGGATAAATAAGTACTTGATTAATTGGCAGGTTAGTTGGTAAATAAAGTATGTAAATAAACCATTAACTGACAGGATGGTTGGTTGATTCAGCGTGTAATGACTGAACTCAAAACAAAATACGTACAAAATTAACGTACGTCAACAAGATTTTTTTTTGCGCACATGAACAAGGCAATATTTTTTTTTTTTTTAGCACATGAACAAAGTACAGTATTATTATTTTCTGCACATCAAACAAGGCATTTTTTTACCTGCACATCAACAAGGTATTTATTATTATTATTGTTATTATTATTTTTATTATTATTATTATTATCATTACTACTCCTATTATTATTATTATTATTATTATTATCATTACTACTACTATTATTATTATTATTATCATTATTATTATCATTACTACTATTATTATTATTATTATTATCATTATTATTATCATTACTACTATTATTATTATTATTATCATTATTATTATCATTACTACTATTATTATTATTATTATTATTATCATTATTATTACTTTTAATTTATTTATTTATATATTTATTTATCTATTTATTTATACTGTTAATGAATAATAATTAGTGTTGTTATTGTTTACATTGGTACTTACAGCCTGTGAGTGTGAGAGGCTGTGGTGTTGTTATTGTTTACATTGGTACTTACAGCCTGTGAGTGTGAGAGGCTGTGGTGTTGTTATTGTTTACATTGGTACTTACAGCCTGTGAGTGTGAGAGGCTGTGGTGTTGATATTGTTTACATTGGTACTTACAGCCTGTGAGTGTGAGAGGCTGTGGTGTTGATATTGTTTACATTGGTACTTACAGCCTGTGAGTGTGAGAGGCTGTAGTGTTATTGTTTACATTGGTACTTACAGCCTGTGAGTGTGAGAGGCTGTGATGTTGTGCATGAGCCACTTGAACCTCCTCCTGGTGCAGCAAGATGGCCGCCTCACCATGCCCACGGTGGGTCTGTGGGGCCGAGGTGCTGTTGTTGGCTGGGGTGGGGGGCTCCTGGGGCTGTGGGGCGGGGGTGGGGTCCTGGGAGGGGCTGGCTGGGTCTTGGGAGGCACGGAGGGGTTCGTCCTGCTCTGGGTACGTCTCCTCCCCTGAGTCCTGGTAGTCCTGGTGGTGGTAGTAGTGGTTGAGATAAACTTAAGGTGGACTGGTCAATTTGTATTCTTTTATGTCCCAAACTTAAGCCGGACTTGAGTCTGGTTGAAGCCCAAGTCCAGCCAACTGTAGCCAGGTGTGGAGTAGGTTAGATCTATCTCAAGGCAGGGTAGTAATGTCACACGTAAACAAAGATTTAAAACATGGCGTCTGAAGTTGTAACACACTGTAAGGTAAGTACTCTGAATTTCTGAATTTTGTTTATTGTTGTAATGACATATAACAATAGAGAAGGTAAGAATATATTAATCAAGTCCAATAGAAGGTAAGGAACAGTATAGTATAGTATTCTGAACTGCATTATCCACATGTGTAACTTATTATAACTAATATTTACTATATAGGCCTACTGTACTGTACTGTACTTCAATGTAAGGTTTACCAAGTGACTCAGTGATTTCAAAACAATAAACTTAATAATTATAACATTGTATTGCAGTTACATAGTCTTACATTTTCTATATACTGTATTGTAAACCCTCAAAAAACACCAATGTGTGTATGAATGTAAAAAAAAATATAGTATGGTAGTTATGTTGTTGTTGTTGTTATTGTTGTTATTATTTTTGTTGTTGTTATTGTTGTTGTCGTCACATTAGGGTCACATGATCGGTGTTCTAGCTAAACTGTTTTCCATTGTCCCAGTACATGTATTTAGCTTAGCCAGGCTCAAGTCCAGCTCAAGCCACTGGAACATTAAAAAACACTACTGTACTCTATTCACTTCATCAAAGAAGATTACTGAATTGTATAGGAAAGTGTTCTGAGATGATATGGAAACCTGGTGAGTGTGAATGAAACCTAGTGTGAATGAAACCTAGTGTGAATGAAACCTAGTGTGAATGAAACCTGGTGTGAATGAAACCTGGTGTGAATGAAACCTGGTGTGAATGAAACCTAGTGTGGCGAAAAGTGTCTATGTCAACAAAAATAGGAAGACCAAAGAGAAAATGACGTGATATAATGAGTACCGATAATTGTGTAAAAAAATAAAAAATAAAAGGTGAATGAGAATGGATGAAACAAAATAATAATTGATGACTGATGGGCAGGAGTAGCAGAGATTTATTATGAAGAGTGTATGTTAATTAAGGCTGACTATCCACTTTTAACATGACGGTCAATATATTATGGAACGGCTCCTCTCATCAAGGCTAAATCAACACACTTTTTAGTCGTCGATACAAAAATTGGTGTGGGGTGGAGGCTGAGAATTTGTTGGGTAAAGGAGTAGTCAATGTGTCATCCATTTTACTGGGTAGTGTGGGGTATTTTTACTGGATATTTTGGGGTATTTTTACTGGGTATTTTGGGGTGTTTTTATTGGGTATTTTTACTGGGTATTTTGGGGTATTTTTACTGGGTATTTTTGTTCCTCATTTCTCTATTTTTTTGTTTTTCATTTTCACCCCTATCCCTTAAAAAGTAAGGGAAACAGGATATTGATAATAATGATGATGATGAGTATTACACAACAATTATAATGAGCCTCCAGAACAGGTACTCATCCAACACTAAGTATGTAAGATTGGGCCGTATGCAGGAACATTGGTGGTGCACACGATGGCTTGGTACCGGTACGACGGCTCCACGGAAAGACAACAGAGCCGTCGTACCGGTACCACAAAAACACCACCAATGTTCTTGCATACGACCCAGTGACTCACATCACCCATGGACTGTGTCTTAGCCTTCCCCTCGGTTAAATATGAATGAATTATCGAGCTATAGATAGATAGATATAGATAGATAGATAGATAATTCATTCCTATTTTAACCCTGGGTGTATACTGTAGTGTTAACATGAGGGAAGGACACCACATGACCACAGTGTTTATATTAACTTGGTTATATTGTATTGTATCAGGGAAGGTAACAGGTCTTATTTCAGTCTTGTATAGTAATCTCTGTTTGGACATTGGATCCTGTCATGTACAATCGTGGCACAAAGTCCTTTATCAGACTTCCCCTTACACCCTGGTCAAGGACTATGTGCCACGACTGTACCCTCCATCATTATAATTATAAAGGAGGTTGATTAAGGACCCTTTGATCGTGTATGAAAATTGGAGGCTTCTGATTCCTTCTGGCCATGCCACGAAACAAACAAGCCCACATAGGTGTGTGTGTTTCATGGCAATATTTGAAGGACTCATTTATCTCCAATTCTTTTACTACATCACAGGGTCCCTTAAGAGAGCCTTTACACCACTACCGACTGTCTATGTTCCACAACCAATGAAGAAGAACATCATTGTTTTTTTTTTAACCTTGTACATTACAACTGACAACGGCAGCTACAGTATTAAACTATTCATTGATTGACAAAGGTGTTGAATTAAGACCTCTCACCTCATCATCATCATCATCATCATCATCATCATCATCATCATCCTCATCCCTGCCTGGCTCCTGCTCGTCATCATCATCATCATCATCATCGTCGTCATCATCATCATCATCAACCTCCTCAGCATTCACCTCATCGTCCTCATCCACCACCTGTCCTTCCTGTTGCAGTGTTGAGTCGCTGGGTGCCTCCTGACTGCTGGGGTCCGCGGCGGGTTGGCTGGGTGGTGGTGGTGGTGCGTGGGTGGACAGCTCAGCGGGGGTCGAGTACTTGCTGTGCAGTGCGGCCGAGTATTCTCGCATCAGGCGACCAATCTTGGCATTCAACTCGGGATGTCTGCAACGAGCACAATTCCACGTACAGTTGCAGACACGTGAAACACAAACACACACACACGCACACACACACACACACACACACACACACACACACACACACACACACACACACACACACACACACACACACACACACACACACACACACACATACACACACACACACACACACACACACACCTCAAACATATTCCCATATCTGTCTCATCCTATACCCAACACTCAATGAGTGACGCCATTTCAGGTGTGTCCATTACATACGCCCACAACTGTACCTACACAACAAACTACCAAACCATATAACAGTTTGGGAATTTTACAGTTAGTTACTTAAGGTGAGATTGTTTTGTTGGTGAATTGGAAGGTCTGTGATTCCTCCAAACTCTGCCACGAAACAGATCCCCTATTAGTACCATTGAGGATGTCTGTTTTCAGGCATAGTTAGGAGGAATCAGTAGCCTTCCAATTTACCAACAAGAGAATCTCCCCTTAAAGGCTTTCACAGACTCACTTGATATATCCAAACACACTGACACCTTATGACTGTCTTGAAACATGTTAGTAATTCACACACACAACACAACACATACACACTCTAACTTAACACATACACACACAACTCAACACATACACACTCTAACTTAACACATACACACACAACACAACACATACACACTCTAACTTAACACATACACACACAACACAACACATACACACTCTAACTTAACACATACACACACAACTCAACACATACACACTCTAACTTAACACATACACACACAACTCAACACATACACACTCTAACTTAACACATACACACACAACTCAACACATACACACTCTAACTTAACACATACACACACAACTCAACACATACACACTCTAACTTAACACATACACACACAACTCAACACATACACACTCTAACTTAACACATACACACACAACTCAACACATACACACACACACACACCCTCCTGACACATAACACACCTTAACTCAAACACACACACACACACAACACACCTTAAATCAACACACACACACACACAACTCAACACATACACACACACACACAATACCCTCCTGACACATAACACACCTTATCTCAACACACACACACAAAACACCCTCCTGACACATAACACACCTTAACTCAACACACACACACACACCGACACACAACACACCTTAACTCAAACACACACACACACACAACACACCTTACCTCAACACACACACACACACAGCACCCTCCTGACACATAACACACCTTAACTCAACACACATACACTGACACACAACACACCTTAACTCAACACACACACACACACCGACACACAACACACCTTAACTCAAACACACACACACACCGACACACAACACACCTTAACTCAAACACACACACACACACACACCGACACACAACACACCTTAACTCAACACACACACACACAACACCCTCCTGACACACAACACACCTTAACTCAACACACACACACCGACACACAACACACCTTAACTCAACACACACACACACAACACACACCGACACACAACACACCTTAACTCAACACACACATACCGACACACAACACACTTTAACTCAACACACACACACACAACATACACCGACACACAACACACCTTAACTCAACACACACACACACAACACACACCGACACACAACACACCTTAACTCAACACACACACACACACACAACACCCTCCTGACACACAACACACCTTAACTCAACACACACATACCGACACACAACACACTTTAACTCAACACACACACACAACACACACCGACACACAACACACTTTAACTCAACACACACACACACAACACACACCGACACACAACACACCTTAACTCAACACACACACACCGACACACAACACACCTTAACTCAACACACACACACACAACACACACCGACACACAACACACCTTAACTCAACACACACACACCGACACACAACACACCTTAACTCCAACACACACCGACACACAACACACCTTAACTCAACACACACACACCGACACACAACACACCTTAACTCAACACACACACACACACAACACCCTCCTGACACATAACACACCTTAACTCAACACACACATACCGACACACAACACACCTTAACTCCAACACACACCGACCTGCTCAACATGTTCAGTGACTGGTTGACCATTCGCTCCAGATCTCCCAGGTGTTGTAGGGTCGAGTCTCGCTCCCGGTCAGCCGCCTCAAAGTCTGAGTTGAGGAGGTGCTTGTAGTGTGAGACGGTGTGGTGGCGGTCCTTGTTGAGGGCACGGAGAAGCTTCTGCAGGCACTTCTGGACTCGGTGGGTCTGGAAAGGTGACGCCGTACAGGGTTGAAAAATGGGACTACAAAATCGAGAATGAAAGACTCAAAACAAATAAGGAAGAAATATTAAACCTAAAAATGTTGATAATCAGTTTAATGGTAAATTTAAAATTGTTGAAGAAAGTTCAAAAATAGAAAATAAAATGTGATTACTGTATACATGTCTATATTTCATTTTATTTCCTTCTGTTGCCTTCTAATGCAATAATATGTCAAGGCATCAGGAATAAAAATACTGTAAGTCTGTAAAGGTGATGCTGTGTGGGGTTGAAAATGTGACTACAAAATGTGAGTACTGTAAACTTGTCTACACTTAATTTAATTTCCTTGTTTTAATCCTTCCAATGCTATAATATGTCTGGGCATCTGGAGGGAAAATGGGTGTGTAACAGTGACACCATGCTGAATCGGAAATGAGACTACTGAATATTCCATTTTATTTATATCTTTTGCCTTTTTTGACTACTTCAAATGCAAATATATGTATAGGGATCTAGAATGGAAATGGACATGACTTTAGGCCTCTCTCTCTCTCTCTCTTTCTCTCTCTCTCTCTCTCACATGTTTTATTTCATGGATGACAGGACATCAGGTAGATTCTTGGTCTTTAGTCCTCACTTTAACCATTATAGAAAGAATATCTACCCCCCAAAACAAAGTCATAATACTACACTACACTTCACAACACAACACCACATATCACCACACAATACACCACCACCACCACCACCACACCACAATTCTGGCTCTGGAGAACATTATCATCAACAAACACAACAACAACCCCACACCAACCAACCCAGCCCTAAACACCACATCATACACTACTTTACACCACACCATCCCAGCACCACCAACCACCATCACTATCATACCACAGTTAGACTACATAACACATCATCATCATCCCACCATCATCACCTCCTCACCATCATTCCACCACCATCACCTCCTCACCATCATTCCACCATCACCTCTTCACCACAGCTACATTGACTTACATTAGGTTGTCTGTCTGCCAGTGCCCGGGTGTAACAGGTCATGGCTTCCCTCTTCATCTCGTTGATGTGTGCCACGATGCGTTGTTGGTGGAGTGCCGTCAGTTGGTGTCGCTCGGCCTCGTTCTCCGCCTCCACGGCCTCCACGGTCTGTTGGAACCTCTGTGTCATGCGGTGTTTGAACTCCTCCGCACTGTGTGGGTCACGGGTCCTCAGGTCTTGGTACCTCTCCTCCAATTCAGACCATTCCTTCATGATCTGTGGAGGTGTGGGTGTTTGGGTAATTAATCAATTGGTGTGTACTCTGATAAACAAACTGATTATTGACATTAGGCTGATGAAAGGATTGATAGAGGATATAAACATGGTATGGAGAGTGGAAATCAACCTTGAAGAAACTCAAGGACAGTGACTAGAGGGAGGAAACAGAGGTAAAGCAGGGACATGGAGAGCCAACCAGCCAAGGAGACAAGGGTAAAGGAGGGAGGGATAATGGAAATAGGGTGAAGACAGGACACGGCCTACCAGCTGAGGCGAAGGTGAAAGAGGGACGGACGGCGGCAAGTGGAGTGAAGGAGGGACGGACGGCGACAAGTGGAGTGAAGGAGGGTACAGAGGACGGACTATCTAACTAACTAACCTTGGAGACCTTCTGGCGGTGTCGTTCATCCAGCCGCTGTTCAGCACGGCGGAAGGCATCGTGTTCCTCATGGGGGTCAAAACGGCTGAAGTATTCGTCCCTCGTCCCAACCTCCTGGGTGACAAAGCAAACATTTAGCATTGTTTATTTATTTTTTCACTTTGTTGTTGTAAAAAAATGGTAGTGTTGTTCCTGCTTCACAAAACTGCCTTTTAAAGTGCATGCTGAGGAATAGAGGCCATGTTGACTGTGACTGATCAAAGCTTGTTACCCAGGGATCATGAGTCACATCAGTCAATCACTTGTAAAGGTGGTGAGAATGAACTTTTCCCATCCACTACTAACACCTCATAGAAAAAAAAAATAATGCTACATGGAGAGACAGACTAGACACAAGGCTTGAAACCATGTTATATTTCTAAGTGCAACAATTCTAGTGAAACACAACAAAGTATTAAGTATTCTTGTGTATGTAACCCTCAAATGTACCCTCTATTATATCTGTCTATTGTCCTGAATGTGGAGGTCTTGAAATGTGATGTGGGGTTGAAGGTAGGGATGAGTGTAGTAGTGGTAAGTGTATGGGTGTGTTTATGTCCTGCAGCTGTGTATGGTATGGGTGTAGTGGTGGTGTGTGCTTGTGTTACAGGTGTGGTATTGTTGGGTGTAGTGTGGTGTGGTGTGGTGTGGTGTGGTGTGGTGTGGTGTGGTGTGGTGTGGTGTGGTGATGGTAACTGGTGTGTGGTTTGTCTATGATGTGTGATTAACCTATGGTGTACATGTAGGCATATTGGTAGTGATAATGGTGGTGGTGGTGGTGTTTTGTGAACTGGAAATGTGATGTTG
This sequence comes from Petrolisthes manimaculis, assembly GCA_034508575.1. Classification (NCBI taxonomy): domain Eukaryota; kingdom Metazoa; phylum Arthropoda; class Malacostraca; order Decapoda; family Porcellanidae; genus Petrolisthes; species Petrolisthes manimaculis. Next base: position 81 of record JAWZYT010002112.1, on the reverse strand, counting down.
TGGTGATGTGTTGTGTAGCCTACCTCTAATGTGCTGGTGTAGTGGTGTATAACATACTTGTGGCGGTGTTGTGTAGTGGTG
>JAWZYT010002111.1:45000-76449 GCA_034508575.1 Petrolisthes manimaculis | reverse complement strand
TAGAAGGGTGTAGGAAGGAGGTGGGTGTAGGAAGAAGGGTGTAGGAGGGTGTAGGAAGGTAGGAGGTGGGTGTAGGAAGAAGGGTGTAGGAGGTGGGTGGGGTGGTAAGGATGGGTTGCCAGAAGGGACGTGGAAAGATGAGCACCATAACTCTAGTAGCTAAATGTTGTGATAGCGTCCCCCTGCCATCATTACCACCAACACCATCACCACCACCACCACTACCACCACCAACACTTTAACCTTACCTTACCTTACTCCTCTCCTCTCTTTCTTTACTACCTTTCATTCCCTCTCTCCTCTTTCTCTTACCTTTCCACAATCACCACCACCAACACCAACACTTTAACCTTACCTTACCTTACTCCTCTCCTTCCCTCTCCTTCTTTACCTTACCTCTCCTCTCTCCTCTGTTTCTTTACTTCCTTACCTCTCCTCTCCTCTCTTTACTTCCTCTCCTTCTTTACCTTACCTCTCCTATCTCTCTTTACTACCTTTCCTTACTTCCTTACTTCCCTCTCCTCTCTTTACTACCTTTCCTTACCTTCCTCTCACACCATACCTTACCTTACCTTACCTTCCCTTATTCTCTCTCTCTCTCTCTCTCTCTCTCTCTCTCTCTCTCTCTCTCTCTCTCTCTCTCTCTCTCTCTCTCATCTTTCCTCCTACCATTTTTCACATTAGACAAGAATGTGAATAATTAAAAAATTTCAATATAATCAGTCGAGACATAATAAAATTGAACATACCTTTAATATATAGGTGTGTGTGTGTGTGTGTGTGTGTGTGTGTGTGTGTGTGTGTGTGTGTGTGTGTGTGTGTATGTGTGTGTGTGTGTAGCATAGGATAGTATAGGTATCCCCCCTTTTCCCCACCCCGCACCCCTCCAGACCATCCTATCACCTAAATCCCCCCCTACCCCCACCCCCCAACCCCAGCCCCCCCATCCTCCCGCACCCCCCTAAATGCCCCAGGAGGCGTGTTACCCCCCAGTCAGACCCCCGACATACAAACTAATGATGGGTTGTTGATTAATTACTCTCCCCTCCTACTATTGGTCCATGTTGACACCTTGTATTAATCACACACACACATACATACATACATACATACATACATAGACATACATACATAGTGTTATCATATATACATAGATAGTGTCATACACATATATATATATACATACACACATATATATATAGTGTCATCATATATAATAATAATAATAATAACGATAAAAATAATGATAATAACAATAACAATATTAATAATAATAATAATAATAATAATAATAATAATACCGGTAATAATAATAATAATATAACAATAATAACGATAATAATAATAATAATAATAATAATGTTGTTATTGTTGCTTGGAATAGTTTGGAGGAATCAGTTACTCCAGATTTACCACAAAGTATGTATGTATGTATGTATGTCGGGATTATAAAAAAACCCACAGGGATACTTATTTTGAACACACACACACACACACACACAGAGATACAGCCATAAAATGTAAATAAATTTGTGTAATGTATATAACTGTTTGTGTAGTTAGGCATTTAAAATTTATGTATAGTATAGCTTTAGTTATTATACTTTTATAATAACTAATAATGTATCCAATAATGTATCCAATACTAAAAAAAAAAAAAAAAAAAAAAAAAGAGAGAGAGAGAGAGAGAGAGAGAGAGAGAGAGAGAGAGAGAGAGAGAGAGAGAGAGTAGGTATTCCTTCTTCCCTCTCTCCTCCTTCTCTCTCTCTCCCCCCCCTGCTCCCCATCTTTTCTCTCCACCCCATTCCTCCATCCCTCCTCCCCATCCCCTTTTTCTCTCTCTCTTCCCTCCATCCCTCCTCCCCCCTTTCTCTCTATATATATTATATCTGTTTACCATTGCTCCTCCCCTTCCTTTCCACTCCATTACTTTCCCTTTACTTTCCCATTTCTTTCCCTTCATATAGACAGGCTGGTGGCATGACACACACACACACACTCACACTTCCATCTCTCTCTCTCTCTTTCTCTCTCTCTCTCTCTCTCATTATTCTACTTTCCCTCACTTCCTTCCTTCCTTCCTTCTTCCATTCATTCCTTCATTTATCACTCTTCAAAATATATATATAAAAAAATACATATTCCACTCCTCCCTCACCCCATTCCACCCCTCCCTCCCCACCCCTCCCCCTTGTCCTTCCATCAACCCCTCCCCTCCCATCACCCCTCCCCTCCCCCCTTCCATCACCCCTCCCTGTCCACCCCATTCCATCACCCCTGCTGTCCTGCCAGGGTGACAAATGAGGCGGTGGACAATTTATCTTGAAGAGGGTGTGACTGTGGCCAAAATTAAAGTATATCAGAGAGAGAGAGAGAGAGAGAGAGAGAGAGAGAGAGAGAGAGAGAGAGAGAGAGAGAGGGAGGAGAGAGAGAGAGAGGAAGAGGTGTCCTAAATTAAAGTATATCAGAAACAGTAGAGAGAGAGAGAGATAGAGAGAGAGAGAGAGAGAGAGAGAGAGAGGAAGGAGGAAGAGAGGAGGGGTATATATAATTACAAACACATACACACAACACACACAACACACACACACACACACACACACACACACACAACACACACACACACACACACACAGTTGTTGTTGTCTAATATATTATATGGTTCATAAAATTTACTCATATTACTCACTCTTATTATTATTATTAATATTATGTAATAACTCACTCGTATTGACACACACACACACACACACACACACACACACACACATTCCTTTGGGGTCAAGTGTGTGTGTGTGTGTGTGTGTGTGTGTGTGTGTGTGTGTGTGTGTAAACTTATACCAATCAGACTGTGTGTGTGTATTTGTGTAGCCTTATACCAATCAGACTGTGTGTGTGTGTGTGCCAATCAGACAGCGTGTACCAGTTAATCTGATTGGTGGTCAACTTTCCCCTCTCCCCTGTAACTAAGTGCTTCCACCACTCTGATTGGCTGCTTCCTCCACCAATTAGAGGTATGTGTGTGTGTGTGTGTGTGTGTGTGTGTGTGTGTGTGAGAGAGAGAGAGAGGAAGGGATGGTAAAAGAGAGAGAGAGAGAGAGAGAGAGAGAGAGAGAGAGAGAGAGAGAGAGAGAGAGAGAGAGAGAGAGAGAGAGAGAATATTTATTTTTCTAACCTTCTCCTTTCCCTCTCTATACCCTTCTATCTCCCCTCCCCCCTCATCCTATCACTCCTCCTTCTACTTTGCTATCCTTACCTACGACTATCACTGGGGAGAAATTCATCAGATCACCCCGTGTGGACCGTAAGGTGTGTTGTGGTCTGTGTACCTATGTAACTCTATGTAACTCCCTCTCTCCCCTCCCCCCCCTCCTCCGCCAGCTAGTCTACTCGCCTGACTAGCGGTCATAACCTAACATTGTGGAATTTCACTTAATTACAACAAATAGTTTATGTAGCCAATGTAGCAAATATCACACCATAATCAACCTTAAAGGAGGTGGGGGAATTAGGGGACAGGCTTGGAGGGGTTGGGGGGTGCGGGAGTAGGGGGACAGGCTTGGGAAGGGGGTAGAAAGCTTGTCCCCTACTCCCGCACCCCCCTTAACCCCCCCAAGCCTGTCTCCCTACTCCCGCACCCCCCAAAACCCCCCAAGCCTGTCCCTCTACTCACACACACACACACACACACAAACCAAACAAATACACACACACAAACAAACAAACCAAACAAATACACACACACACACACACCAAACAAATACACACACACAAACAAACAAACCAAACAAATACACACACACACACAAACAAACCAAACAAATACACACACACACACACAAACCAAACAAATACACACACACACAAACCAAACAAATACACACACACAAACAAACAAACCAAACAAATACACACACACACCGCACTGTGTAAGTAAGGCAGTTTGTACAGTAAGCCTGTCCCCCTACTCCTGCACCCCCCAAACCCCCCCCCCAAGCCTGTCCCCTTATTCCCACTCCCCTTAATATTACTTAATATTATGATCAACATTAAACAAATATTAATAAGTAATTAAATATATAACATATATATAATATATATAATAAATAAATAAATAAATAAATAAATAAATAAATAAATAAAAAAATAAATAAGTTGCTGTTGTTGTAAATATAAATGTAGCCAGAGGTGATAATTATAAAACATTGGAACATTTACCCAAAAGTTCATTAAAAGTAACTTAGTAGAACTTTTAGATTTATTTCTACACACACACACACATATACATACACACACACACACACATACACACACACACACACACACACACATACATACACACACACACACACACGGCTATAATATACTGTATATATATTATTTTTTTTCAAGGTTTAGGAAGATATGTTAGCAAACTGTAGAGTGGTATTGGTTTGTAAGCTTCCCAACCAACCACACTTGTAAGGCTTCATTATTCCCAAAAGGTGAGTATCCACATTCACAATATCTATCCAACAGTTAAATAATAATAATAATAATAATAATAATAATAATAATAATAATAATCACTGTCTAGTTTACTCACTAAAATCATTAAATATTTCACCCATAAGTCATTTAATAATAATAATAATAAGTCATTTAATAATAATAATAATAATAATAATAATAATAATAATAATAATAATCACTGTATAGTTTACTCACTAAATTCATTAAATAATTCACCCATAAGTCATTTAATAATAATAATAATAAGTCATTTAATAATAATAATAATAATAATAATAATAATAATAATAATAATAAGTCATTTAATAATAATAATAATAATAATAATAATAATAATAATAATAATAAGTCATTTAATAATAATAATAATAATAATAATAATCACTGTATAGTTTACTCACCAAATTCATTAAATAATTCATACATACATACATATACATACATAGTAATCATACATACATACCGGTACATACATAGGTCTACACATACATACCGGTATATACAGTATTACTACTACAGTATAAATAATAACATACATACATACATACAGTCATCATACATACATACATACATACACATATATATATATATACAGTATCACTACTACAGTATAAATAATAACATACATACAGTCATAGTCAATAATAATCATACACATATGAGTATCTCAAACAATTTACTGTCTAATGTTTTCACGTTCATATATGATGTTATTGTTTTAAGTATGTGTGTGTGTGTGTGTGTGTGTGTGTGTGTGTGTGTGTGTGTGTGTTATTGTTTTAAGTACCAGTAGTGTGTGTGTATGTATGTGTGTGTGTGTGTGTTATTGTTTTAAGTAGTGTGTGTGTGTGTGTGTGTGTGTGTGTGTGTGTGTGTGTGTGTTATTGTTTTAAGTAGTGTGTGTGTGTGTATGTATGTGTGTGTGTGTGTGTTATTGTTTTAAGTAGTGTGTAGCTGCTTGTATTATATTAAAAGATGGTAATTAACCTATTTATTGTAAAGTTTATCATCTAAGGAACAGAGGGAAGCTGTCAAACTCTTACCTGAGTTATATACCCCTATATGGATGATTATATTTGACTCCAACTGTACATACAGAGTCATACATACATACATACACATATATATATATACAGTATTACTACTACAGTATAAATAAAATACTTGTACTCACGTTGCGTGGTTGAGGGGGGGCCGTTTGTAGGGGACAGGCTTGAGGGGGTTTGGGGGGGTGCGGGAGTAGGGGAACAGGCTTGGGGGGATGCGGGAGTAGGGGGATAGGCTTGGGGGGTGCGGGAGTAGGGGGACAGGCTTGGGGGGGGTGCGGGGAGCCGGGGATAGGGGGACAGGCTTTGTACCCTCACCCCCCCTTATTTCCGCACCCCCCAAGCCTGTCCCCCAATCCCAGCACCCCCATAAACACGAGTTTAATTAAGATTAATAATTAAACACCAGTAAGAATGTAATTAGAACACTTCACGGAGATTAATTACAAAAAAAGGCAATTATTTTCCCTGCCTGATCACACGTTATGGCGCCTTAAGTAACTAACCCAATGTTGCCAATTCTATTTCACCAAATTTCCCTTCACTTCAACATCAGAATTTCCCTATTTACTTCAATTATTCCCTGTTTTACTCTTGAATATTGATGGTAAATTTTAGTATTTTTTAGTTCACGTAGAAATTTCCCTGTTTACTCTTGAATGAACTTCTAAATTCACTAAAAAAACCATAATATTTTTCTGCACCTACTGGCAACACTGGACAGCTCTGTGTTTATATATATATGTGGTATTATTGAAACGAGTCTATCCTATTCATAATAATTAAATGGTATCCAATCCTATTTTATTTTTAGGAATTAATAGTTGTAAATAATATAATATAATATAATATAATAATTTTAAGATAATATATATATATATTATACATTGAATAAATATTTAGATTCTTTAAATAATATATAAAGGATTATTCTTTTATAGGTGATTGAATTAAAAGGTGTTCGATTCCACTACACTCATACACATTATTATTTGTGTGTGTGTGTGTGTGTGTGTGTGTGTGGCTTGATTGACCACTTATATACAGTTGTGGTCAATAATAATCATCCACATATTGTATGATTATATTTTGATGTGATACAGTAAAAAAATAAGTTTTCTATGCAACTCGTGTAGAAGAAAATGTAAATTATACAAACAAATATTATGGTAGACTATGGTAACTTTAAAATTATTACTTTAACCGTAATATCACGTATTTTTTCTTGGGATTGAATTTTAATTGATTTGGTTTGTAAGCACACAAACGAAAGAATATTAATAAGCCGTGTAAATGACTTATGAATTTGTTGAATAAACTATACAGTGATTATTATTATTATTATTATTATTATTATTATTATTATTATTATTATTATTATTATTATTATTATTATTATTATTATTATTATTATTATTATTATTATTATTATTATTATTATTATTATTATTATTATTATTATTATTATTATCATTATTATTATTATCATTATTATTATTATCATTATTATTATTATCATTATTATTATTATCATTATTAATATTATTATTATTAATATTATTATTATTAATATTATTATTATTAATATTATTATTATCATTATTATCATTATTATTATTATTATTATTATTATTATTATTATTATTATTATTATTATTATTATTATTATTATTATTATTATTATTATTATTATTATTATTATTATTAACCAAGGTGTCCCCTATTCCCACACTTCCCCAATCCCCCCCCCAAGCCTGTTCCCACACCCCCCCAGTCCCCCCCAAGCCTGTTCCCTACTCCCGCACCCCCCACAAGCCTGTCCCCTATTCCCACACACCCCTAACACGTGTGGTATAGTTTGTACGACCTTACAGTATACATACATACATAAATACATACATACATACACACATTCAATACTTTCTCCATCCCATCTAATAAGTACACATACATACATACATACATACATACATACATACATACATACATACACACATTCATTACTTTCTCCATCTCAACCAATAAGTACACATACATACATACATATAGATACATACATACACTCATACATACATACATACATACATACATACATACATACATACACACACACACACACACACACACACATCTCAAATAACTCGTCATATTTCATAAAAAAAGAAAACATTTAAGTTATTCCTTTAATTTATCAAGTCTTCTCATTTTTCTACCAACCTTCCCATCCTTATTCAACGCTTCCCATCCTCTATCCATCCCTTCCTATTCTCTATCCATCCCTTCCCATCCTCTATCCATCCCTTCCCATTCTCCTAGCCAAAGGAGAATAGGAAAAAGAATTTAAAAAAGATAGACTTAATTAGATTTACGTAAATTTCACATTCACTTTTCCACCAAATTATAAATAAACGAGACATATACGAGTGTGTAAACTCTGATATTTGTGTTTATTATTGTATTATAAGGTTATACAAACTATATAACACCTATAGGACTCGTAATGAGCTAATAATAACAGTAACATAATAATCATTCCGTTTCAGCCAATCACCGATCAGGTTCAAGTATTGATTTTTTGAGGTGGACCAATCAGAGTGACGGATTACAGTACACCGCTTAATATGAACTGTTATTATGTATGTATGTATATGTATGTGTATGTATGTATGTATGAGTGTATGTATGTGGCTGGAGAGTGGAGATATACACACAAACACACACACACAGTGATGGATTACAGTACACCGCTTAATTTGAACTTTTGTTATTATGTCTCGTTTTTAGTATGTGGCTGGAGAGTGGACACACACACACACACACACACACACACAATGAGCAATAGCAGGCGATTCGAAGCTTTTTGCTCCCCACACTCTGGTCAGAAATTATGTATCACGAATGTACAGTCTAGTTTTAACTGTGGTAAGCTGTATAAGTGTATGTGTGTGTGTGTGTGTGTGTGTCGGACATTTAGTATTATATAGGCCATAAAACATATCGGTGAGGTGAAGCAAGGAAAACTTTTCAACAAGGAAATGCCTGTCAAAAGTTGACAATATTACGGTAAGTGTAAGGAGTCTATGTACACAGCAGGAGAGAGAGAGAGAGAGAGAGAGAGAGAGAGAGAGAGAGAGAGTGTGTTAGTGAGAGAGAGAGAGAGAGTGTTAGTTAGTTAGGTGTATGTACAGTCAGCGGCAAAAGTGGTGTCGCCTCACTTGCTTCACCGAGGCACGCGAGGTTCATAGACTCGAGATTATTAGGTGTAGAAAACATGAGTATTTCTCGAGTCCATGAACACTATATATGAATCTCGGTGAAGCAAGTGAGGCGACAGGACTTTTGCCGCCGACTGTACATCACCAGGGTACAAGGAGTGTTGGAGAGTAGTTTGGAGGATTCATAGAGCTCCAGTAAGGGACCTCAAATTTTTTAAAACTACGGGTGTGAGTTCGAAAATGTGAGTCTTTTAAACCTCTCTCAAAGTTGTGAATTGTTTGTAAAATTCACTTGGCTGTTTATACTTACAGGCTGTAGTACTGTGTGAAAGAGAGAGAGAGAGTGTGTGTGTGTGTGTGAGAGAGAGAGAGAGAGAGTGTGTGAGAGAGAGAGAGTGTGTGTGTGTGTTACGTGACACAGACTGTAGTACTGTAGTAGTGGTATGGCTAACAAGGAACTGTGTGTGTGTGTGTGTGTGTGTGTTTTACGTGACACATACAGACTGTAGTAGTGAAGAGAAACCTTGTACCAGAGAACTGCTTTACAGGTAAGACTTGCCTTATTAATTAGAGTAATAAACGGACAGGTAGGTAATTATCCTCTTGTCCAGGTAAAAATTCAGTCTCCTTATTAAAGAATGAGAGAGATGTGTGTATGTGTGTGTGTATGTACCTGTATGTCTGTATATGTGTTTAAACCTTTACACCTTTACAAACTCCTCACCTTACATACACCTTCTTTACAAACTCCACACCTTACATACACCTTCTTTATACAAACTCTTCACCTTACATTCTCTCTACATGTCCAAATCATCTCAGTGTATTACACTTCACTCTCTCAACCACTCCACACTCAATACCAATTACCTTCTCACTCATACCACATCTCTCATACACACACACACACACACACACACACACACACACACACACACACACTCAATACCAATTACCTTCTCACTCATACCACATCTCTCATACACACACACACACACACACACACACACTCAATACGTGATATCTACTAATAGGCAGTTCAAATTAAGCGGTGTACTGTAATCCGTCACTCTGATTGGTCCACGTCAAAAAATCAATACTTGAACCTGATCGGTGATTGGCTGAAACGGAATGATTATTATATTACTGTTATTATTAGCTCTTTATGAGTCCTATAGGTGTTATATAGTTAGTATAACCTTATAATATAATAATAAACACAAATATCACAGTTTACACACTCGTATATGTCTCGTTTATTTATAATTTGGTGGAAAAGTGAATGTGAAATTTACGTAAATCTAATTAAGTCTATCTTTTTTAAATTCTTTTTCCTATTCTCCTTCGCTGGGAGGATGGGAAGGGATGGATAGAGGATGGGAAGGGATGGATAGAGGATGGGAAGGGATGGATAGAGGATGGGAAGGGATGGATAGAGGATGGGAAGCGTTGAATAAGGATGGGAAGGTTGGTAGAAAAAAGAGAAGACTTGATAAATTAAAGGGTTAACTTAAATGTTTTTATTATTAAATACGATAATGTAAACACGACACAGATAAATGTGAGGTTAACGTTGGGAGGAAAATAGGGGACAGGCTTTGGGGGGGTTAGGGGGGTGCGGGAGTAGGGGGACAGGCTTGGGATGGGGGGTAGAAAACCTGTCCCCTATTCCCGCACCCCCCCAAGCCTGTCCCCTATTCCCACACCCCACAAAACGTGTGTGTGTGCTGGTGTGTGTGTGTGTACTGGTGTGTGTGTGTGTGTGTTTACTGGTGTGTGTGTGTGTGTGTACTGGTGAGTGTGTGTGTACTGGTGTGTGTGTGTGTGTGTGTACTGGTGTGTGTGTGTGTACTGGTGTGTGTGTGTGTGTATTGGTGAGTGTGTGTGTATTGGTGAGTGTGTGTGTACTGGTGTGTGTGTGTGTGTGTTAACTGGTGTGTGTGTGTGTGTGTACTGGTGAGTGTGTGTGTACTGGTGTGTGTATGTGTGTGTGTACTGGTGTGTGTGTGTGTACTGGTGTGTGTGTGTGTGTGTACTGGTGTGTGTGTGTGTACTGGTGTGTGTGTGTGTGTATTGGTGAGTGTGTGTGTATTGGTGAGTGTGTGTGTACTGGTGTGTGTGTGTGTGTGTGTACTGGTGTGTGTGTGTGTACTGGTGTGTGTGTGTGTGTGTATGTACTGGTGTGTGTATGTGTGTGTACCGGTGTGTACTGGTGTGTGTGTGTGTGTGTGTGTAGTGGCAGGAAGGATGTGTGTGGTGTGATACATTGTGGTGTGGTGGAGAGAGGTGAGGTGTGTGTGTGTGTATGTGTATGTGTGTACTGGGTGTGTGTGTGTGTGGTAAGGTGTAAGGTCCCCACCACTCAGTGACGCCTCGCTCGGGCCAAAAAATAAATTACATATGTGTATTCCTCACGTGATATCTTTGTAGCCAGTAGTCCTAGACAGCTGAGGATAGTCTCATTGGAAAGAGGAAGAGTTGTTGCTTAGAATGAAACTATATTTAAGTTTCTAGGCATTGTAGTTTAGAGAGAAAGAGTGAATGTAATAGACCGACAGAGAGAGAGAGAGAAATGTGTGTGTACGCGTATGTAAGAGAGAGGAAAAAAATTACATATGTGTATTCCTCACATGATATCTTTGTAACCAGTAGTCCTAGACAGCTGAGGATAGTCTCATTGGAAAGAGGAAGAGTTTCTGCTTAAAATGAAACTAAGTATAAGTTTCTAGGCATTGTAGTTTACACGTAGGTAGTGAGTGAAGTAAAGAGGTTGGTGGGAGGAATGTGTGTATGTGTGTGTACGGTAGGGCTGTGTGCGTGTACGGGGTGTGTGTGTGTGTACGGTGTCTATGTGTGTACGGTAGGGGTGTGTATATATGTATGTGTGTAAACTATGATATTTGAGTTTGTTATTGTATTATAAAGGTGTCTTCTATTTATGTCACTTGATCAACCCGGGTTGGCGGGAAAAACCCGGGTTGGCAAACTGGGTTGGTGATAAAGACCCGGGTTGTCTGGTGTAAATAGAACACACCCACCATCAACCCGGGTTGATGTTCCTTTGTTTATAAACATTAATAAACATTTCCCTCCAATGTTACGGATTAGGGAACTCACTCAGGAAACTTGAAAGATGCATGTGTACTTACTAGGTGTGTATGTATGTATGTATGTATGTATGTAACTCCAACATGACAATTATCCCCCCTCTCATATCCATTACTCAAAATTGACATATATGGATTTTTGATATTTTTTAGTCGGTCAAAAAAATTTTGGTTTGTGGGAAAAGGACTGAGAACGTGTGTGTGTGTGTGTGTGTGTACGTGTGTGTGTACGTGTGTGTGTGTACGTGTGTGTGTGTACGTGTGTGTGTGTGACTGAGAACGTGTGTGTGTGTGTGTGTGTGTGCGCAGAGAGAGAGAGAGAGAGAGAGAGAGAGAGAGAGAGTTTTAGTATGTGGCTGGAGAGTGGATATATATACACACACACACACTGGTTTGGGGGGGGTGGGAATACGGGGACAGGCTTGGGGGGGGGGGGGGGACAGGCTTTCTACCCACCCCAAGCCTGTCCCCCTATTCCCGCACCCCCCAAAATTAGCTTGGAGGAATAATTATCTCCTAACACACACACACACACACACACACACACACACAATCCCGTGATCGTGTATATAATGTCTGTATGTGTGTGTGTGTATGTGTGTCTGTATGTGTGTGTGTGTGTGTATATAATATGAACCTTTTCGAGGCTTCTGATTCCTCCTCACTACGCCACCAAACAAGTGGTGTCCCTTTATTGCCGCACCCCCCAGTCCCCCCCAAGCCTGTCCCCTTATTGCCGCACCCCCCAGTCCCCTAAAAGCCTGTCCCTTTATTGCCGCACCCCCCAGTCCCCCCCAAACAAGCTCCTTCTATATAAGTTGTGTTTCGTGGTAATATTTGAAGCACTCGCTAACCTTCAATTATCTCACTAATTACCGTTTTACACAAAATCTATAAGAGATACGTTGATGAAATTTATATGATAGATGCATCACCTATCCCTGCATATAGGGTAAAAAAATGATTGATCTAGGTATAAAACTAAGGTTGGGAGAACTAGAAATATTAACTCATAATTTAATTTACACACCGACAACCTCTCCCAACTCTCCTCTCGTGTGTGTGTGTGTCGGTGTGTGTGTGTGTCGGTGTGTGTGTGTGTGTGTGTGTGTGTGTGTGTCAGTGAGGGAGTAATCTAGCTGGCGGTTAGTTCAGTTCACCGCCGACCATCACAGTGTTAACAGAACCTCAACCAGGATTAAGTATTGGATTATTTATTTATTGAAGTGATATATTTAGTGAATTATTTATTTATTGAAGTGATATATTTAGTGAATTAATTACGGCTTAATTTAATTTAATTTTGGGTTTATTCGTGATATATTTATTGAATTAATTATGGCCTAATTTATTTAATTTTGGGTTTATTAGTGATATATTTATTGAATTAATTATGGCCTAATTTGGTTTAATTTTGGGTTTATTCGTGTTAAAAGTGTTTACGAATATTTCCTCTAACTAATATATATATATATAATTAATATATAATTACTAACTTCACTCTCCATAAAATACCAGCATTTTTACGGGTAAATTACTTAGAAAATTAGTTAAGTGAGGTGTAGGGTAAAAAAAAAAAAAAAAAAAAAAAAAAGACGAGATATTTTCGTTGGCGGAAAAATATTTGTGTTAAAATTAATATTAGGAATAATTGTATTCTATGTGGCTGAGGCTAAAGATAATGTATAGGAATGTTAAATATAGTAGTTAATCCTTAAATATAACTAGAAAATACACCTGGGAGAAAGAAATTGTTGAAATGGTTAAATATATAGGTTTTTAGGGGACTAGTTTTTTTCACGAGACGTGTGTGTGTGTGTGTGTGTGTTGGTGGATATTTATTTCTCTCTCTCTCTCTCTGTAAACACACACACACACACACACACTCTCTAACATTATCGGTGATTGGCTGTGTGTGTGTGTGTGTACGTGTACGTGTGTGTGTTGGTGGATATTTATTTTTCTCTCTCTCTCTCTCTCTCTCTCTCTCTCTCTCTCTCTCTCTAAACACACACACACACACACACTCTTAACATTATCGGTGATTGGCTGAAACCGAATGATAATTATATTTGAAGCACTCGCTAACCTCCAATTATCTCACTACATCACATCACAGGTAATTACCGTTTTACACAAAATCTATAAGAGATACGTTGATGAAATTTATAGGATAGATGCATCACCTATCCCTGCATATAGGGTTAAAAAATTATTAATCTAGGTATAAAACTAAGGTTGGGAGAACTAAAAATGTTAACTCATAATTTACACACACCGACAACCTCTCCCAACTCTCCTCTCGTGTGTGTGTGTGTGTGTGTCGGTGTGTGTGTGTGTGTGTGTGTCGGTGTGTGTGTGTGTGTGTGTGTCGGTGAGGGAGTAATCTAGCCGGTGGTTAGTTCAGTTTACAGCCGACCATCAGTGTTAACAGAACCTCAACCAGGATTAAGTATTGAAGTGATATATTTATTGAATTAATTATTTATTGAAGTGATATATTTATTGAATTAATTACGGCTTAATTTAATTTATTTTTGGGTTTATTAGTGATATATTTAGTGAATTAATTATTGTCTAATTTATTTAATTTTGGGTTTATTAGTGATATATTTATTGAATTAATTGTGGCGTAATTTATTTAATTTTGGGTTTATTGAAGTGATATATTTATTGAATTAATTGTGGCCTAATTTATTTAATTTTGGGTTTATTCGTGTTAAAAGTGTTTACGAATATTTCCTCTAACTTAAAAAATAACTATTGTAAATAAGCCTGTATCCTTTATTGCTGCACCCCCCAGTCCCCCCCAAGCCTGTCCCCTTTATTGCTGCACCCCCCAGTCCCCCCCAAGCCTGTCCCCTTTATTGCTGCACCCCCCAGTCCCCCCCCCCCCCCTACTTAAAACAATAATACACACACACACACACACACGTTAACTACCATCTTTTAATTTACTAGAAACAGCTACGTACTACCTAAAACAATAACACACACACACACACACACACTACTTAAAACAATAACACACACACACACACACACACACACACACACTACTACTGCATTATTTAATTCGAATTTATTTGTGAAATAGATATTTTAATTAAATTCTGACGTCATCACCACCAGAGTCCAGAGTATAGGCCTACCCCCACCTAGGCCTACCACCACCTAGGCCTACCCCCACCTAGGCCTACCCCCACCTAGGCCTACCACCACTTAGGCCTACCACCACCTAGGCCTACCAGGAGATGGGATACGATTTGGTGAGTATATAATTATATTTATTAGTATTTATTTTGTAATAATAATAATAATAATAATAATAATATTCTGTTATCATTTAGTTACTGTAATTAATCATTTAGTTACTGTAATTAATCGTTTAGTTACTGTAATTAATCATTTAGTTACTGTAATTAATCATTTAGTTACTGTAATTAATCATTTAGTTACTGTAATTAATCGTTTAGTTACTGTAATTAATCGTTTAGTTACTGTAATTAATCATTTAGTTACTGTAATTAATCGTTTAGTTACTGTAATTAATCGTTTAGTTACTGTAATTAATCGTTTAGTTACTGTAATTAATCGTTTAGTTACTGTAATTAATCATTTAGTTACTGTAATTAATCATTTAGTTACTATAATTAATCATTTAGTTACTGTAATTAATCATTTAGTTACTGTAATTAATCATTTAGTTACTGTAATTAATCATTTAGTTACTGTAATTAATCGTTTAGTTACTGTAATTAATCGTTTAGTTACTGTAATTAATCGTTTAGTTACTGTAATTAATCGTTTAGTTACTGTAATTAATCGTTTAGTTACTGTAATTAATCGTTTAGTTACTGTAATTAATCGTTTAGTTACTGTAATTAATCATTTAGTTACTGTAATTAATCGTTTAGTTACTGTAATTAATCATTTAGTTACTGTAATTAATCATTTAGTTACTGTAATTAATCATTTAGGCATTATTAATATTAATTTGTTAATAATGTTAATATAATGTTAATAATAATATTAAATTAATAATGTGTGTGTGTGTGTGATATTAATAATGTGTATGTGTATGTGTATGTGTGATATTAATAATGTGTATGTGTGTATGTGTGATATTAATAATGTGTATGTGTATGTGTATGTGTGATATTAATTATGTGTGTGTGTGATATTAATTATGTGTATGTGTGTGTGTATGTGTGATATTAATAATGTGTATGTGTGTGTGTGATATTAATAATAAGTTTATTAAAATTACATGTTTATTCGCAGAAACGACCACTACTACCACTACTACCACCACTACTACTACCACCACCACTACTACTACTACTACTACCACCACCACTACTACCACCACCACTACTACTACCATCACTACTACTACTACCACCACCACCACACACACACACACACACACACACACACACCATCCAATTAATCAACAATAAGGTAATAATTATTCCCTTTTGTTTACACTGACAAATAAATGAATAAATAACTAAATAAATAATGAAATTAATAAATAAATAGTAATAAATATTCACACACACACACACACACACACACACACACACACACACACACACACACACACACACACACACACACACACACACTTACAAGACAAATAAATAATGTATTCTTTATATTTTCAGATACCTGTACAACATTGAGAGAGAGAGAGAGAGAGAGAGAGAGAGAGAGAGAGAGACATCACCTACGAGGATCAAGAATAACTACCCTGTGTGTGTGTATGTGTGTAGATGCGTGTGTGTGTATAGATGTGTATGTGTGTGTGTGTGTGTGTGTGTGTGCATAGATGTAGATGTGTGTGTGTGTGTGTGTAGTTTTATATATATAACTATAATATTAATAACACTAACCTATGACAATAACAATAACCAACAATAACAATAACCATAACCATAACAATAACCAACAATAACAATAACCATAACCATAACAATAACCAATAATAACAATAAACAACAATAACAATAACAATAACCAACAATAACAATAACCAATAGTAACAAACAATAATAACAATAACAATAACCAACAATAATAATAACAATAACAATAACAATAATAATAACCAACAATAACAATAACCAATAGTAACAAACAATAATAACAATAACAATAACCAACAATAATAATAATAATAACCAACAATAACCAATAACAATAACCAACAATAATAATAACCAACAATAATAATAACCAACAATAATAATAACAATTAATAATAACAATAACCAATAATAACAATGACCAACAATAACAATAACCAACAATAACCAACAATAACAATAACCAACAATAACAATTAATAACTAATAATAATAACAATAACAATAACCAACAATAACAAATGTCAATATTTAATTCACTAATATTATTTAATTTATTTTTCTATGTGCAAAAAATATCCTTGGTTCACATTACAGCCGACGTCATTAAAGTTGACGGTGTGGACGTCAATAACGGCTTGGCTTGACGGCCAGCTGAGGAATACCCTTGCTTCACATTACAGCCGACGTCATTAAACGTGACGGTGTGGACGTCAATAACGGCTTGGCTTGACGGCCAGCTGAGGAATACCCTTGGTTCACATTACAGCCGACGTCATTAAAGTTGACGGTGTGGACGTCAATAACGGCTTGGCTTGACGGAAACCCCATCGTAATTCGAACTGTTATGGTTTGTGTGTGTGTGTGTGTGTGTGTGTTTGTCCTGTAATTTATAACCATGCAGGATACATACATACATACACACACACTGTATATTTATTTATTTATATGCCTTATTTTGTTTTATAAATTGATAATAGATAAAATAATAATGATTATTAATTTGTGTATATGATGTGTATATGTGTGTGTATTATACCCACTCAGTTCTACAGGTACACACACACACACACACCCACACCCACACACACCCTGCATTCAAACCCATCAGCCTCTGTGTGTGTACAGAGTGGGGAATTGAACATTCATACATACATACACACACACACACACATACATACATACATACACACACACTCTTCTACTAATCATTTCAATTTTTATCCTGTATGGTTTTTTTTTCTTCTAACAAATGCTTACTTCGTGTTTTTTTTTTTTCATTATATATTCGTTTTTTTTTTTCTAACTAATGATTCGTGTTTTTTTTTTTTTCATTATATATTCGTTTTTTTTTTATTAACTAATGATTCTTTTTTTTTTTTCATTATCTATTCATGTTTTTTTTCTAACTAATGATTCGTGTTTTTTTTTCATTATATATTCGTTTTTTTTTTTCTAACTAATGATTCGTGTTTTTTTTTTTATATATATATTCGTTTTTTTTTTTCTAACTAATGATTCGAATATATGAAACACAAGGATGATTCCCTGTAATGTATGGCCCAGCGACCTCTCCACCCACCTGAGACCCGAGTCAGCTTCGGCTATGGCTGACTAAGCAGGAAGACCTCAGACAGCTGACTCCAACCCCCCACCCCCTGCTCACAGGGGTGGTAACCTCTGGCATCAGTGGTATTTTTAACAGTGTCCCGAACAAGGATCGAACGCTGGGCCACAGAATTGCAGCCACAGACTTTACCACTGTGCTAGCCAGAGGCTAAATGATTCGTGTTTTTTTTTTTCATTATATATTCGTGTTATTTTTTCATTATCTATTCATGTTTTTTTTTTCTAACTAATGATTCGTGTTTTTTTTTTATATATATATTCGTTTTTTTTTCTAACTAATGATTCATGTTTTTTTTTTTATTATATATTCGTGTTATTTTTTATAACTAATGATTCGTGTTTTTTTTTCATTATATATTCGTGTTTTTTTTTAATTATCTATTCATGTTATTTTTCTTCTAACTAGTGATTTGTGTTTTTTTTATATATATATTCGTGTTTTTTTTTTCTAACTAATAATTCGTGTGTTTTTTTCATTATATATTCGTTTTTTTTTCTAACTAATGATTCGTGTTTTTTTATATATATATATATATTCGTGTTTTTTTTTTCTAACTAATTATTCGTGTTTTTTTCATTATATATTCGTTTTTTTCTAACTAAGGATTCGTGTGTTTTTTTTATATATATTAGTTTTTTTTGTTCTAACTAATAATTCGTGTTTTTTTTTTCATTATATATTAGTTTTTTTTTTTCTAACTAATAATTCGTGTTTTTTTTTATTATATATTCGTGTTATTTTTTCTAACTAATAATTCGTGTTTTTTTTTCATTATATATTAGTGTTTTTTTTTTCTAAATAATGATTAGTGGTTTTTTTCATTATATATTAGTGTTTTTTTCTATCTAATAATTAGTGTTTTTTTTTATATATATATATTCCGTGTTTTTTTTTCTAAAAAATGATTCGTGTTTTTTTTTAATTATATTTTCATGTTTTTTTTAAATATATATATACGTGTTTTTTTTTCTAACTAATGATTCGTGTTTTTTTATATATATATTCGTTTTATTATTATATATGTATTATTATTATATATGTATACTTTTTATGTATTCTGATGTGAGGTGTATAGTATGTATTTATATGTATTTATATAATATGTATTTATATTATCGTGTGTGTGTGTGTGTTGGTAAACCTTTTTGGAAATTCTCTCTATGTATTCCATATGTGCTCAACATTTATACACACATACATACATTAATGTTGCTTGTTTTTTTTTTTATATATATATATATATATATATATATATATATATATATATATTTTTTTTTTTTCTTTTTTTTTTTTTTAGTTACAAACCAAAATATATTAACGTTCGTTTTCTTCTTTACAGATTGAGTATCTAAGAAGAGGACGGTTGGTAAATATATCACTACATATACACACATATATACAAACTCCTTAGATAAACTTATTGTTATAACGTAATAATAATAATTAATAATAATACAGATAATTACAACCTTAAATATATACAGGATCATACAGGTTGTATATTTATTATAGATTGTGACTGTATTTTATTTGCATACATATAAACTTGCTAGATATTATGATGATGGTGATAATAATTTTTAGACAGTGAATATAGAATTAGGTATAGGTATAGGTAGGTAGGGTATAGGTGTTAAATTATCTTATACGTCACTCTGTATGCCCTTTTAGCATGTATGGACTACGACAAGATGACCCAAGCAAGAAGATGGAAACAAGAGGAAACAAGAGGTGATTTACTTATTATAGATTGACTATATTTTATTTGGATATTATGATGGTGATAATAATTAGACTGTGAATATAGGTATAGGTAGGTAGGGTATAGGTGTTAAATTATCTTATACGTCACTCTGTATTTCCTTACAGCATGTATGGACTACGACAAGATGACCCAAGCAAGAAGATGGAAACAAGAGGAAACAAGAGGAAACAAGAGGTGATTTACTTATTATAGATTGACTATATTTTATTTGGATATTATGATGGTGATAATAATTAGACTGTGAATATAGGTATAGGTAGGTAGGGTATAGGTGTTAAATTATCTTATACGTCACTCTGTATTTCCTTACAGCATGTATGGACTACGACAAGATGACCCAAGCAAGAAGATGGAAACAAGAGGAAACAAGAGGAAACAAGAGGTGATTTACTTATTATAGATTGACTATATTTTATTTGGATATTATGATGGTGATAATAATTAGACTGTGAATATAGGTATAGGTAGGTAGGGTATAGGTGTTAAATTATCTTATACGTCACTCTGTATTTCCTTACAGCATGTATGGACTACGACAAGAGCAACTACCCAACTACGACTACCCAAGCAAGAAGATGGAAACAAGAGGATGCAGACCACTACAGGTGATTTACTTATTATAGATTGACTGGGTATTACAGCATCAAGGCAATCTTTTGTTTACCTTCTCTTTATTTACTCAAGACATTTGTTTGGAATAGGTTGGTGTGGGAGAGACGTAATAATAATAATAATGATAATAATAATAATAATAATTAAAAAAAAAAAAAAAAAAAAAAAAAAAGGGACATTGGTTTCACGAAAATCATTGACATAAATATCGAAAGTGTAGAAATGGTTACATAACAAACAGCCTTTGAGTAACTGTTTTTTTTTATTTAGTTAGTTTTCTCTAACGTGCAGAATGCAATCTCAAACTTTGCAGGCGTTTTTCTGGAAATAATGGTTGGTGAACTTTGATATCAATAAGCTCTGTTATTATAAACTATAGAAGGATCGTATGTATAGCATTCAAAAGCTCGTAAAAAGTTCTATAAATTCACCGTTGGGAATTTACAAAATCCATCGTTTTCGTATGGCTATTTTTTTTTTAATTGGAAAAATAACAAAAAAAAGTTTGTATAACTTTCTATTTCTCAAACTTGCGACGGTGAAAGTTTAGATATACTTTCTGTGAGTTTATTCAATTGCACAGCAAGATGATTTAATTGGGATTGTAGAAGATAGAGTTTTAGTAATGATATAATTTAGGCCTAAAAAAAATCGCAACTTTAAAACCAGAAGACTGATTTTCAATTGTGAAGTACGTATCATTATTATTATTATTATCTTATACGTCACTCTGTATGCCCTTATAGCATGTATGGACTACGACAAGAGGATTACCCAAGCAAGAAGATGGAAACAAGAGGAAACAAGAGGAAACAAGAGGTGATTTACTTATTATAGATTGACTATATTT
The DNA here is from genome assembly GCA_034508575.1 of Petrolisthes manimaculis. NCBI lineage: Eukaryota > Metazoa > Arthropoda > Malacostraca > Decapoda > Porcellanidae > Petrolisthes > Petrolisthes manimaculis. The sequence goes on along the minus strand of JAWZYT010002111.1, from coordinate 54,841 downwards.
TATTTGGATATATGATGGTGATAATAATTAGACTGTGAATATAGGTATAGGTAGGTAGGGTATAGGTGTTAAATTATCTTATACGTCACTCTGTATTTCCTTACAGCATGTATGGACTACGACAAGAGCAACTACCCAACTACGACTACCCAAGCAAGAAGATGGAAACAAGAGGATGCAGACCACTACAGGTGATTTACTTATTATAGATTGACTGGGTATTACAGCATCAAGGCAATCTTTTGTTTACCTTCTCTTTATTTACTCAAGACATTTGTTTGGAATAGGTTGGTGTGGGAGAGACGTAATAATAATAATAATAATAATAATAATAATAATTAAAAAAAAAAAAAAAAGGGACATTGGTTTCACGAAAATCATTGACATAAATATCGAAAGTGTAGAAATGGTTACATAACAAACAGCCTTTGAGTAACTGCTTTTTTTTATTTAGTTAGTTTTCTCTAACGTGCAGAATGCAATCTCAAACTTTGCAGGCGTTTTTCTGGAAATAATGGTTGGTGAACTTTGATATCAATAAGCTCTGTTATTATAAACTATAGAAGGATCGTATGTATAGCATTCAAAAGCTCGTAAAAAGTTCTATAAATTCACCGTTGGGAATTTACAAAATCCATCGTTTTCGTATGGCTATTTTTTTTTTAATCGGAAAAATAACAAAAAAATGTTTGTATAACTTTCTATTTCTCAAACTTGCGACGGTGAAAGTTTAGATATACTTTCTGTGAGTTTATTCAATTGCACAGCAAGATGATTTAATTGGGATTGTAGAAGATAGAGTTTTAGTAATGATATAATTTAGGCCTAAAAAAAATCGCAACTTTAAAACCAGAAGACTGATTTTCAATTGTGAAGTACGTATCATTATTATTATTATTATCTTATACGTCACTCTGTATGCCCTTATAGCATGTATGGACTACGACAAGAGGATTACCCAAGCAAGAAGATGGAAACAAGAGGAAACAAGAGGAAACAAGAGGTGATTTACTTATTATAGATTGACTATATTTTATTTGGATATATGATGGTGATAATAATTAGACTGTGAATATAGGTATAGGTAGGTAGGGTATAGGTGTTAAATTATCTTATACGTCACTCTGTATTTCCTTACAGCATGTATGGACTACGACAAGATGACCCAAGCAAGAAGATGGAAACAAGAGGAAACAAGAGGAAACAAGAGGTGATTTACTTATTATAGATTGACTATATTTTATTTGGATATTATGATGGTGATAATAATTAGACTGTGAATATAGGTATAGGTAGGTAGGGTATAGGTGTTAAATTATCTTATACGTCACTCTGTATTTCCTTACAGCATGTATGGACTACGACAAGAGCAACTACCCAACTACGACTACCCAAGCAAGAAGATGGAAACAAGAGGATGCAGACCACTACAGGTGATTTACTTATTATAGATTGACTGGGTATTACAGCATCAAGGCAATCTTTTGTTTACCTTCTCTTTATTTACTCAAGACATTTGTTTGGAATAGGTTGGTGTGGGAGAGACGTAATAATAATAATAATAATAATAATAATAATAATAATAATAATAATTAAAAAAAAAAAAAAAAAAAAAAAAAAAGGGACATTGGTTTCACGAAAATCATTGACATAAATATCGAAAGTGTAGAAATGGTTACATAACAAACAGCCTTTGAGTAACTGTTTTTTTTTATTTAGTTAGTTTTCTCTAACGTGCAGAATGCAATCTCAAACTTTGCAGGCGTTTTTCTGGAAATAATGGTTGGTGAACTTTGATATCAATAAGCTCTGTTATTATAAACTATAGAAGGATCGTATGTATAGCATTCAAAAGCTCGTAAAAAGTTCTATAAATTCACCGTTGGGAATTTACAAAATCCATCGTTTTCGTATGGCTATTTTTTTTTTAATTGGAAAAATAACAAAAAAAAGTTTGTATAACTTTCTATTTCTCAAACTTGCGACGGTGAAAGTTTAGATATACTTTCTGTGAGTTTATTCAATTGCACAGCAAGATGATTTAATTGGGATTGTAGAAGATAGAGTTTTAGTAATGATATAATTTAGGCCTAAAAAAAATCGTAACTTTAAAACCAGAAGACTGATTTTCAATTGTGAAGTACGTATCATTATTATTATTATTATCTTATACGTCACTCTGTATGCCCTTATAGCATGTATGGACTACGACAAGAGGATGACACAAGCAAGAAGATGGAAACAAGAGGAAACAAGAGGAAACAAGAGGTGATTTACTTATTATAGATTGACTATATTTTATTTGGATATTATGATGGTGATAATAATTAGACTGTGAATATAGGTATAGGTAGGTAGGGTATAGGTGTTAAATTATCTTATACGTCACTCTGTATTTCCTTACAGCATGTATGGACTACGACAAGAGCAACTACCCAACTACGACTACCCAAGCAAGAAGATGGAAACAAGAGGATGCAGACCACTACAGGTGATTTACTTATTATAGATTGACTGGGTATTACAGCATCAAGGCAATCTTTTGTTTACCTTCTCTTTATTTACTCAAGACATTTGTTTGGAATAGGTTGGTGTGGGAGAGACGTAATAATAATAATAATAATAATAATAATAATAATTAAAAAAAAAAAAAAAAAAAAAAAAAAAGGGACATTGGTTTCACGAAAATCATTGACATAAATATCGAAAGTGTAGAAATGGTTACATAACAAACAGCCTTTGAGTAACTGCTTTTTTTTATTTAGTTAGTTTTCTCTAACGTGCAGAATGCAATCTCAAACTTTGCAGGCGTTTTTCTGGAAATAATGGTTGGTGAACTTTGATATCAATAAGCTCTGTTATTATAAACTATAGAAGGATCGTATGTATAGCATTCAAAAGCTCGTAAAAAGTTCTATAAATTCACCGTTGGGAATTTACAAAATCCATCGTTTTCGTATGGCTATTTTTTTTTTAATCGGAAAAATAACAAAAAAATGTTTGTATAACTTTCTATTTCTCAAACTTGCGACGGTGAAAGTTTAGATATACTTTCTGTGAGTTTATTCAATTGCACAGCAAGATGATTTAATTGGGATTGTAGAAGATAGAGTTTTAGTAATGATATAATTTAGGCCTAAAAAAAATCGCAACTTTAAAACCAGAAGACTGATTTTCAATTGTGAAGTACGTATCATTATTATTATTATTATCATCTTATACGTCACTCTGTATGCCCTTATAGCATGTATGGACTACGACAAGAGGATTACCCAAGCAAGAAGATGGAAACAAGAGGAAACAAGAGGAAACAAGAGGTGATTTACTTATTATAGATTGACTATATTTTATTTGGATATATGATGGTGATAATAATTAGACTGTGAATATAGGTATAGGTAGGTAGGGTATAGGTGTTAAATTATCTTATACGTCACTCTGTATTTCCTTACAGCATGTATGGACTACGACAAGATGACCCAAGCAAGAAGATGGAAACAAGAGGAAACAAGAGGAAACAAGAGGTGATTTACTTATTATAGATTGACTATATTTTATTTGGATATATGATGGTGATAATAATTAGACTGTGAATATAGGTATAGGTAGGTAGGGTATAGGTGTTAAATTATCTTATACGTCACTCTGTATTTCCTTACAGCATGTATGGACTACGACAAGAGCAACTACCCAACTACGACTACCCAAGCAAGAAGATGGAAACAAGAGGATGCAGACCACTACAGGTGATTTACTTATTATAGATTGACTGGGTATTACAGCATCAAGGCAATCTTTTGTTTACCTTCTCTTTATTTACTCAAGACATTTGTTTGGAATAGGTTGGTGTGGGAGAGACGTAATAATAATAATAATAATAATAATAATAATAATTAAAAAAAAAAAAAAAAAAAAAAAAAAAGGGACATTGGTTTCACGAAAATCATTGACATAAATATCGAAAGTGTAGAAATGGTTACATAACAAACAGCCTTTGAGTAACTGTTTTTTTTTATTTAGTTAGTTTTCTCTAACGTGCAGAATGCAATCTCAAACTTTGCAGGCGTTTTTCTGGAAATAATGGTTGGTGAACTTTGATATCAATAAGCTCTGTTATTATAAACTATAGAAGGATCGTATGTATAGCATTCAAAAGCTCGTAAAAAGTTCTATAAATTCACCGTTGGGAATTTACAAAATCCATCGTTTTCGTATGGCTATTTTTTTTTTAATTGGAAAAATAACAAAAAAAAGTTTGTATAACTTTCTATTTCTCAAACTTGCGACGGTGAAAGTTTAGATATACTTTCTGTGAGTTTATTCAATTGCACAGCAAGATGATTTAATTGGGATTGTAGAAGATAGAGTTTTAGTAATGATATAATTTAGGCCTAAAAAAAATCGTTACTTTAAAACCAGAAGACTGATTTTCAATTGTGAAGTACGTATCATTATTATTATTATTATCTTATACGTCACTCTGTATGCCCTTATAGCATGTATGGACTACGACAAGAGGATTACCCAAGCAAGAAGATGGAAACAAGAGGAAACAAGAGGAAACAAGAGGTGATTTACTTATTATAGATTGACTATATTTTATTTGGATATATGATGGTGATAATAATTAGACTGTGAATATAGGTATAGGTAGGTAGGGTATAGGTGTTAAATTATCTTATACGTCACTCTGTATTTCCTTACAGCATGTATGGACTACGACAAGAGCAACTACCCAACTACGACTACCCAAGCAAGAAGATGGAAACAAGAGGATGCAGACCACTACAGGTGATTTACTTATTATAGATTGACTGGGTATTACAGCATCAAGGCAATCTTTTGTTTACCTTCTCTTTATTTACTCAAGACATTTGTTTGGAATAGGTTGGTGTGGGAGAGACGTAATAATAATAATAATAATAATAATAATAATAATTAAAAAAAAAAAAAAAAAAAAAAAAAAAGGGACATTGGTTTCACGAAAATCATTGACATAAATATCGAAAGTGTAGAAATGGTTACATAACAAACAGCCTTTGAGTAACTGTTTTTTTTTATTTAGTTAGTTTTCTCTAACGTGCAGAATGCAATCTCAAACTTTGCAGGCGTTTTTCTGGAAATAATGGTTGGTGAACTTTGATATCAATAAGCTCTGTTATTATAAACTATAGAAGGATCGTATGTATAGCATTCAAAAGCTCGTAAAAAGTTCTATAAATTCACCGTTGGGAATTTACAAAATCCATCGTTTTCGTATGGCTATTTTTTTTTTTAATCGGAAAAATAACAAAAAAATGTTTGTATAACTTTCTATTTCTCAAACTTGCGACGGTGAAAGTTTAGATATACTTTCTGTGAGTTTATTCAATTGCACAGCAAGATGATTTAATTGGGATTGTAGAAGATAGAGTTTTAGTAATGATATAATTTAGGCCTAAAAAAAATCGCAACTTTAAAACCAGAAGACTGATTTTCAATTGTGAAGTACGTATCATTATTATTATTATTATCTTATACGTCACTCTGTATGCCCTTATAGCATGTATGGACTACGACAAGAGGATGACACAAGCAAGAAGATGGAAACAAGAGGAAACAAGAGGAAACAAGAGGTGATTTACTTATTATAGATTGACTATATTTTATTTGGATATATGATGGTGATAATAATTAGACTGTGAATATAGAATTAGGTAGGTAGGGTATAGGTGTTAAGGCAGAGAGAGAAAGAGAGAGAGAGAGAGAGAGAGAGAGAGAGAGAGATTAAGGCAGAGTGAGGCATGATTTGTTATTATTATTATCTTATACGTCACTCTGTATTTCCTTATAGCATGTATGGACTTCAACAAGAGGATGACACAAGCAAGAAGATGGAAACAAGAGGAAACAAGAGGTGATTTATTTATTATAGATTGACTATATTATTTTATTTGGATAATTATATGATGGTGATAATAATTAGACAGTGAATATAGAATTAGGTATAGAATTAGGTACTATGGGTATCTCAAACCATTTACTGTCTAATGTTTTCACGTTCACATAATATGATATTATTGTTTTAATTAAATATATAGTGTGTAGCTACTTGTAGTAAATTAAAAGATGATAGTTAACCTATTTATTGTAAAGTTTATCATCTAGCTAAGGAACAGAGGGATGGAAGCTGTCAAACTCTTACCTGAGTTACCCCTATATGGAGGATTATATTTGACCACGACTGTAGGTAGGGTATAGGTATAGGTATAGGTAGGTAGGTAGGTTAGGTATAGGTATAGGTAGATAGGGTATAGGTATAGGTAGGTAGGGTATAGGTATAGGTATAGGTAGGTAGGGTATAGGTGTTAAATTATCTTATACGTCACTCTGTATTTCCTTACAGCATGTATGGACTACGACAAGAGCAACTACCCAACTACGACTACCCAAGCAAGAAGATGGAAACGAGGATGCAGACCACTACAGGTGATTTACTTATTATAGATTGACTATATTTATTTATTATATCTATAGCACTGACGCCTCGCTTGGGGATAGGTAACCCGGTTTGGGGGGGTTAAGGGGGTTAGGGGAGTGCAGGAATAGGGGACAGGCTTTCTACCCCCCTCCCACCCCCCCGCAAGCCTGTCCCCTACTCCCGTACCCCCTAAAAATAAGTGTGTATGTATGTTTGTTATTATATTTGTTGTAAAATTAATGCATCAACTAATTATATTTTTCTTTTGATGTGTATTTGCTGCTGCTGCCACTACTACTACTACTACTACTACTACTACCACCACCACAACTACTACTACTACAACTACTACTACTACTACCACTACCTCCACCACCACTACTACCACAACTACTACCACCACCACCACCACTACTACTACAACTACTACAACTACTACAACTACTACTACTACCACCACCACTACTACTACAGCTACTACTACAGCTACTACTACTACTACAACTACTACAACTATAGGGTGTGTATATATACTCTTTGTACATAATAATAATACCAAAACTTTATATTTGCAGGTAAAATTCGCTAAACAAAATATTTGGTAATTAATTAAAATTATTTTATTTACAGCCTAATTTTTTACAGCATTTTTTTTTTTTTACAGCATATATATATATATATTTTTTCACAGCATATTTTTATTTTTTTATTTACAGCATTTTTTTTTTTTTTTTTTTTTTTACGGCATATATATATATATATTTTTTACAGCATATATTTTGTTTTTTTTATTTACACCATAATTTTTTTTTCTTATTTACAGCATTTTTTTTTTCTATTTTTTACAGGAAATAATTCAAAATAATTTCCCTTCCAGAAATAACAATAACAAATAATAACAATAATAACAATAACAATAACAACAATAATAACAATAACAACAATAATAACAATAACAACAATAATAACAATAACAACAATAACAACAATAACAACAATAATAACAATAACAATAACAACAATAATAACAATAACAACAATAATAACAATAACAACAATAATAACAATAACAACAATAATAACAATAACAACAATAATAACAATAACAACAATAACAATAATAACAATAATAATAATAACTAAAAACACTAACAATAACAATAATAACAATAACTAAAAACAATAACAATACTAACAATAATAATAATAATAATAACCATAATATTAATACCAATTATTCTCCAAAAACACACACACACACACACACACACACACACACAACTAACCTGGAAAGATAACAGACAGAGTTACAAGGAGTTACAAGGAAAAGAAGTACCCTAAAAGACCTTACGATCCATACAAAGAGGCTACCTGTGGGTTTAGTTGTGCAGGTATGTGACCGTCCTCGAATGTGTCAGGAACCTGTATCATCATTCTAGATACCATATACCAGGATGCCCCCAGCCCCACCCCCAGCCCGCCCGCCCCCACCCCCAGCACCCCCACCATTGTCAATATTATCAATAACCCTTAGTATATTATTGTCTGTTTGTTTTTGTTTTTTGTGTTTTTTCTTGTTTTTTTATCTTTGTACCAACCATATTAAAAATTTTATAGTGTAATTTGTGAATTTTATTATTATTACATACATACATACACACACACATATACACACACACACACACACACACACACACGCACACATACATACATACACACACGCATACATACACACACACACACACACACAGGGTCCATATTAATAAAATGTAATTAATTGTTTCTTTGAAGTTTAATTAAATTATTTCCCCAAATTAAATTATATAAAAATAAAATTGTAAAAAATAAAAAATAAAATAAAAATAAACTAAAATTTACTGACATGGTTACTTTAATTAATATCCTTATGTATGTATGTATGTATGTATGTACAGTATGTATGTGTGTATGTATGTATGTATGTACAGTATAAATCTGAAATGAAAAATATAACTGAAAATAAATGAATATATTATATAAAATAAAATAAATATAAATTATAGAATTCTAATATAAAAAAAAAAAGAAAATTAAAACTAAAAAAGTAAATGATAATAAAAAAAAAAATATTATGCCCCCATATTTCCGCACCCCCTTAACCCCCCCCCCCCCAAGCCTGTCCCCCTTTACCCCCACCAAGCCTGTCCCCATTTACCCCCCCCCAAGCCTGTCCCCATTTACCCCCAAAAAAAATTTTGATTTCATTTTGGATCGAATTTTGACCCACTAAATATATATATATTTTTTAACCAAACTTTGTGTGAAGGTAGAGTTTATTAATTGACACATAATCCCGTTTTTACTTTTGATTTATAACGAAAACATTTTGACTTATGAGCGTTTTTTGGATTAAAATTTCAACTCAAAAAACGTTTATAACTCGAAAAATATAAACAATAGAATAAATCTGAAAAAGTTAGTTTTACCTAATGTTATATTCTCCCTTCTCACCAAATCTCATCAAAATCCATATATATTTACCCACTCAAAATTTAACTCAAAATTTTGGATACAAATTTGCATATATCTCGAAAACGGTGAATCTGAGAGCAAAACGGGGCAAATTTCTCCCCCCCCCTTGGAGCTACACCCCCCCTCAAAATTATCCCCCCTCTCATATCCATTACTCAAAATTAACATATATGGATTTTTGACATTTTGAGTCTGTCAAAATTTTGGTTTCTCGAAAAGGACTGAGAAAGTGTGTGTGTGTACGTGTGTGTGTACGTGTGTGTGTGTGTGTGTGTACGTGTGTGTACGTGTGTGAGAACGAGTGTGTGTGTTGGTGGATATTTATTTCTCTCTCTCTCTCTCTCTAAACACACACACACACACACACTAACATTATCGGTGATTGGCTGAAACTGAATGATAATTATATTAGTGTTAAATACGAGTTTAATGAATGTGTGTATGTATGTATGTATGTATGTATGTATGTATACTGTAAGGCCATACAAACTATACAACACGTGTTAAGAGTGTGTGGGAATAGGGGACAGGCTTGGGGGGGGGGTGCGGGAATAGGGGACAGGCTTGGGGGGGGGTGCGGGAATAGGGGACAGGTTTTCTACCCCCACCCCAAGCCTGTCCCCCTACTCCCGCACCCCCCTAACCCCCCCAAAGCCTGTCCCCTATTCTCCCCCCAACGTTAACCTCACATTTATCTGTGTCGTGTTTACATTATCGTATTTAATAATAAAAACATTTAAGTTATTCCTTTAATTTATCAAGTCTTCTCATTTTTCTACCAACCTTCCCATCCTTCTTCATCCCTTCCCATCCTCTATCCATCCCTTCCCATCCTCTATCCATCCCTTCCCATCCTCTATCCATCCCTTC